>BMAU01017120.1:1255000-1315718 GCA_019973935.1 Trichonephila clavipes | reverse complement strand
ATTTCACCTCGGAATTCTTATTTCTATATCTTTCTCATATATAAAATTATATACATCAATGTTATAATAAAATTTTCTAAAAGTCGTGCGTGAGGGAGTAGTCTGGATTGTGTTACACCCCATGAATGGTGCTTTGCATATCGAGCTTTGGCATTCTTGCCGCGAGCATGTCCTGAAACTATGCGGGCAGAAGAGCGTCGGCAGATAGGCTTCATACGCAACCAAAACCGCAAGGCACGACGTTTCTCTGTGCCCGTCCCGCTAATTGGAACGGGGCCATCTCGGACCTCCTCGCAAGGCGGCATCATCTCAGACCTTCCCAGGGCAAATAGTGCAAAAAATGCACGATCGTAGCCCCCTCACGCAAACTCCCACATCACAAGCGTTCCTCCCTGTGATACTGTATTTAATGCCTTATTTATAGCATGATAAGAAAGTGGTGTATTTGAAAACTACAGTCGGATCTCTATATAATAAGAGTTGCTAAATCCCGGAAAGAGTTCCGTTATATGGAAAGTTCGTTATAGAGAGGTTCATCTTTTAATATGTTTGTAGAAATCACATAAGATAAATTTTAAACTCATGAATTCTATATATTAAAAAAATTAACTATTTATTACATTTTTTAAATTAATATATGTTTATTTTTAAAATAACCATCAAAAAAGAAAGAAAGAAAAACTGCAAGGAAAACAAGAAAAATAATGGGGAAGAATTCAATGTATTTTCAATAGTAAAAATAATTTATTCTAAATTAATGAATTTTAAGAACATTTTTAGTTTAATTGTCAAGCAGTAATTAAACATGCATTATTAATTACTTAGAACACGGGAAAAGGGGGCAACTTCAATGAGGGTGAAGAGGATATCGAAGGAATGTTTCAACGTGAAGTGAGCAATGCGGGTTAAAAATTGCTCTACTTGGATAAAATTTCTAGAATTCTATTGCTCCTCGGTGAGTTAGGATCTAATCAAAATAGTTCAAGAATTTGGATCACCGTAAAATAGCCTGCTAAACAGAGGGAATACATTGAATTTTTCAGACCTACTTTAAAAAAGGAAGAACAAAAATTTAAACACTAAAGAAAAAAGTTCGCTATATAGAAAATGCTCTACGCTTATACAGAGGTTTTACAGAAGAAAATCGTGAAATGTTCGAGTTCTAGGAAAAGTTCGCTATATAAGAAACATTTCCCAATATAGAGGTTCGTTATATAGAGGTTCGACGGTATGTTTAATTTATCTTAAATAAGTAAGAATTTTCATTGAATATTAGTGCAAAGATGTTTTTCACAAAATGTGTTTAATATAAAAATTAACAAATGTTAATTTTTCCTCATAATATAATCTGATTTATCGTCTTCCCCACTATTGTTATCAGGCTGGTTTCAACACATCAAAACAAAATGAGTTTTACACAATTTTGCCCATTTATACTAACCGAATATTATTTTATCTGGATTACTACATTCTTATACAAACTTTTTCATTCTTAACTTTTTCAAGGGATTTCAAACAAAAAGTAAACCATAAAAATTACCTGCATTTAAATTTTACTTTTAGAATCATACACATACTTAAATACTTTTATGTACCGACTTATTTATTACGATGTGTACCTGAATTGAAAGAATTTTTTGTCATTATTGCAATCGATAGTCAGAATACTGTTTTTAATAAACATAAGATAATAGTCTTCTCACTCTCTCTACATATATATATATATATATATACACATACAGATATAAGCAAAAAAACACCCACTATTACACCCACTATTACGTAAATTTAAAAGCTGTACGCTGAGCTCTTTTTCAAAGAGCCAAATGTCTAGATAAAATTGTAACGATAGATTTCTGATTCAAGAATGAGATAGATCAGAATATATATATTTCATTACTATTTTTTACAGATTGTAGCGCCATTCTATGTTAAAGCTTCTTATACACAGATACGAATTTATATCTTATACGTAATTTTAATGATTTCTGACTGTATACATTATATATTTGTAATCAAGAGTAATTATTAAATAACACAATTTATGTATTGCAAATGCTTTTTTTCTGGATAATTCATTGAATTGTTGTCTTTTTCATTCCATCTTTCGTTTCCAAATTCTATTATAAATGTTCTTTCTTATAATTTTTTTCTTTATCATCGACATAATTCTTCATAACATAAGTTATACTCTACATTTTATTAACAATCTTCTTTTAATCTGATATTACTTCAAAGTCTGAATAATCTGAAAGGAAAGTCTCTTTAATTTGAATTCCTACATCACCCCACAAAAATATACAATAAAAAAACCTTTCATTCCAAAATAAAAGCTAAACAATCTCTTAATGCTGGTGTTAAATGAAAATATTTGAAATAATGGATATTATAATAATAATATATTTCATGTGGTATAATCAAAGATTTGCTACGTTGAAAATGACATTGCAGGAAAGAAAAAATCCTACAAGATTCCGACACATGGTTACATAATACATCTTTTGGAATCATACTTTAGCTCTTCATTTAGTATGCAGAATTTATAAGGATGAAAAATTAATAAAATTTTATTTCGACAAAGAACATATAATTTATTTTTCAAGAATTACAATGCTATAACTAAAATGGAGCAACACACCACTATTAAAGGTAAAAAACTTTATATATATATATTTCAGTTTCCTTTAACGACTTAAAAAGGGTGTTTGCCTGCTACATGGCACGTGGTCTCTTTGGGGCCGTGCAGAATCGCTAGCAAGAGATTCTGGACACATAATTTTTGGAACCTGGAGCTGCCGATTTCTTTAACTTTTGGCGCTCCTTAAAATGAAAAAGCAAATGATACTAGCATCCGTAGCTGAACATGAGGTACGACATAAAAGGGTTGGCGTGTATTGAAGAGAATGTATACATGTAGTATAGCTCTTCCCTCATAAGCTTTTAACTTTATAAGTTTTAACTACTTGTTTCTTTAATTAAGTGCAACTGATTGGGAATATATCTTAATCTATTATGATATTACGAAATGTATTTTTCAGAATCAAACAAATATCTTACTTTCAAATACTGCATTACCAAAAGTTTGGCATTAAAAAAGTCTTTACTGTGACTCTCTGTCTCCTGATTAATGACTGACGGCTTACATAAAAAAATATCAAAAATGTAATATATTTTACTTATAAAATGCGTTGTATAGTTAAAGCTCTAATACATCTATGTGAAATGCTTGTATAGTCCTTGTCTTAGGATTTTGAAACAATATCTAGTAATGAAATTTTATTTGAATATAGATTATTTGAGTGGATACTCGAAGATGATTAATGAATAACTAAAAGTTATTTTGCATGAGTTTTACATTCACTACTTCTGTATCAAAATACTTCTAGGAGATGGCATTAAAATTTCTGTCACTTTGCAAATGAGCTAAATTTTTGCAAGCTGCAGAAGCAAGAAGGAAAGTTAATACATCATTGCGAAACCTCTGTATAAAAATATTTAGTTATGTTGTATATTGCATTTATTTTGTGTAATTCTTAAATTTGGTTAATTTTAAATGTTAAAATATAATATTAACTACTTTTTAATGTAAGCTTTTTGTTTAATGCTTAAACAAACTACTTGTATTAAATGTTTCATTCATTAAATTTCTTATATATGTTAAAAAAAAAATTGTAAAAAATTCTACATTTATTCATTCCTCCATTGAAATGTTAAATTTAGTAATCAATTGAAGCACAAAGTATATATAATTGCCATGCTGATTAAAATGAAATAACCTAATTTTTGAAAAAGGTTTTTAAAATTGAAAGTTTTCAAAGAAAGCAAATATTTAAAATATAAAAAAGAGAATGCGTTCTAATTAATATTTAATGTATGTCTTTTTTCATTAGAAAAAACGTTTTCATCCTCCTCGCTTTTCTTTTGAAGTCTTCTTGAAACTTATTTTACTATGAAAAAGAAAATATTTACTTTTTAAATTCTTCAAAGTATTTCTTATTATAATGCATTTCCATATTTCTGCTTAATTATGAACCATGGCTAAAAATTGCTAAATTCATTTGGGCAAATTTTTATTTGTCAAATATATATATATTTGTATTTCGTATATTGTATTTTTCCTAGTTAATAATTTAGTTTTCTTGGCAAACATTTCCCCATAATTATATTTTATGAACAAATATAAATAAACGGACCCACAAAAAAGTAAGATTAAAAAAAATATGAAATTTATAAATGTAAAAAAATTACCAAAAATCCTCAAGCTGCAATTTGGTAAAGTTGGTTAATATATAAATGTGCTTGTTATTTTAAAGGGATATCAATATATAAGAAAACACATATAGTGTTTATATCAGTGTTTCTCAAACTTTCAATACTGGCGACCCAATTTTCAATCATAATTTTTGTCGCACCCCCCCTCCTGTACAACAATAATGTATTTACTGCAATAAAAATGCACTTTGACCCTAAAGCTACAATGCGATCTCAATTATAAACTGTATAGAGTATTAAATTTTGTACATGTTACTTTTAAGTAATTTATATTTTAAGAAAATTATTTAATATATATATATATATATATATATATATATATATATATATATATATTACTTACTATTATGTTATATTTCTTCCTCTAATTTTTAAATTGGAAAAGATCACAGAATGATATATTTAATTACGATTTATTTCCTTCAGCATCCATTTCTCAAAGTACACAAATGTCATTAGAAAAATAGTCTAGTCTTTACTGCTCTCTATCATATCCATCACATCTGGCATTATCGGGTACGTTTCGTGAGTCTGGGCAACCTATCGGACGTCTGCGCAAAAATGCTTTTTCTCGTACACTTACAGTCAGTTTTGGTCGACTCGATACTTTTATAGCTAACGAATCTTACTTGAATGTACATTTTTTTAATTTGCACGTTAATTGTAAATCACGGTAATTAAGTATTTACGGCTGTAGGTTAAAACAAAACCATATATATATTTTTAAGTCGTAAGCAAACATTCGACGACAATAAAGGATCAACGAGTACACAGACGAGCATGGTTCCGAAAATTAAATCAAGGAAATATTCTCAAAAATACTTAAATTTTGTATTTACCACAACTGAAGTAAATGATGGGGGAAAATGCCCCAGCTCGTTATGTGTTAAAACTTACAAATCTGAAGAACAACATGTCAAAGTTGTTTTTAAAACCTTGTGAAGTCTTTTAGCCATGTTGGCAAAGAATTTTAAAAAGTATTTTCTTGATGAGGACAACTTGGTAGCAAATTACGAGTGGATTAGAGATCCATTTCAAGTTACTCTTGAAGGGCTCTCAACTTCCGAAGAAATCTTCATAAATTTCACATCCAGTGAAAAATTAAAAGGCGATTTTGTAATTAATCCCTCTTTGAGTTTTAGGTAGAGGTGTATGATGAATTGTCAAAAAAAAATTGAAATTTTTGCCATTTTCAACATCCTATCTTTGTTAAACCGGATTTTCTGCGGTGGCTGCTTTGAAGACAAAATATAGATCTCAGCTAAATATAGAAAAAAAAACTCAGAGAGTCAATTTCTGATATTAAACCTTCCTTATAAAAATTTAGCTCTACAAGACAAGCCCATTGAAGTCACTAATACTTATTAAACTTGTCCTTACTTTGGTATTAAGAAATTATTTATTAGTGCGCATTTTTTTGATGCTAACGCTAATGGAAGTGCGAGGGGACTCAGTCACCCCAAACATTTGTTTATAATTATTTTCACTGCACACAATATAAATCGCAATCCCAGTGAATAATTTAATTAAGAGAAAGCATACTTACCGGCTTTCAAGGACTATTCAATCTTTCTTTGATGATTTGAGAAAAAATCCAATAAAACTGAACTAAAATGATTCAAAAGTGCAAGACCTTAATAAAGGACGCAAATCAGAGACACTTTTCACTAATATTACAAAAATGTTATTTTCTGGCACAGCTGTCATATTTTTTTCAAGTTATTGTAGTTGTAATTAGCTTTCATGATCGAGTCAGTGAATATTAACGTCGCACTGTTCAGCTACACGAGGGCTTTTGGAGACGGACCTCGTAATTTTGAACCATGGTCAAGGGACGAGGCCGACACTTAAGCTGTGTGGCCCCTGTTAACTGCCACATCACTCCAACAAGAGGACATTTGAGCTCTCGACAGATTTAATGAGCATTTCTCCCCTACACGGCGGATCTTTATTGGTACTGGGCTTGAACTCGTAACACCTTCGGTGATCAATAAATAGCAAGTTGAACTTTTTCTTTCTTGTTGCTTTTTGACAAGATGAACTGAACCTTGTAGTACACTTATGGCTTCATATTTTATTTGATGGAGTTCTTTAGGAAGCATTTGTAATTTTTGGTTTCGTTCATGTTCATCGTGCTTCTCAATCATGAATAATATGTAGTCTTTCAGCAGGTTCTTCTTTTGCTTGATCAGTTTCAACTTCCTTCAATAGAGATCACAGATGCCCCGCTCCACCGCTCCCGGGTTAAAAGTGTATTCAGAAAAAAATACGGATGTTCTAAAAAGAATTATGAAGTTTTTCATTAAAAATAAATCTTGGTAAGTAATCCTTCAAATCAATCAATCATTTTCCAAATATCGTAAAACTCTCTATTATTTACAATTTCCCTAAGTGAAAAACAAACACATAAAAGATGGGACGGAACTAATTTAGAACTAACCATACCAGTAAGTTTGAAGGTCAATCAAATGATCCGCAAATGTATTATGCTGCCTGGCTGAAAAGTGAATCATGTCTTCCTTTTCTTTCTACAACTAATGTACAGTATTTCAATAATAATTACAGTGAATTGTTTATCTTAGAATTTTTCTCAGGGTCTGGACTTCGTTTTTTCTTTTAACATGTAATATTTTATGATAAAATGTAATAAAAAATCTCTCATTGAGGAAATACACCAAATTAAACATTTTTTCTTCTTCTTTAATTTGGTTTTGGGATCAAAGATAGCTGTTTGATGAAGGAAAAACCCCAGATGATAAACATAAATTATATCCGTGTTGTTGTGTATTTTTTTTTTTGGAAGAAAGTATTTTGTTTTACTTCTTTTCGGTTATTTTTTTTAAATCTTTAAATATTCGATATGCTTGCGCCCCCCAGGGGGGCGCGCACCACACTTTGCGAAACACTGGTTTATATAGTAAATATATTGTTAAATTATAACTCAACTTTAATAAAGTTGTAAGGCCTTTATGTACTTATATATATAGTTGCTACAATACGAAGTATAATAATTACGAATTCAAGAAATGCTAATCATTTTATAACTGTGTTTAATGTAATGCAAGGATATTTAGAAAAAACAACCTTTCTATATATTTTACATTATTCTATATATTGTTATTTATTCTACATATTGCTGTTAGCAATGTATCTTTTAATATTAAAATAACATAATGTGACACAAATATATAATGCATATGAGAGGGGGTCTTAAATTAAAAGCCTTTGGCATTGAAAATTACTTTTCTCCTTTTTCAAATGAAAGTTTTAAAATTTTTTATAGTTGCAACAAAGTCCATCAAAGGTATTTTTACTTTTATGTAAATTACTAGCTGCATGACCCGGCATTGCACGAGCTTCTTCATGTAGATAGCTTTTTGCTTTGGAAAAATTTTCCCATCCCTCTCAGTGTCAGCAATTCCTGGTATCTGTGTAATTTCTGTATTAATGTCATTAAAATTCTCTTTTTTGAAGTTTCTTCCACCTCTTTACCCCGTCGTACGGTTCTTTTTACTCTCCGTCTAGCCCGGCGTTGCACGGGCTTTTTTCATGGGTATAACTTAAACCTCGTGGAAATTTTTCCTTTCACTTCAGACGCCTGAAGTTATAGGTGTTGGGGCGTATTGGGTATGAAAACACACTGTCAGGCTAGAGATATAAATATATACAATTTGATTTACAGAGCATCTATATAAATCACCATCTTACACTCATAGCACGTTTCTGCTCTCTGCTTCCTGCCGGGTCCCTCATCGAGCCTCGCGCGTGTCCTTTTCTAGAGGAGTCTAAATTGGAACGTAGGGGAAATTGTGTGATTCCAGGAAACCCTTCTCCTCTAATATCTTAGACAGTAACACCATTCACTCTCCGTCTCCGACGTCATCATCTGGTGTCATAATAATAATCGTTACTGTGTGTGTCATGTGTGATGCGAGGGATTCCTATGCTTTTGTCGTTTAAATTCCCTTTTCCGAATCTTCTTCCACTTCTTTTTTGGTCAGACATTATTTCTTTGCCAGAATTTGATTTTTCCATTTTTTTTAGTTTCCCTTTGCCCGGCGTTATGTGTACACGGCCTTTTTCAAGAATAAAATTCTTTTTTCCCCACGATAAGATTTTTTTTTTCAAATTTCTATTTTCGATTGATAAATTACAAAACTAATCCAGTTTTATTCACAAGAAAATAGACAATGTACGAGTTTATTATTAATTAATTAATTTTCTAATGAATAATAAAAATAATACTGCTTTAAATTTTTTAAAAAAAAAATATTAATTTATATCTATTTTTGTTAAATAATGAATAAAAAATTCTTGCAGATAGCTATTGAAACGACTGCTTATTTTTGGATGCATGCTTTTAAATTCAAACGTAAACAAATGTATATATTTATATAAGGCTGTCTTTGCAAGCAACGGTAAACGTAAAAACTCGTCAAAGATACCAATAGATGGCAAATGATCCGAGGAATCCATTTTGACCATTTAATTTCATAAATTACAATTATTTGAAAAGATATTAATTAAGCCCAGTAAAAAGAACAATTTGTCTGCATTGTGTTGTAACAATGAATACCCAGTTTGGCTGAGAGAGAGAAATCAATTTTCGACGCCAACTTACGTTATTTTTATAATAATAACGTTTTTACAACAATGCAGGGGAATATTGAGTTAAATGTTTTTAATTTTTTTATTTAATATCTTTTCAACTAATTTGAATATTGGTATATAAATGGTGAAAACTCTTTTCGCAAATCCTTCCCAATCTTTGGTACCTTTGGCGAGTTCCTGCGTGGTGCATCTGTCTATGCGTGACTATCTTCTGACTATCGTGAGAAGATAGTCACGCATAGACAGATAGATATGTTTGTTTACCAAATTTTAAAATTGTTGCATAAATTATTTACGAAGCTGATAAGTTCCAACAAATGAAGATTTAGTTTCCTAAATGATATGAATAATTGTAGTTTTTAGCAATTATTAATTTTATTTTTATCAGTTTCAATTATAACAATAAATAATTTTGTATAATTAATAGCTGTACGGTGCACATTATTTTTCGGTAACCTGTCTTTTGTTAACTCAAATAAATTCAATGATTTCCCCACACGTAAACATGCAACATAAAATTGTCCATGCGAGAAGCATGGATTTTCTAAGTCCAAATCCTAAATGGACATTGTTTGGCTTTGAGATTTATTTATGGTCATCGCGAAGGCCAAATAATTTGAGAATTGAATACTTTTGAATGGTATTGAAGGTTCCGAAGGATCATTGGAATACGTTGCAACAGGACTATTTCTCCTTTAAAGTTTACAATAAAATTGGTTGCATCAAGAAGTTCCACGGTAACTCTTTTGATGATCAAACGTGTACTGTTGTATTATTTAGGTGGACGTTAAATGACACGCTGCAGAATAACTATTAATTCACTTTTCAACCGAATATTGTGTGTGTGGTGCAATCTTGATTAATCTAAAGCAGTGATTCCAAAAGTGATCTCTATATCGACTCTAAGGGGTCTGTGATGCACCAGAAGGGATCTACGTCTGCAAAAAAATTATTTGGGGGTTCATGAGGTGCAAATGGGGGTCTATGATAGTGGCTCTCGTTTTGATAGTCGCTCTTGATCCAAACTAAGATTTTAATTTTTTTTAAAAAAATTAATCTAGTGGAAACCAGATTTTATCTATTTAACAGATTTATTTACTAATTTTAATGAGGTTAATTTGCAGTTAATGGTGACAGCATACATTTTATTAAAGCAAGGACCATGTCAGTAATGTTATCTTTAAAAAGACATACCTGATATATTTCACGAATTATGGAAGATCGTGAGAAATCTTTTAATTTGCTTTCCTAGTGAGATGGAATTTCAGCGTTTTTGCCAATCTCCAAAACAAAAAAAAGGTGGAAATAAGGGCCGGACACTTCAGTCCTAGGAGACATAGGGTTAAACCTGACAAGATTTCTCCAAATGTTGAAAAACTGTTTTTTATTGAAGCACTAGAGATTTATTCCTCCTATTAAAAGCATTTGTTTGTTGCTCAGCTATTTTATGTATTAATATATATATTTTTAATTAACTTGTCTTTATTATTTTTAAGCACTATACTTCGCTTCAGTTAGAAATTTAAAAGGTTCAAAGAAAGTTGCTTTAAACCAGTTGTCAAATAGACATTTAAGTTGATAAATTAGCAAGAATTTAATATTAGTTAAGCAGGGTTCTACTCAAAACTAAAAACATGCAAGAGTTCTATGAGACAAAAACGTTTGGGAACGTCTAAATAATACAAAGGTTCAGTTGGAAAAGTTAGTGTTTCGTTCTCATCGTCAATAGTGAATTGATTAAAAAAGCAGATCACCTGGCAACAACTTTCTATCCGGAAGTTTATTTCGTCAACATAAAGATATTTTCTGTCTAAGTATCAGAATTACAGAGTCACAATCATTATCTAGATAATTATTCAGTATATCCGGAAGACACTCAATCATTTCCATTTTTGTCTGAACCACAGTGCAAAAATTGTCTGGAAATTTGATACATCATGTAATATGCAGTTTTACTTAACCTTTTTTAATATCCAACACTTGGAAAGCTTTTGCGCCGATTGGGAATATTGCAATTATACTGGCATGTTTTTGGTTCCAAGTGCCTTGATGTTTCGCAATAGAAACGATTGTTTGAAACATGCATTAATCTCGTGAGTAAAATTAGAGCTAGGAATGACTGGTAATGTCTGTCGGAAATCACCACACAGTAGTTGGATAGCAAACCAGACTATTTTTTGCTGCCTTTTAAATCTAGTGAAGTTCAATGTAATGCTTCGATTGAATGTTTGTGGGCCATGGTACATTTATCCCTGATTATGGATGAACTTCTTTGAAATACCGTAACCATTCTGAATCTTTGTTTTAATGTTACAAATTGGGCCTGGCTTCTTATAAATGTCTAATGGCAGCTTGAATGCTGAATGTGCAGTTTGTGCACTTTCTAACTAAGTGGGAACAATACCTGAAAATGCAACTGTTAGTGCAGTTTTCTATCGAGATCATATTTTCGCAAGGCTACGCCTGGAAGTTCAATAGATATAAACAATGAAAATTCGGACGTCAGACACAAACACAATGTCATTCGACTTCATTCCAGCAATATCCAACATAGTTACGGGCGTTTCTGAATTCCGAATCCAGATTCTCGTTCCTCACCCTCAAGTAACCGGTGTCCAATTTGGCGTCCTTGCTCCTGCATTTTCAATCCCTAAAAAGAAAAGTTGCATTATGGTTGCCTGTTCTTATTCTGCAAAGTTACGGGTGTTTGTAAAATAAATTTCAGAGTCTTGTTTCCCAACCCAAAAAACATGAGGAAAGCACTTTTCATACCTCAAGAATTTTAAGGAAAACCTCTACCACGGCTTGATTGAAATATGCTCTTCTAGAATTATTCCGCATCGTTACGGAAATTTCTCTAATTGAATTGAATATTTGAATATGCAATCATGAAATACGTCAGGTAACCGCTTTTTACGGCCCCTATGTCTGCAAGTTAGACCAGTACCACTGTCCACGTACATTACGGTCATTCGGCAGTATCCCTCAATAAGTTACCGGAACTCATAAAATCCAATTTCAGTTTCTCATTCACCACCCCCAAAACGCACACGCGGCTGACTTCCTGTGCCCCACACGTGCAAGTTCAGCCGTTAAAAGGAATGAAATTCCGCAAGTGGGACACGAACGTCAAATCATTTCCCCTAATTCCAGCAATATTTGGCAAAGTTAATGGAGTTTCTGAAATATGATTTTATATTCTTGTTTCATGCCCATAGACACAACTGGAAGTTACTTTCGGAGCCCCTGGGTCTTAAAGTTCTGTGCCTGGAAGGGGACATTACGGTTATCTTACATTATTCGGAAAATTTACAGGAAGTTCCAAATTCCAATTTTAGATTCTCTTTCACTATCTCGAAATACTCCAGAAACGAGCATTTTCGCTCCAAAACTTTTAGACTACGCTTCTGTCACAGTGCACGTAATATATATGGTCGTGCTAAATCCTACGGCAAAGTTATAGGAATTGTGCGGATCAAATATCAGATTCAGATTGCCCATCTCGAAATGTGACAGAGACCAGGTTTTTGCGCTCCAAAACTTTTACGATAAGTTCCTGGACACGGTACTTTTCTACGGGCGTCCAGTATTATCCGGCTAAGTTACGTGCATTATTAGGAACTGACTCAAAATTCGGAATCCACTCCCCGAAATATGTCAGGCATTCAGTTTTCGTGCACGTTGGTTCACAAAATTCGTTTCCGCAGAAATACGGGCATTGGGACATATTGTGAATTTACCCTTTTCCTGGATTTTTCACATTTTCAGCAATAAGAAAATGACGTCATAAATTGGTACAAAAACTATTCTATATTTTGAGTTGGACGATATGACACACAATATGCAAAAATATGTTACAATCGGTTAAGTAGTTCCGGAGTCCATCGCCAACAAACACTGTGATACTGTAATATATGTCATGATTTTGAAGACAAAATCAGATTAAAAGTTAGAAAAAGGAAAAGAAGATCTTTATTCAATCATTTCTACGATTGTTCTAACGCTAAGAGCAGGGAGTAAAAAAAGCACGCCACGGTTTCGGTTAAAATGGATAACATTTGAAAAACATGTGGTAAGTATCGCGGATTTGATGAGGGTACTTGAAAGTTAAAACTGACATATGTTGACTATTAAATCTAACGATCTGGAATTAGACATATTTATTGGTTATGCCATATGTTCGGAAGAAATAAGCGGGTGATTATTTTGATACTTGTAAATGTGAACTGAGAAAGACGAGTCAAGGGCTAGATAGGGAATTTAATTTTTAATCTAATTTAATTATCCTTATATATATATATATATATATATATATATATATATATATATATATATATATATATATATATATAATCCCTAAATATATACAAAAGTAGCTGTAAAACCTAAGTATTACTAATGAAGATAGTAGAAAATATTAGTCTCGGTAGTACAATAGCACACTCCTGGTCTTAGGAACCAAGATTGCAGGTTTAAACAAGTTTTAGGGCTAGCCAACCTTCACTTGTAATTTGTCTATATTACTGTGCTAAAAGGAGAGGAAAGAATAATATTAGGAGAAATTTAAATATTACAAATAAATTACACTATACCATGAAAATATAACGATAAAAGTATAGCCTGCCAGTACTTACTAGTATATATTTAAAGACGATACAATAAAGTAGATAGTAAGACTTACTTCCTTAATATAGCAACATGTTATGTTTTCCGCCAGAGTAAAAGCAGTACATATATATATATATATATATATATAAATAGTACATATATATATATATATATATATATATATATATATATATAGTATACGGGAGAGCTGCAACGGGCGAATTGACCATGTGACTGAGAGAATACTACCGGGAGATCTCCAGAGCAACTAACCACCCCAGCCAGTGGAGTAGCTTTGATGCGCTAGCGAAGAGTCGGTGAAATTCCTTATGACGCGCCAGCGAAGAGTCTCACCGACAAGCTTAAAAGGTATTTCGAGCAGAACTTCGAGCCCAGAAAGATATCCACTTGAACTTTGGCCGGCTCACGCAGGAGTCGTGTTATTGTGCGTGCTGAGACTTATTTTCTGTAAATAGCTTCTTGACATATTTTACTTCAATTCCTTCAACTTGATTCCCTTTCCCGTTTATGTTATTTTACATAATATGTTGCAGGCTGGACGTCAAAACAAGACAAGACGTCTTCAGTTACCTTTCAAATTTATTCACTCACAATTATCATATTTACAATTTATTTACACATTATAGTATCTTCATTTAAAACTTACGCTCCATCTTACTCATCTCTCTGCAGTTCTTAATTGACACGTGGGATTATCGTCTTTCTTCTAGAATTGGCGTTTTCTGATTCCCAGAGTCTCTAAGTATGGCACCGACAACAAGGTGTGAGCTAAAGGACCACCGCAGAATCGCTTAGAGCTGAACACCATCTAACTTGCGGCTTGGCAACAGTGGCCGGCACCACATATCATGCAGGATTCAAAAGTCCATAACGTAAAAGTTCTACTGCAAATAAGTGTTTCATATTATAGGCTCTGTCCGGAATTTTTGAATCCTATCTGATACAAATACACACACATACACAAAGGAGGAAAATTGTTGAGGACGGTTGATATTATCAATTAGGCAAAAATAAAATTTACAAACAAAAAACTATAGCCATCATAGTTGTGACGAATATGTACGGTACCTTTCCACTAATCTTCTTAGGTGTCTTTCTGGGAAATATAAATTCACGTTTATTTCCAATCAACTCCAAAAAGAGGTACGGGATATTTAAATTAGATAAGGTATTTAAGTCGAGAGTTGCGAGATAGCAAGAGAGATGATGGTAGGCTATTGAGCCAGTAACTTTAAACGCATTACTAGAAGATTCAAGGAGATAAGATTCTTGAAGACGTCGTGCTGCTAGGCGTACCAGAAAGCTGATATAAGCCAGTGGTAAATATAATTCACGTACGCTTAAAGTAAGCGTCAGTTTGAGTGACTTAGTTAAAGTTAATGAAAGTTAAGAATTCTCGAATACGTGTGTTTCTCGATCTCCTATTTCGGTAAACCTTAATTGAGTTTGAGCTAGATTAATAATTAATTGTATTCTTAGTAATTTAATTTAATATAAATGCAAATCCTTTTAAGAGACGTAACATTATATTATTATATGTTATCAGAGATTTTTGAAAAATTTATAAAAATAAATAAATATTATTATTATTCAAAATGGCTCTTAGTGGTTATTTGCCTCAAATTAATCTTGGTGTTCAAGGTGTGACCCAGGGGGGCCATCACATAGTGTAGAAGTTAAAAGTGCGAAGCACAGGGAAAAGTGATTTTCCTTCTCAACACATATACGAAAAGTGCTGATATGTAAAGGATTTAAAGCATGTGGATGGACGGCTTAGAAAGAAATGCTGCAATTGATGAACATGAAATTTTAGGTTTGTCTTTCTCATATTTTTTAGGTGTTTTTAGGTTTGGACGCATTATTGTGAGTATTCACACTAGAACGTCTTTTAAGAACACTGAAATGTATTATAAGTATCCCAGGTAGGGTCGTGTTAGGAGGATGAAACCCGTAAAAGACAGCTGCACTGTTTTTTCGAAAAATACAGGTTTGGGGCAGTAAATATAGAGGGTTTGCATATATATGAGTTTGTATACACCTACTAATTGTAAACTTTCTGAAAAAATAGATATCATATCTTTGGGAGAAAAATGAATTTATGCTGTGAGACTTCTTTGTGTTTTCGTTGCCTAGATATCGACACAGGTTACATTTGCTGTGGTTGCATAATTATCGTAATTATGCATTAGTCTGATATTAGACGACATTTTATTTTAAATGAAAGTGGTATTGTTTTTAGACCTGAAAATATCCAAAAAAACAACGACGGTGTGGCTGTGTCATGGACACGCTCATGTGTTCTAAGTGAGTACGTCTAGTAATGGGTGATATTTTTAATATAAAATATTATTATTTATGTATTTTATAATCCTATTTGATCACTAAGAAGTCCTGCGGGTTTCCACGTTATGTTTATGTTATGACAAATATTTCCTTCCAACGGGCTGAGTAAAGAAATCAAGTAAACAGATAATTAATCTGTTATAATATAACTTTATTACTTATAGGCCTGTGATACAAAAGCTATGACACAAATAACATACAGGATACTTCGAAATTTCTGATAAAGGTTAAATCAATACGGATATTACCTAAAGTTGTTAGAGAAGTTTTGATGTAAGACAAATTGATCTCACTGAGCATAAAGTCGGGCAATAAGTAGTCTTGTGAGACATTAACATTAAAGTCCCCAACTATCATAATTGGTGTAGTAGGAAAGGATCGTAAAATCGGGTGTAATTTAACTATGTTTTGGGGATATTTTAATAGCGATCATAAATTAAAGAGTTTAATTTCTTCTAAGACTGTGCTCTGATGGATGTACACACACCCGATAATGAATTTGAAGATGAAATTGACCTTTACGTTTACTAAACAGACATCACCACACAGCCTTTGTGTCTTTCATTTCCAAATTAATTCCCAGAATGTTAATGCTAACACTATTACAATCAGTGAAGTTACTGATGTTGCAATATATGGCAACTCCACCGGCTTTGCGACTTGATGAGGATGATACCGCCACCAATGATGTAGTTGCAATTTGTCTACGCTTAGCAGAGTTACAATCGGATCTCAGATCAAAATCAGGTACATTCACTGGCATGGAATCATTCATCCAAGTATCGCTGATTACCAAATAATCAGATCGGTTGATGATGGAATCAGTAGAGATGTATTCCGAGGGTGCGAACAAGCTTTGTACAGTAATGGCGGGGATAAGCATAAGACAACGCTGATCAGGAACACTATCACAAATCGTTTTACTTTGGCGACTAGTGTCGGCAACGGATGTGGGACCAATCTCTGGTGCTCATTCGTACGTCTCTAAATGTAGGAGACACCTGACCAAATCCGTGGTAAAATTTGAAATCATTTCAGGTATTTGTCATATAAAGGCTATCCAACGATGTGACACGACTCAAAGCCCCATAAACTAGTTGGTGATGCTGCGATTCATTATACGATTTCCTAGAACGTACCTCCTTGTGATTTGTAGATAGTGATCGCACATGCTGGCTCGATGGGAATCTGTATTCGGTGGTATTGATCGTCGGATCAAGTGGTATGTTGGCAATGCGCGTTGTTATTGGTGCCCATTTGAAGTGGAGAACTCTTTTATTGTCTTCAATGAGCTCTGAAACCATAGACAATCACACACATCCTACTTATGTTCGAATGGATTATTAACAAACTCCTCAGTAAAACGTGTACTAGCTACTGCTCAATGTGTCTTCATCAACAATGATCGTACTCATTCATTCTGTTACGGTTCTGGCACTGCTTGACTCGGTCATATGGAGTTTTATTGGAACCGTTTGATAGCTCTTGAGAAGCCCTTTCCAACCGAATATGATTTGTGTATTTCGATGTGGCCTTTTGACGTGTATAGTCTGCCCAATTATGTTTTTGATATATTTTTTTTTATTTTAACACTTTATTATATTCACTGTCACTATTTTCACTAATTTTTTATATACAATCGAAAGATTTTGATGAGAGCTGATAATTGAAATTAAATGAGCCGTTGTAGCTTCTCCGAGTCAAAAGTTATAATAAACAAAAATCTAGATACGCAGTAAAATAACCTCAAAATGGCGGCGCTTCCCCCTAACCCCTCGCATGATGTGTCACATTCCTTATTCAGCATAATGAATTGTATGATCATTTAGCTATCCAGTAGTGTAATTGAATTTTGGATGGAGATGATAGATATCTTGCTGCAACACTAAACTGTACCCCCCCCCCCAATTTTGTTATCATTCATCTTTTTTTTAATTACCTTCTACTATGGAAGTAATTTTAAAGCCATATTCACGTCAAAAATTTTTTGATATTCTACATTCCTCAGTAAAGTGTATCATGATCAGCTGCTACATACCTTTACGTATGAAATTGGTCCTATAAATACCCAATGACACATTAATAAAGTTATGCTGCCTCATCTTCATTTTTTTCCGTGGTGTTGTAAGCGATGCTTTTGTTTTATAATCGGCAAAATAACATGCCATCAGGCATATGCTATTGAGGAATCTTTAAGTAGGGCAGGGGTGGCCTACCCACGGCACGCGTTTCAGGTGGTGGCACGGATGAGTTGTAACAGTGGCACGCGAAGACTTAATGAAAATAAGTAATATAAGAAATATTTTTGAAAGTCAATTCCTACAACATTTTTGAAGTTAACATTTTTCAAGCTATACCTCTTTTGCAGCGTTAGGGGAAAATGATTAAGGCTTGTCGGTAGTTATACCGACAATGTTAAATTGAGCCAATTTAGGAACCGGTTTCTCAGAAATTGTTAAATATAAAAATTTCAAATTTTTTGGCTGTATAATATATATAATTAGACTTTTTTATTTAAATATTGTAATATGTTTCAAATATATTGTTTACTTTTTCAAAAAATTGATCGTAAAAGTAACGCTTTGAAATTTGTGAAAATTGTCATTTTTTTACGATAACTGCTTCCGAGCAAAATATTTTAGGAAAATTTCCAATAAAGCAGCTCCAATATATATAGTTGTATATTATTTATGTGCAGTAAAATTTGCAAGTAGTTTCATTCATTATTTTCTATTAAAAAGGCACACGCACTTTGAAAACAATCATTTTAAGATAATTGCATTTTAAATGTAAAAAGGCACTTAATTACAAAAATAATGAATTACAACATGTATTTGCTGTATTTTATTAAACATTAGTATCTTCTTAATTTTTTAAACATAAAATATGAAACAAAAAAGCCATTAAATGTTCAGAAAATACATACATAGTAATTTTCAAATTTTGTTCAACTGGATTTTTTTAGCAATTTGCATCAATTTTCACAAATTATGAAACAATCTGTGAAGAATTTTTAACTTCAATGCATTATAAACATCAAATTTGACCTTATAACATCAAAAATATAATGTAAACATGGATCAATATGTAAAAGTCATGATTTGGGAATATGTGATTTTACGACGTTAAAAAAATTTAACTATGGATTTGTGTGTTTTCTTGCAAACACAATTTGTAAAAGTTTCAAAATTCAAAATTTTCTCTAAGCTGTACAAAGGATTTCTAAAAAAGTCAAAAATAAAACTTCTATAAATATGAAATTGGTGCATTTTTATGCATGTAACAAACTTCTCGCAACGACAAAAAGTAAACATTTAACATAAAAATATCACTATGAATTTTTTAAAAAAATGACATTTTTTTGTCACATTATATGGACTCCAGTCAAATATTTTGTGAAAATCCCCAAAAAACTCATTTTGGATATATATAGTTATATATAAGTAACCTGAGGGGGGGAAATTCATTACATTCATACATTATGCTCTGAGAAAAACATGAATACATTTTAAAAAACATCAATTTTGAGAAAATTGAATTTTCACTATAAAGTGCCACTTTATCACAAAAATAATGAATTACAACATGTATTTGTCCCATTTTATTGAACATTAGCATCTTTGCAATTTTTTTTGAATAAAATAGTAAGCAAAAAAAGTCTTAAGGGGTGTTGGAAAGCTAAAATCTTATTTTTTTGACAATTTAAGATTTTTACATTCTCAAATTGTATAGATTTTAACCTTTTTAAAAATACCTTACTTTAACCTCTAGGATATTTAGAAGCACTTAAAACGTATTTTTAAATAATCGTTGAATTTGGGCCACGCCCATTTTAATGGCGAAAATTGTAAACAAATTACTTTGTTTTGCTTAAAAGTGTTACGACTGATATAAACCAAAACATGTATCGTTTATTTTAAATTGAGCCTTTTATTTTTTTTATTTCCTAGCCAATTAGAAGTCTCACTGTATACATTAAAATCAATTTATCTCAAAATGTAAATTTTAATGTGCGATGTACCTTTTCTGAGAAACTACTGTTCACAGGTAAGTAAATTTTTTATGAATTATTTATAATGATGTCCAATATATACTAAAATGAGCTTTTTGTAAAAGACTCAAAAATTTAATTTTTGCAAATTTTTTAAGTAAAAAATGGGTCAAATTTCGCAATGTTTGATAAAATATTTCATAATTTATTAAAAAATTCAAAATTAGCTAAAAGCTCATTTTAGTATAATGAGAGAGGTGTACTTTAATAGTATGAAAAATTTCAAGCATGTACATAAAACAGATTTTGAGAAAAGGTACGTCGAAAACAGCCAATTTAACATTGTCAGTAGAGAGAGAGAGAGAGAGGTTTCCAACTCCCCTTAAATTGCCCCAAATCGCATTTTTCAGTTTTTTTAACGAGATAATTTCTAGTATTACATCAATTTTCTCAATTCTGTATCAATTTTTGAAGAATTAGTAGCTTTCATGCTTTACAGATATCAGATTTGAACAGAAAGCAAAATAAATATAATGTGAAATTGTATCAATATGGTTTATGTATGAATTTGAGATGGTATTTAAAAATACCTGATTATATATATACGTTTCGTAAGTTTTTCTTAGGTTTTCGTAACCTTATCATTAGGTTTTGTCGTTGCAGACAGTTTCTAAGTTTTAAACTTCAAAATTTACTCTAAACTGGACAAATGATTTCTAAAACAGACAAAATAAAACAGTTTTTATGTTTTGAACATGAAATTTATGTATTTTCAAGTATGTAACAAGCTTCTCGCAAAAACAACAAACATCACATTTAATATATCACCTCATACTTTCATCTTAGAAACTATTAAACATATGAACTCCAGACTTTGACAATATATATTAATTATACATTTATATTTATACTGAAGTGAAATTTTTTAAATATATTAATTAATTTTTTCAAAAACAAACTTTTAGTTGAGCGAGCAAAAATATGATTATTATGAATTTATTGAAAATTGTCATTTTTTCTTAGGAAATCTGCTTAAGAATATTTTAAAAATATCACTTTAGTATACACAATTGCATTTAAGAAACAGAGTACATTTATACAATTTTAAAAAATACATTTAGAAAACAATTTTTATAAAATATCTTACCTTGTAAAAGTATTATCCTATTTATTTTCCATCACAAATTATCTTCATTATGCTTTATTCAGTTATAAAATTAAGAATAATTTCGTATGTATTTCTCACCTGGTCGCAATCATATAACCTATTTTTTTTTCTTTTAACACTTTAGTTAAACAAGCGAAGATTTAGTAATCAGTAATAATAAATAATTAAAAATGAATTTAAACTAAAGAAAAGACCTAAATTTCAGTAAAAAATGCCTACATTTGAAGTATAACATTTATTAAAACCCACATGAAAATCTGAAATTGCCTCCAAAGGTTTTTAGCAAATCTAACAGCTGCGGTTATACAACTATCTAAAGTTAACTTTGGGTATTAAAAAATAAAAATTAATCGAGGCTTTGCAACTTTTCCCCAGTTTTAAAAAGGCAATATTTACATCATTTCTATTTGTCAAAATGGGCGTGGTAAATCACTGTTTATTTTTTAAAAAAACTTTTTAAAATACTTCTAATTCATATAATGGCTTGTATGTTATATCATTGGAAATGTCTTGATTTGTAGATTTCAGAAAAAAAAATTCAAAATTGATTTTTAAAAGGGGTTTACCCTACTGACTGATCTTAAAGTAAATTTTTACGATGCGTGTGTACCACGTTATAAAAAACCGACACCCTGTGCATTTTGTTTTTATTTGTCTAATACCAGAGTGGGCTTTAAGTTGATCGCGATCGATAAGTGGATCGCCAAGACATTTTGGGGTGACCGCGTTCATTAAAACCTAATAATCATTCCATCATACGAAGGTCTAGAAAAACTGTATTTATTGTAATCTAAGCCGTCATCCATTCTAAGTAGTGCCAAAATTCTCAACAAGATTTATTGAAAATTGAAAAATTGCCTGAAATGTTTAAAAGATATCCACGTTTACGAAATAAAAATAAATTTAAAAGGAAAAATTATAAGAAGTGAATAATTAGTTATTTTATTAGTATTATAAACATTTAAATACATGCAAGAAGCTGTAATTGCTCTAAATACCCCATACAACATTTTTTTCTCTTCGCACCCGATTTTTAGTTGCATTAACATTGGGGGAGGGATGCGGCTTAGATTCGAGTAAATAAGGTATTTAAAAAATACGGAGAAAAAAAATCGAATTATAAGAGAAAATTTCCTTGAATAGAAAATTCACTTCGTGATTTGGAAGTTATTTTACGACGGAAATCGTAAAATTTTCTTGGTTCCAGGAAAAAGTTCGCTAAATAGAGAAATTCATAAAATGAAGGTCCGACTGCCTTGTATACTTTTTTTTAGCTCTCTACACCTACGCCACTAGGTGGTCTTCACCACCTTGAAAAATTGGAAGTAGTTCGTACCCTAGAAAAGTCTACCAACCCTTAATCTGATGGATCTTGGCTATATAGGTGTAGATCGAATTTGCGCGCCCTCCTCCCACATGCTTTTGATATCTATGTGCTTGCGGTTGGGATAGGGGAGAGTTTGCACACTAAATTTTTTAACTTGCAACTTTTTTAGTGCTAGGGGACTGATATTTGGGGTATCGTAATAACTATTGCTATAAACCATATCTGTAGGGACTCATCCCTCCGGTGTATTCTCCACCCTCTACAGCCTTTTGGTCAATATCTTGGCACCCGAGTCTCCCTATCCATTCGGACCAGACGCATTTGATCCCTCTCTGTCTGCTCTTCCTCTTATTAAAATTTCATGATCATAAGGCTGTTTCTTCCAGAGTTTTAAGTTGTTTTAAACTTCATTAAACTGTTTAAATTTGTTTAAATTCACAATATCTTGGCTCCTGTTTGAGTCTCCAACTTGAAATTGGACGATATTAAAGAGATAGAAGGATTAAACATTGGGATCTCCTAATACTCTGTGTATCGTTGGGATGTAAGTAACAATTTACGTCACAATTGCTTCCGCCCGGGGGAGTTAGCTTCGTTTACCTTTCCCGAGCTAGCACCGCCCCATTTGCAACTACAGACTCCTAACCGGTTCGAATGGATTCCAACAGTGTTTCCCCACAACCAGGCCGAGTTTCGATTTTTGGGTGTGCCCTGTTTCTATTTTATTTAATTATTTTAAATTTTTCATTTATTTTAAAATGACCATAACTCAGAGGCTCTTCAGGCCGATGTCTCAATTTTCTCGGGAACGATTCTTCCCACCAAGATATTTAATATGATGTCTCAAGACTCACATTTGGTTCAGCTCATCTCCAGTTACAATCTGCCGAACCCCCCCCCACATGTTATTGGTCCTATTGTCCTTTTTCGGGGTGGGGGGGGGTTAAATTTATTTAAATCGCGAGTATCTCGGGATTGGCTGGTCCTATTGACTTAAGGTTGGTATCGTTCAACTCCGCTCGTGACCGCCTTTTGTCCTTGGCCCAGCATGCCCTGTTCAAGATTTTTAGATCGTAGCGTCAAAGAAGTATAGCTGCGTACATAAGTACACACACACTTTTTTTAGTTAAATAAATATTTTTGAATTAAAACTTGAAAAAAAAGTATTAACATCGTGTCATCAACTACAAGTTTCAAAAATATATTTGAAATTAAGTGGTGTCATCTGTTGTAGTTAGTTGTAAATTCATCAGAAGTAAAGCAGAAAATATTTAAAATTTAAAATTAAATCTAATTAATTGATTAATGTTTGAAATACCTGTATTGACGTTAAGTGTTATTCACGACATGTTTAAAAATGTGTCTGGCATTCAGTAAACGAATAAAAGTATTTTATTAGCGTTTGAAAATTTGAATAAGATGTACAGTGCTCGCCAAAATTGTGGACATTTTATTAAATTGTTATGTTTTTTTAAGTTTGTATGCTTATAATAAATTTCACGTTGCATAAAATGCTAAGTATTTCATATCATTTTAAAGATAATTTAATACAAAAACTAAAATTTCAGATATTTACAACGCAAAATCACTTATGGTGCAATAACTGCCGATATACATTAGATACTGATGATAGCAGTGAGTTATCAGAGCTTAGTGAGTGTGCTTTTATTCTTTATTACAGCTTCTCATAGATGTTTCATTGCGCTGAAAAAAGTTTAACATCTTCCTTCGTTATAGAATGATGCGAGGAAAAATTTATATCCTCAATTAGTTCCTTTTTATTTCAAGGTTTACCTCATTCGGACAATAGTCTTCAAACGGTGCCACAAGTTTTCGATCGAATTGATGCCAGTACTGTTTCCTCACCAGGAGAACAACTCAGTAATCTTAGAACGGTAGCAATCTTTTATATACTTTAATGTGTGGCAAGGAGCAAAACCTTGCTATACTTACCATCATGAGTATCTAAAGTATATCGACAGGTATTGCAGCATAACTTTTTTTTGCGTTTTTTAAATTTTCATTTTTGTATTGAATTTAGAATTAAATTCTCTTTAAAGTGATATAAAACACATTTTCTATAAGCATACAGACTTAAAAAACGTAATTTAAATAAGTGTCGACAATTTTGGCCGCCACTGTATATATATATATATATATTGGGAGAGTGTAAATTAATAATAGAAATTCATTTAAAAGGTTTGAAAAAATAATAATAAACAGTTTTTGAAGTTATTCTTCTTATTGCGCGTTAGGGAAAAAGGATTAGGTAAATTTTTACGATGCGCGTACACACTGTCACGGCACCGATGCACGCGCACACCAGTGTCTAATATTTTAACGTACCTCTTTTTTGGTGCAAGGGCACTGATATTTGGGGGATCGTAATTTCTATTGTTATAAACCATATCTGCTAGGACGCAATCCTCCGGTCCATTCCCCTCAGCAGCCTTTTAGCCAATATCTCGGCACCCGAGCCTGACAATCTATTCGGGGATCTGGCTCATTCCATCTCTCTCTATCTACTCCTCCAGTTATTATGATTTCATGCTCATAGGGCTATTTGCTCCATAGCTTTTAATTGTGTGAAACTTTTTGAAACTTTTTTAAATTTTTTTAAATTCACAATGTATTGGCTCCTGTTTGAGTCTCGGACGTGAGATTTGAACCAACTGTTCAACTCGTCGTGACCCATCCAGTCATTTACTTCATAAGCACTAAAATATCATGCTCCCATGTAATCCCATGGAGACTGAAAAAAATTTCACCCCCCTAAGGAATTGAACTTGGGACTTGATTTTTGGAGGTCTGACATATTTTTGCATTAGGGTGAGCTTTACGGGGAATTTGTTAATTGCAGTGCTCCCCCACAAACAGGGTTTCCCCAACAGTAACTCGAATCTTATGCCACCTTGGTTGACCGTACCGACTGAATTCGATTGTTCTCCCTATGCCCATCCTAGATATATTTTTTCAGGACAACAGCTCCATTTCTCCACCCATATTTAACATTTTAAAAGTATTTTAAAGTTTTAAATTTTTTGAAATCCCGCATAGCTATGAGGATTTTTGAGCTTCGTTAATGAAACTCGGACCATAGGTTCTCCTTGTTGAGCTCTTTCATCTGTTGTAATCCTTGTGTAGATAGTTGGCCTAGGGGGTGCATTATCACTAAAATTAGAATCCCCATGCTATTCCTATGAGGTTCGATCTTTAGATGACGTCATGATTTTACAGAGATATCATAAGTCAGTGGTTCTCAAACTTTCACTACTGGCGACCCAATTTTCAATCATAATAAGGCACTTTGGCGCTAAAGCTACAATACGATCATAATTATAAACCGTACAAACTAACAAGATAAGTATTAAAGTTTGTATATGTTACTTTTAAGTAATATTTTTTTTTTAACTTTTTACTTCTGTTCACTATAAAAGCGTGTTTTTAGTTTGTTTTAAAACCATAATTTATTTTATAGTTATTTTTACTACACACGATAAAAACCACAATTCCAGTGAATAATTTAACTAAGATAAAATATACTTACCTACTTTCAAGGACTTTTCAATTTTTCTTAGAAAATTTGAGAAAAAATTCAATAAAACTAAAGAAAATGTTCCAAATGTGCGTGTCCTTAATAAAGGACATAAACCACAGACACTTTTCGCTAACAACACAGGAACGTTATTTTCCAGCTTAACTGTCATACTTTGGTCATGTTTTTGTAATTTTGTTGTTGTTTGATGATCTACAAATAACATTTTGGACTTTTTCTTCCTTGTGTCTTTTTGACAAGGTGAAGTGCTACATTATGGCTTGATAGTTTTCTTCATAGAGATCTTTAGGTAGCATTTAAAAATTTCAAATCAACTCAAACGTTTCATGTCTAATGCTTTTCTGATATTTACTTTCGCTATCTTGATTAATATGCATTATTTCAGTAGGCTCTTCAATTGCTTGATCAGTTTCAACTTCATTCAATAGGGATCACAGATGCCCGTTTTTTAATATTCTGCTTATTTACATTTATAAACCATAATAAGTCGTACAACACAGCAATCAAAACTACAAAATTGTTCGTGGGGAAAGTGTAGCATGTTCTAAAAAATAATTGTGTAAAACGTTTTTCATTATGCATTATATGATTCAAAATACTCATACTTATCCATATATTATAAAACTCTTTCACGTGGAAAAAGATGAAACAGAAATATATTCACAACTTCACTAAAAAAGGCGGAGATAACCATACCAGTAAGTTCGAAGGTCAGCTAAAGTAATATTTTAGGTTAAAAGAAACATAATGAAAATCTCTCATCGTTTGATATCGTTAAAAGAAACGTAAAAAAATCTCTCATCGTACTCATATTGACCGCAAAGCAAACAAAATATTTTTTTAATTTGCTTATAGGATCAAAGATGGCTGGCTAATGAGCGTTTGAAGTGGAATCTTTTATTTTTGATGATCGCCAGATGATAAAAATAAATTATATCAGTGTAAATGTGTATTTTTTATTATGTCAGAAAGCATTTTGCTTTACTTCATTCCAAAAAATTATTTTTTTAAACCTTTTATTTTCAATATGCTCGTGCCCCCCTTGCAGGGTATCGCGCCCCCAGGGGGTGCGCCCCACAGTTTGAGAAACACTGTCATAAGTGGATCTTTAGGCGAATGTCTCAATTTTCTCAGGAGCAATTTTTCCCGCTGAGGCATTCAATATGAGGTCTCAGGTGTCACATTCGGTTCACCTCATCTCCAGATACATTTTGCCGAAAACCCTCCATGTTATTGGTTCTATTGTCTCTGAGCGGGTGTGTTTAAATTTATTGAAATCGTGATTATCTCTGGTTTGGCTGGTCCGATTGAGTTTGGGTTAGTATCGTTCGACTATGCTCGTGACCGCTTTTCGTCCTTGACCCAGCTGACCCTGCTCAATATTTTCAGAAAGATTTTAATCTTTTTACGCCTAAGATGTATAACTTCTTACGTGCGTACATAAATACACCGCGCGCACTTTTTTTCTTACAATTTTAATTTAAATTCAATTGCCACAGACAAAAAACTCCTTAAAATTAATTATAAATTTACGTAATGAATTGAATTACAATAGAAAATTATTTTGTTGAGTGTACTCTTCATTGTTGTACGCGCTGGCATTCTAAAAAAATACAGTTGTGAGATTTTGGAATTAGAGGTACATGTTTTAAAATATCTAGAAGAAAGCAATGAACTGTTTTGTGAGTCTTTTTTACTCAAGAATGA
The DNA here is from genome assembly GCA_019973935.1 of Trichonephila clavipes. Classification (NCBI taxonomy): domain Eukaryota; kingdom Metazoa; phylum Arthropoda; class Arachnida; order Araneae; family Nephilidae; genus Trichonephila; species Trichonephila clavipes. The sequence goes on along the minus strand of BMAU01017120.1, from coordinate 1,288,114 downwards.
TGATTGCCTATGCGATTTAGTTATTCTTACGATTGCTATTGGACAAAAATAATTTAAATGTATGGTTGCAGTGAAAAGTGTTTCTTTTTTCCCCTTAGTTAGATGGTCATATATTTTTTTATGAACAAGCTTTTAATTTGTCATTATTTTGGATAAATTTCCCATTAATACTGGAAATCTACCAAAATCAACAAGGCTCTAAGCTATGATAGATTTTTAAATGTATTTTGCAGGATTCGTTTAGTGCTAGGTTTAATGATTTTGAAAATAAAAAAAAATCCTGATTGTTTCACGTATCCGTTTAGTATCTCTTAGATACACCCAAAAACAGAATCGAAATTGTTGACCTTTAGTTCTATATTACGCAAAAAGGTAAATATAAGGAACTCATTTTATATATATATAATTGCAAGTTATACAAATTATACAGAATTTTGGAAATGTGTACCAACAAACCATTTTTTTTTCAATATTACGGGATTTGGCTGCCAGATATTGTTGTAAGTTTGGATCGACAAATGTTTGGGAACAAATATTTTCTTTTAGGAATGCATTGAAATCTTACTATTTCACACAATTAAATGATATGCACTTAAAACAACCTAGTTTTGTTAGCATCTTCATCAGTTAGACAACTAATCCTAATATAGGTTACTAGGTTAAATAAAAAATTACAAATTCAAAATCCACTTAAAGCAAATACTGAATGCTTAATAATTACATACACTTTCCAAGTTAATATTATTATTTTATACCTAACTTAACTAATTGAATCTGTAAAAAGGTAATAAATAATAAAACTTATGAGAGTTTGTGTATTCTCATTTATTATAATATTTTTTAATTTTCAATTACTTAAAATATCAAAAGAAAATGTGCTTTTTGAGTAAAAATCTCATAAATAGTTTATAAGTAACATTTCCCTGCCTTTTCATGTTTTTTAGTAGTTAGAAAAAGTGAAAATGACACGCAACTTGTTTTTAATGAGATGATAGTGACACTCTTTCCAAAAAGGTCCGCCACCCTTGACTTAGGGTATTCAACGGTTTGTTAGACCTATAGGTTTTCCGGATATCAACAAAAAATAGGTTCAGCTATGCTTTCATGAGTTTTATCAGGTTAATTTTTTTAAAAAAATAGCTGCGTTTATACCAAATTAATCTGCAAATATAAGTAAATCATTTCTATCTGACAGAAATTGTTTCCCTTGTTTAATGTATTTAATTAATAAGCTTTAAATATTACTATAGCGTATCATTTAATTTATATAATATATTTAAGAATTCTTTTTTCCATAACATGGGTACATATTACATCAAATTACTAGTCCCCAAAAAAGAAGTTAATAAATACTACTATAAAAACTAATTAGTATTACTTTTTCTTTTAATTTTTTAAATCAATGTTTAGATAACTACTACACTTATAAGAAATATGATAAAAACATTTTTTTTCTTCTATAATTTAAAATGCATCTAATTCTGCGAGATTTTACACAACTAACATGGATTCAAAGTTAGAAAAACGTCGTAACAACAGTGAAAAACATTTTGTTGCAATAAGGTTTTACAGTAGAGTTTGTTATTATTTAAAAGATAGAAGCAACTAAAAGAACTTTTAGCATGTCGAAGACATTTACGAAAGTTTACTCAAGCATATCTTGATATTTTTACTCCTGAAAGAAAGGAAATTGTTAAAAAAATCCTACTGAGACAGGATACTTCCTTTGTAACTTTTTTTTCTCTTAAGGGTTTATTTTTGTTACCCAACTAGACTCTTTCTCTCAAACCGAATATAATAAAATTCAAGCAGAATATATATTTCTTTTTTTACTTCAAGGAAAAAATAAACTAAAATATTTAGGAATGTTTGCTAAGATTAGTGCATGCTGTATATATTTGAGTTTTTGGGAAAATAGTTTTATCTATATAAAAGAATTAAGTTTGAGCTGAAACATTGTTATATCTTCTAACAAGTATCATGCTATATCTAAAAAAAGAGAATATATATTTTTTTTATGTGTGATTTGTTTTACGTAGCAGAATTTCTTCATAATAGAAAAGTAAAAATGATCATATACAATGTAAATATAACAAATCATTTAATTTTATTTCACAATAAATTCATTCGGAGTTAATTGTTATTTGTTTCTGTTGGATATTCTTTAAAATTTTAGTTTTTACTCACGATACTTTTCAGTAACTAAGACAATACACGTGTAATTATTGCTAATATCAAGCGTGCTCTGCCACTTATATTGAGGGATTGAAGATGTTAGATATTAATCAGCTACATTTCGTGTAATTGATCATTTGCAACACTGAAATTTAATTTGAAAAGTATGGCATTTTAAATTATATTCAATACAAATTATTGCTGTTCTCTAAATAACAGCATCTGAAGATCAAAATACATATAATCTATTAAAACATTTTGCATCTTTTAAATAAATCCGACTTTTAAGCTTAATATTTTTTATACCCTTAGGTGAAATATAATAATTCTTTATTTTACTGTATAAATTCTTAAATGGTTATTTCTGTGAATATTTTTACCAATAAAATTTCCAATATTCATGCATCGGATAAAATCATTGCCCCATGCAGCAATGGGATTGCAGAAAAAGGCTTTTTTACGACTAGAATAATGTAGAGTCGACTAAGTGAATGGTATTTCATGTACAAATAATATGAGCATAAATCCAGAGGTCAATAAATTGTAAAAATTTATTTTATTAAGTTGATGTTGCATACTTTCATTGCATCAAAAATTTTAGTTTGAAAAGCAAGGTGTATTTTTCATTGAAGTAACGTTGCAATAAATATGATTAATATATATTTTAAATACCCCAATTATAAAATATATATATATGAAACAGTATTATATAAAAATAAATTACAGTATGTATCCCAAACAATATTTCTCTCATATGTATATATGTATATATATAAATATATATATATATAAATATATATATATATATATATATATATATATAAATATAAATATATATATATAAATATATATATAAATATATATATATATATATATATATATATATAAATATATATATATATATATATATATATATATAAATATATATATATATATATAAATATATATATATATATATAAATAAATAAATAATATATATATATATATATATATATATATATATATATATATATATATATATATATATATATATATATATATATATATATATAAGTAAACAATAAGTCAGGAAAAAACAAAAATGAAATAAAACGTAGTTCCTTGAAGAATATTGGGTCAAGGGGTTTGTAACGATCGCTGAAAAAAATGAGGGAAATTGAAAAAAAAAATTTGTTTAATTATACAGTGTTTTTTTCCAGGTACAGAAGTTTAAGTTGGCATTATTTTCCAAGATGGCAACCGATTTAACAGCTGTCAAGTGATTTATTCTCAATTTGGTTTGGCAATTCATCATGAATAGACTCACGCCTGATCAACGCTTTCAAATTGTGCAATTTTATTTCGAAAAAAATGGTCGACTTTCATCAGCGAATTTTGTTTAGCGATGAAGCGCACTTCTGGTTGAATGGCTAAGTCAAAAAACAAAAAATGCCGCATTTGGAGTGAAGCTAATCCACAAGTGTATGTCGAAACACCGTTACATCCAGAAAAACTGACTGTTTGGTGCGCTTTATGGGCTGCTGGAATCATTTGTCCGTACTTCTTCAAAAACGATGGCCACAACGTTACAGTCAATGGTGATCGGTATATAGCAGTGCTTCTCAAACTTTCAATACTGGCGCCCCCCTTTTCAATCACAAATTTTATCGCGCCCCCCTTATACATAATAATTTACTGAATGCAATAATAATGCACTTTTGCGATAAAGCAACAATATTTATTATAAACCGTACAAATTCATGACATAAGTATTAAATTTTGTATATGTTACTTTTAAGCAAAAAAACAGTCAGACAGGTGGCATTAGCCACAACAACAACAAGCAAAAAAAAGTTAAGTAATAGGATAATTACTAAGTTATTTTTAATTTCTCTGATTTTTAAATTGGAATATATTACAAAATGCGGTGGTTGCTTAGAAGACAAAATATAGATATCAGCTAAATATAGAAAATGAACTCAGAGGGTCAATTTCTTATCTTAAAACTCCTTTCAAAAACTTTGCTCTGTAAGACAAGCCCATGGAAGTAGCTAATAATTATTAAACTTGTTCTTAATTTAGTATTAATTAATTAGTCATAAAATACTCTGTGCACCACTCATACATTAAAAGCAGTGTTTCTCAAACTTTCCATACTGGCGACCCAATTTTCAATCATAATTTTTGTCTCGCCCCCCTGTACAACAATAATGTATTTACTGCAATAAAAATGCACTTTGAGAGAGAGACGCTAAAATTATAATACGATCTTAATTATAAACCGTACAAATTAATACGATAAGTATATTAAATTTTGTGTATATGTAACTTTTAAGCAATAAATATTTTAAGAAAATTTCTTAAAATATATATTACTTAGAATTATGTTATTTTTCTTTCTCTAATTTTTAAATTGGAACAGATCGCAAAATGATGTATTTAATTAAAGATTTATTTCCTTCAGCATTCATTTCTCAAGGTACAAATGTCATTAGAAAAATAGTCTAGTCAATGTCGCTCTCTATCATATCCATCACATCTGGCATTATAGGGTACGTTTGCGTGAGTCTGGGCAACCTATCGGACGTCTGCGCAAAACATGTAAAAATGCTTTTCCTCGTACAATTCCAGGCAGTTTTGGTCGACTCGATACTCCTATAACTACCGAATCAAGCTTGAATGTACATTTTTTAAATTTCCACGTTAATTGTAATTCACGGTAATTAAGTATTTACGGCAGTAGATTAAAACAATATCATACATACATTTTTAAGTCGTAAGCAAACATTCGACCATAATAAAGAATCAACAAGTACACAGACGAACGAGCATGGTTCCGAAAATTAAATCAAGGCGATCTTCTCAAAAATACTTAAATTTTGGATTTACCACTACTGAAGTAAATGATGGAATAAAAGCCCCAGCTCGATATGTGTTAAAACTTACAAATCTGTAGAACAACACGTGAAAGTTGTTTTTAAAACATGTAAAATTATTTAGCTATGTTGGCAAAGAATTTTAAAAAGTATTTTCTGGATGAGGACAGCTTGGTAGCAAGTTAAGAGCGGATTAGGGATCTATTTCAAGATACTCCAGAAGGGCTCTCAACTTCTGAAGAAGAAATCTTCATAGATTTCACATCCAGTGGAAAATTAAAGGCAATTTTGTAATAAATCGCTCTTTGAATTTGGGGTAGAGGTGGATGAGGAATTATCTGTACTGAAAACAAAAGCACTTTGTATACTATTACCATTTTCAACATCCTACCTTTTTCAAACCGGATTTTCTGCAGTGGATGCCTTGAAGACAAAATATAGATCTCAGCTAAATATAGAAAAATAACTCTTTAAGTGTCAATTTCTGATATTAAACCTTCCTTTGAAAAACTTTCCTCTACAAGACAAGCCCGTGGAAGTCTCTAATAATTATTAAACTTGTTCTTAATTTAGTAATAAGATTGATTGATTGAATAGTAACGTCGCACTGTTCAGCTGCACGAGGGCTTTTGACGACGGACCACGTAATTTTGAACCATCGTCAAGTGACGTGGATGACACCTGATCTGGCACCCCTCTCTCCTAACTACCACACCACACCAACGGGAAAACGTTTCAACTCTCAACAGATTTAACGTGCATCGCTGCCCTACACGGCGGGTCTTTAGCGGTACTGGGCTCGAACTTTTGACAAGGCAAGCCACGATCCGATACCTATACCACTCGGCTAAATTCAGTAATAAGAAATTATTTATAAAATAACTTCTTCAGTACTTATACATCAAACGTATACTACCTGAAACACCGACTCTTCGCACGTGTTCATTTTTTAAAAAAATAAAACATTATTCTTGATATAATAGCTGAACTACAGTGCTGGACAATTGATAAGGACGGATAACACTATCATCCATAGCAACCACAAAATGAAAGGAAGCAAAATGTGGAAAATTAGAATAAGTGCGGGATAATAGTAAGAAGAAGTATGAGTATGCAAATTTTTTTCCACGTCTGTTCATCACGTGATAGCGTTCATAAGAGCTTTAAAGGTTTTGACGCGTGTGGACAGTTGTTGTTTCAAGTCAAAGTTTTACAGGAAAGATTTAAAAGACGAACTTAAAATTTTTGGCATGTCTTCCCGACATTACATAGATGATTTTATGCTTAGCCGAATTATTGGAAAGATCGAAGAAGGGCGAAAAATAACAGATGTTGCCAGGGAGTTCGACATCACTCACAGCGTTGTTTCACGGCTGTGGAAGTCATTTAAAACTACTGGAATGTGTAGTAGACGGCACGGAGGAGGTCGTGTTAGAAGTACGACGCCTGCAGAAGACAGATATATCGTCCTATAAGCAGAAAGGAACAGGCGCACCACAGCTCAGCAGGTGCAAATCAGTTTATTGCTGCCTCAGGAAAGCAGATCTCCCGAAAAACTGTTGCCAGACGTTTGAGGGGAAGAGGACTATACGCACGCGGACCTGTTGTGTGTGTCCCATTGACCAGACAGCACCGTACTGCCCGTTTGCAATGGTGTAGTGAGCATCACAATTGGACTGAACAGGACTGGGCATGCGTACTATTCTCAGATGAGAGTAGGTTCAGTCTGTCATCGGATTGTAGACGCCCACTGATCTGGCGCGAGAGTGGTAATGCTTATCGTCCAGAAAATATCCAGGAAAAGGACCGATATCCGACATGCAGTATCATGGTGTGGGCTGGCTTCATGATCAATGGCCGCAAGCGCCTACACGTGGTTGCGAATGGGACTATGACGGGCCAACGATACATTGATGAAGTTCTACTTCCTCATGTTCGTCTTTTCCGTGGTGCTGTCGGTGATAAATTTGTTTTTATGGACGACAACGCAACATGTCATCGAACACTCGCTGTTCAGGATTGTCTAGACAGCGAGGGTATTCAACGTCTCGTATGGTCAGCGCGTTTTTCAGATCTAAACCCCATTGAAAATGTTTGGGATGCTTTGGGGAGGCAAGTTGCTGGTCGAAACAATCCTCCGACAAACAAGAACACCCTCATCCGTGCACTCACAGAGGAATGGGATAAATTGCCTCAAAAGCTGCTGGATAATGTTGTGCAAAGTATGGTACGACGTGTGGAATGTTGCATCACATTCCACGGTGGACATATCCCGTACTGATACCTTTCTTTAAGGTGCGTGCTGACTTTTAGATGCATTGTTCCTTTTCTCCGTACGCAGGACAAATGATCATTTTGTTTCTTTCAGATGTTTCACAGCTTTTGTACTATCCAGAACAATAAATATTCCTTATTCTAATGTCTGAACAGTGTAGCAACTACATTTTATCCTACTAGGCCTCATGTCTCGCTTAATGTTATGCTACATAGCAATTTGTGATCCGTCCTTAGCAATTGTCCAGCAGTGTATAAGGAGAGTAAAACTGTGTGCACGACATTGTATACAAAAATGTAAAATGATTTTTTTTAGATAAATGTTATAATTTTAAATAACTCTTTAAAAGAACTGTAATTTTAAACCTCACACAATTAGCATTTAGAATTAATGTTAAATTACGAAAAAGAATATTAAATTCCGATGAAGAATAATTGTGTTACTTTTTAACATTTAAAGCGAGATTTCAAAATGTTTTAACCCGGGAGCAGGTGCGTACTCGATACTAACATTAATGGTAGTGTGGGGGGGACTCAGTCACCCCAATCATTTGTTTAGAATTATTTTTACTGTACACGATACAAATCGGAGTTCTAGTGAATATTTTAATTTATAGAAAGTATATTTACCATCTTTAGAGGACTATTCAATTCTTTGATGATTTGAGAAAAAAAAATCCAATAAAACTGAACTAAAAATGATTCAAAAGTACATGACCATAACAAAGGACGCAAATCAGACACTTTTCAATTATCCTACAGAAATGTTAAACCATTCAATTCTTTTCCAAATATCTCAAAACTCAATTATTTACAATTTCCCTAAGTGAAAAGCAAACGCATAAAAGATGGGAGGGAACTAATATTGATAATAACCATACCATAAGATTGAAGGTCAATCAAATGATTAGCAAACGTACTATGCAGCCTGGCTGAAAAGTGTGAATCATGACTTTCTTTTCTTTTCTACAACTAATGTACTGTATTTCAATAATAATTACAGTGGTGAATTGTTTATCTTCTTAGAATTTTTCTCAGGGTCTGGGTTTCGTTTTTTCTTTTAACGAGTAATATTTTATGTTAAAACGTAATAAAAAAATCCTCATTGAGGAAATACAGCAAATAAAACAAAATGTTTTTTTCTTTAATTTGGGTTTGGGATCAAAGATAGCTATTTGATGACGGACAAAAAGCCAGATAATAAACATAAATTATGTCAGTGTTGTTGTGTGTATTTTTTTTATTATGGAAGAAAGCATTTTTTTTTACTTCTCTTTCCGGTTACTTTTTTTAAAAAAAATCTTTAAATTTTCGATACGCTCGCGCCCCCCTTGTACGGTCATCGCGCCCCCCAGGGGGCGCGCCCCACACTTTGAGAAACACTGGTATAGAGCCATGATTACTAACTTTTTCATTTCTGAATTGAACAATCATGATGTCCAGGAGCTGTGGTTCTAACAAGACGGCGCAACATGTTACACAGCTCGTGCCACAATCGATTTATTGAAAGACACGTTTGGTGACCGCCTAATTTCCCGTTTTGGACCTGTGAATTGGCCTCCAAGATCTTGTGGTTTAACACCGCTAGACTATTTTCTGTGGGGCTATGTAAAGTCATTGGTCTATGCGGATAAGCCACAAACGCTTGACCATTTGGAAGACAACATTCTCCGTGTTATTGCCGATATACAGTCACAAATGTTGGAAAAAGTCGTCGAAAATTGGACGTCCAGATTGGACTACATCCGAGCCAGCCGTGGTAGTCCTATGCCAGAAATCATATTTAAAATGTATTGAAACAAGATTATCTTTCGAATAAAAAAAATTCATGTCAATCGAATAAAACATCGTTGTTTTATTGCAATTTAAAGTTCTATAAATCTCAAAAAACACCCTTTACTTTGTAAATGATATAGAATTGACGCTTAGAAAACTTCCTTTTGAAATTGAAAATTAATTAAAGATAAGCTTAGGTAAGCAGAGTAACTTATTTAAATATTTGAATTTCAATCAAATAGATGTGATTAATTAATCACTTAAGAAATATTTTTGAATCAGTATTGCTGTATTTTTCTAAAATAAGTTCATAATGTATGAACATTTTGAAATTATATCTCCCGTGATCAGATATGGCTCTGTTTTTTTCTATTATGTCAAAAATTTCTGCTGTACGGGGAAGGTTGATCCATAAAGCATTGCTTAACCCTAAATCACTGGCCTAATTCAGCGACACCTTTAAAAATTGTAGGTGGTATCCATTTTAGTTTAAAGATTTTTTTTGTATCTACATTTGTTATGCCTCTTGAACTCTAATTTTTTTTTTTTGGCATTGTCGGTTATATGACTTTTTCACTGTGTACCTTATATATATATATATATATATATATATATATATATATATATATATATATATGTATGGGAGACAACAAGGGGGTTCAAGACATTTGTCTTTCTTCAGATTTATTTAAACTTAACAAAAATTAATTAAAAAAATGTAGCTATTCTACAATTAGATTTCCATGATGTGACGACGGGAACGCCTGCTTGCGCACCTCAGTCTCTTTCTCCGTTTTTTCCAATTGTCTAAGTTTTTGTTTCACATTGGATCAGCTGCGCCTTCGCGCGAAGACTGCGTGATTTGTTTTGTCTCGGGTTTTGTTGAGAGATTCAATTGGGTGACGACTCCACAACCGATTCCACAACGACCAGCCTGACCATATGCTGTCCGCAGCGGTACTTCATTCTTTTTTTTTCATGGAGACCAGAGGAGAGTCTGAAACATACAAAAAACACGGAACAGACAAGGACTATACAACAAATGCACAAATACTTAACATAGCATAATTTTGCTGAACTAGACAGTTTCTCCCCACATCTTCATGTGGTCTGTTGCTGTGGATGTAGTATTGGGTCTTACATGCACTCGAATTTTTCTGACATCATATCGATCCTTAGGTTTTACTTTTTCGACTTCATAGGGACCGAAGAACTTAGGCTTCAGTTTCAAGCCAGCTCCAAACTGTGTCCGTTGTATGGCGACGATATCTCCGATCTCATACTGGGAACCCTTTTTCCGTTTCTTATTAAAATTTCGACAGTTTTCCTCTTGCATCTTCAGAATGTTTCGCTTGGCTTCCTCGCGAATTTTCTCACGATTTTCGGTGAATATCTCCACGATTTCCTCTTCCAATAGTTTTAGAATTTCAAGATCTTGTTTGGTCTTCATCTTTACTCCGGTCAAGTGTTGAAACGGCGTCATCTGAGTGCTTCGTAAAATCGTTGAATTGAGTGTTCTCTGTGTGATGTACCTCCCTTTGGAAGTACATCCCTAGAAGTATCAGCGTGAGCTAGAGGTGTAGGGTTAGCGAGAGAACTCGGATCAAACATTATCTTAATATGACTTTATTATGATATTCAACTTAAACTTTTAACAAATTTAATTACAATAATTAATATGAGAGAATCTACGATGACGCAATACGCAACACACAATATATATATTTATATTTCTAATTCAGACCAATCTCAATAATCGAACCGATTAATCCTCAATTCTAATAAATAATCAATTCTACCTTATATTAGTCCGTAACGCTACTTGTCTTTATCTGCAATGGTATGCAGCTTGACGACTAACTTCTAGTCGAACACCAATACGTTTATCCACGACACGTAGAACTTAAATCTTGAACCACGAACTTCAATAATCATCAACTGCCACAACGCACGTCAATTGTTTAACATTCCTTTACATTGCCATCACGCTTTCTCTAAGACCCTATATTTATCCTATATTATTTGCATCTCTTCACTTCTCGTTTCTTGGATTTGGTTGGAAAAGAGTTGCCATTAATTCTGGCCCAAAGAACTCAAAGGACTTGTTAAAGAAAAAATCACATGCCACATCTGTACGGCTGGAGCAAACTTGTATCATTTCGATGCGTCATCAATTGATAGCTTGGACAAAATTGGGATCAGAGAACTATGATTCCGTTCAATCTGTCCGTCCTCTCGGGGTATTCCAGTTGCTATGCTTAGATGTTGGATGCTCTCATTCTTACAGTATTCTTGAAATTCTTTTGAAGTAAATGCAGTACCTTTATATGTTATGATATGATGAGGGTTACAAAATGTAATCTCTTGTTGTTCAAGTTTCTCTAGAGCATCACGGAAAGAAGTGGACTTTACGGGATAAAACCATACGAATTTAGTGAATGCATCTATTATTGAAAGAATTTGGTTATAGTTTTTATTTGTAATTGGCAAAGGACCTTAAATTCAATATGGTAAGTGCTAAGAGGGATATTTTCCTTAAGAATAGGATTTAACAACCCTTCACCTTTCCATCGTTTTTTGTTTACAAGAATGCATTCAATACAATTATTAATAGCATTTTCAACACATTTTCTAACATTAGGAACATAAAAACTTTGACCATTGGAAAAAAACGGAGAAAGAGACTGAAGTGCGCGAGCAGGCGTTCCCGTCGTCACATCATGGAAATCTAATTGTAGAATAGCTACCTTTTTTAAATTAATTTTTGTTAAGTTTAAATAAATCTGAAGAAAGACAAATGTCTTGAACCCCCTTGTTGTCTCCCACAAATTATGGGGCCTCGGCCAGGGTTTTGATCAAATTTTGGAACGCGTGAACAAAAGAAGCGTCCATGGAGGAGACGCGCCACCATTTTTTGGAAACTTCGCTCAACCTATGTAGAGGTTGAATTTCATTCGAAACCAGCGTGAATATTCCGTCTATGTAGAGGCCGGAACTATTGATTTAACACCTGCGAAGAGGTGTCATTTTAATAACTTCAAGAACTATTTTTCGTCTAACGATATAACCTGCAAAGAGGTTGTGGGATCCGTGTAGAGGTGAACCATTGCTTTTCTTCAATTATTGAATACATCGTTCGTGCAAGCAACAAGGGAGCTAGAAAAATAGGTAGCTATTCTACAATTAGATGCCCATGATGTGACGACGGGAAGGCCTGCTTGCGCACCTCAATCAATTTCTCCGTTTTTTCCAATGGTCAAAGTTTTTGTTTCACATTGGATCAGCTGCACCTGCGCACGAAGACTGCGTGCTTTGTTTAATCTCGGGTTTGCTGAGAGGTTCAACTGGGTGACGACTCCACAACCGATTCCATATATATATATATATATATATATATATATATATATATATATATATATATATATATATATATATATATATATATATATATATATATATATATATATATATATATATATATATATATATATATATATAGTATAATAAAATAAAGGTGAAAAAGTTGTAGAACCTACATAATTTTTTTTGTTTCAACATTAGAGTTCGGAAATTTTTTTAGAGATTCTTGCCTTTTGGATGAGGATAATAAAGAAGTCGATAAAATAATAAAGTCATATTTTAACACAAGCTTGAAGTTTGCTACAAGTGTCGAACAATATTTTCTTACTTATGATCCTGACATAGACCGTGCATTAAAATTCCAACGTAATCTTGAGTTTTGTGATGCAAGATATCAAACATTTTATAAACTGCTAGAGAAACTAATAAAAACAGCCACTAATGACAGACTGAATATCTGTTGTGACTTAAGCATCAGAGAGGTGGTCATTGATTTTATGTGATGAGGAAACTGGGAATTTTTGAGATAAAGATCTTAAGCTGGATTCTTGTGAGACCCATGTGAATGGAAAAGATCTAACTTAGAACTTTACAAACCTGATGTAAAATTTGTCAAATTACATAGACTTAAAAGGGCTTGTCATCTCACTAGAATGGATGAAGATCGTTGCTGCAAGGAAACCTTTCTGGCAAAGCCCTTGGGAAATAGACCTCACGACAGACTCTCATTAAGATGGATTGACTATGTTGAGAAGCACCTACAAAATTTAAAAGTCAGAAGTTAGAAAAAAGTTGCCAACAGTAAAGATGCCTGGAATAGACTTCTGGAGAAGGCCAGGGCCCACCCAGGGCAGTCAAATCATTGAAGAAGAAGAATGGCAGACTTTGCAACATTAATAAAATAACCAACAGAGATCTTTAAGCAAAATTCTGCATTTTTATTAAAGTCGACATATTTTTTCACATCTATTGATAATATCACTTTTGATCCCGTTTGGAATAAACGTGCACGATTGTTATCAAGTAGCGATGTATAGTTGTTCCTAATTTCAATTACCATTTTTATATGTTATATGTACTTATAGACTGAATTTTCACTGTCCTCTGATTGTGTCCCTTTCTTATAACAGAAATGAATTGTATAAGTTTTATAAATACGTAACGTGTACTTAATTTCTACCTTTTGCATGGACTATTTAAGAGATTTTTCATCTTACACGATTTTGTAAGGGTGTGGAACATATCCCTCAATTTACCATATGTCGCATGTATTTTTTGCACGGCTTTCTCAGGAACGCATCTACCGTGAAAAGAATAGTTGGTTATATATATATATATATATATATATATATATATATATATATATATATATATATATATATATATATATATATATATATATATATGAGTGTGTCCGTTATTTAAATACTTCAAAAAAGGAGACTTCTTAAGTTAATTACTTTAATATAGATAAAAAGGACATTATAGGACGGACACACAGGTAAAAAAAAGAGAGAATAGGGCTATCTGCTTTTACTTAGTTGGATTTAAAACATCACGCGTATTACAGGTTTTTCATCTCGCGCTTATGGCGGCGGGAAGAGGACTGTCTCGCAATCTCGACTGACTGCCTCGAGTCACTTCAGTTCTTCATGCATGGCTTCGAAAGTGGTCTGCGAGTAGTTGACATCCACACGGGTATCCTGATGACCACGCCTTCCTCGGCGCTGGGGGAACAAGTGAACTGAAATAATAAAAAAAACAGCAGAAAAAGGAAAATACAAAATAACAAATAGCTTTGGTGATGGTAGTTTCTCAATGTGTACACCACTTCTTCATTTTATCAGCTGAAGTTGAGGTTACATTTGGACCTTCAGGTTGTCCAATTTTCTGTACTTCATAACGATCGTGTTTGTTGACTTTTGTTACTTCATATGATCCAAACTATTTAGGTCGAAGTTTCAATCCAGTTCCGAACTGTGTACGCTGTTTTGCAACTGTGCCACCTGGTTTGTAGTTATAAGCGGGTTTACGATGTTTATTGTAGTCTTTCTTGTTTTCATCCTGTAAACATAGGATATTTTCTTTAGCTTCGTTACTTAGTGTCTCTCGTTTGTTAATAAACTATTCGCTAAGTTTGTCTTCAAGAAGGTGTTTAATTTTGATAGCTGATTTAAGTTGAGAAATGAATTCATCTTTATTTTGAGCTTCTTTAATCTTTTGTGTAACATCATGGGAGGAAATCATCATAATGGGGTAACGACTTAATGCATCAACGTATTTCATTTGTCTACCGGGTCTGTGACAGACTTCATAATCAAATCCTTCTAGCATCAATGCCCAACGAGCAATTTTAGCAGCCAAATCTTTTTTGTGCATTGTTTTTTGGAATGCATCACAGTCTGTAATAATTTTGAATTTTGTACCTAACAGGTAACTGCTAAACTTTTTCAGCGCTTCAATAATAGCTTGTACTTCTAATTCATAGCTGCTATATTTCTCCTGTTGAACTGTAGTTTTGCGACTAAAATAATGGATAGGATGAAATAGTCCATCATCAGATTTCTGTAATAGGTCAGCGCCAAAACCTAGGGAGCTTGCATCTGTGTGGAGTTCTAAAGGGTAACCTTGTTGAAAAAAATGGAGAACTGGGTTCTCTGAAAGAATGTTTTTCAATTCTTGAAAAGATGTTATTTCTGTAGGGCCGAATTTAAATTTAACATTATCACGAAAAAGATTACTTAAAAGGTCTTGCAATTCGAGGTGTAATTTGAATAAACTTCGGAAATAACTTGTTAATCCTATAAAACTTTGAAGTTGTCTCGGGATTTGAGGTTGTGGAAAGTTTTGGACAGCTTGTGTCTTAGATGGTGAAGGTTTTATTGTTCCGTTATCGATTATGTATCCAAGAAATTCTATTTTTGCGTTGTAAGAAATTACATTTCTTTAAGTTTAACTCAAGACCGAAGTCTCCAGCTGTTTGGAGAAATAATCGTAATTTATTTAAACCTTCTGCTTTTATTTTGTGATGGAATGAGCAGATCATCCATATACACAATTAGAATGTTGTCACGTATGAGTTTTCGGAAAACAGTGTAAATAAATCGTTGGAATACACTTGGACTGTTTGACAATCCAAAAGGAACACGTAAATTCGTATTATTGTCCTCATGCGTCACAAACGAGGTGTATTTTGTACTGTTAGGATCCATGGGTACATGAAAGAATCCATTTTTAAAGGTCAGTGAAGTGCAGATTTTATAGTTTTTCGAGTTTATCTATCACTTCTTCTATCAATGAAAGTAAGGGTTATATTTAATCATTTTCTATTCAAATTGCGATAATCTACACAAAGTCTGTGTTCACCGTTTTCTTTTGCATAAAACGATTGGTGCTGCGTAATCAGAACAGCTAGGTTTTATAATGTTAGCATTTAACCATTCCTGAATTTGGTTTTCGGCAATTTTTGCTCTACGAAAAGGAAGTCGACGAGAACGTTGACTAACTGGGATATCATCACTCAATAAAATTGCCATTTTAAGATCAATATCGTAAATTTTTTAGGTTTGTAAGAGCTTAAAAGTTGTTCAACATCATTACGAATTTTAGAGTTCGATATATGTGGAAGATCAAGTTTACTTTGTTGTTCATCAAAAAGGTTGGCAAAGTTTACCAAAATAACATCATTTTTGCATTCATCAACATCTCGGAATATACGAATTCCATCACGTCCAAACGTAAATTTAGTTTGTTGTAAAAATCAATCCATATAATTGCATCTAAAGGGATCGTTTCATCATTAACGACATGAATTTTTGCGGGTAATGCAGTGTTCTGAATTGTTATGAAATTTTTAAAATAACCTTTGCTTTCGACTCTGTCTCGGCCTATTCCTGAAAATGTACATTGCAATGGCTTCAATGTAGGGTAACCAAGTTTTTGATATGTTTTCTCATTAATTATGGTGGCTTGTGAACCAGTGTCACAAAGTGCTGTAATAGGAATTTTTGAAATGGTTATTTCAATGTGCATGAGGTTTTTCGGTGGTGTTAATATCGAAATGGAATTTACAGTTCTATCAACTTGCGTTATTGATTTTGTGATTGGTTATCGGTGCAATCTTTCGAGAATTCTTGGGGCATTCGGCCTGAACATGACCAAATTTTTAACATCCATAACATTTTTTTCCGCGTTCTTTATTCGGACATAGGGTACTTTTATGGCCTTTCAATCCACAGAGGTAACAAATTGGTTGTTGGTTTGTAAAGCGCTTGTGTTCAATTCTATGCTGATTAGATGTTGAATTTTCATAATCTCGAAATCGTTTACTGTAAATTGCTTACTATGCTTTGAGTTTAAAAGTGTTTCGTAAATTTTTAATTTATCCTTGAATTCACTAAGTGTTTTAGAACCGTACAAAATTATTTTATTGTTAGAAGAATCAGGGATACCATCAATAATATAATCAATCAGAGAAGAATCATCAACCGCACCCTTGTGAGCCAAATCTCGCATTGTACGGAAATATTCCTGCAACGTTTCGGTTGGTTTCAAACGTCTAGCTTGCAACATATTGTGTAATTGTGCACTATTGATTCTATCAGAAAATTCGTTTATAAAATGTTCTTTCATTTGTGACCAATTTGTGATTCCACAAATCGATCGGATTAAATTTTCGGCTGGACCCTTAAAACATTTCTTTACGAAAATTATTTGATGAATAGGATTTGTGATCTGATATAATCGAGATATGTCTTCTATATCAGAAATGAAAGTTTCAATTGAATAACTGTCTCTAGAAGTGAATGGTTTAACTAGTACCAGTAGATCTCGTAAAATAAAAGGTAGGAAAGAGTTACAAGTATTCTGTTTATCAAACAACGGCAATAAAACTTGAGCTGAATCATTTAAATCAAGAGATTTCATGTTTTCGGAATGGAAATCGTTACTTGTGCTGAGTCAGACGCAATTGGCTGCAAATGACCGTTTTTGGACGGAGATTTTTCGTTGAGTTCAAGGTTGCTTTCGCTTCCAGAGTTGAGAACAGTAGATTTAAGGTAACAGAACACCTTCGAAGAAACTTTTTTGAATTAACCTGAATTTTGCCTGTAAATGCATATTTTATGACCTTATGGGTCTCTAAATTATAGAAAAACACCCAAGAAATTTCTTGTTAGTATACAATTTTAGTGTCAAAGGGGTATTTTATAAAAAAAAATTAGCAAAAATAAGACTACGCAAAACATGATAACTGAAAATAAAATAAATATATTGACATTTTGTAAATTGAATAATATAGCATACAACCTTATCTAGGGAATAGACTCTTATTTTGGTAATATAACTATTATGTGGGAAGTTATTGTGTTTCTAGTTTCTATACGTTGACATTTTCTTTAAAAGCTATTGTAATTTTAAATTTATTGCTATATAAAAAAATTCTACTCAACACAAACTCTTAAGAAAGGTCTATTCCTGTATAAGTATTAAAAAAAACATACATATAAAATTTTTATTTCATTCAAGCATAATTTTTTGAGATATTGTGTTTTTGCGGTGAGAAAAATGTGAAAAAAAACTCATTTTGAGAAAACGACAAAAATAACATTAAACTCATCTGATTACAAGAAAAACATTTACTTTATCATTAAAATACACCAGATTTATAATCCTTTCCCTCTCTAATTTCTAAAACACTATTTTTTTTTTTAATGTGCTCTTAAAATTTTTCTGTGTTTCTTTGTTTTGGGGTCTGCGTTATGAATCGATTCACAGATTCTGCATCTATCTAAATGTTTATACACTTTTGAAGAAAATTTTTTGAATTAACCTGAATTTTGCCAGTAAATGCATATTTTATGACCTTATGGGTCTCTAAAATTAGAAAAACACCCCAAGAAAAGTTTTATTAGTGCACATTTTTACTGTCAAATGGGTATTTTATAAAAAAATAAGCAACAATAATATTTACGCAAAACATGATAATTGAAAATAAAATAAATATATTGACATTTGTAAATTGAATAATATAACATACAACCTTATCTAGAAGAATAGACTCTTATTTTTTGTAATATGACCATTACGTGGGAACTTATTGTGTTTTCGAACTTCTATACGTTGAAATTTTCTTAAAAGCTATTGTAATTTTTACTTTATTGCTATATAAAAATTTCTACTCAACACAAAATCTTATGAATGGTCTATTTCCTGTATAAGTATTTAAAAAACATACATAATAAAATTTTTATATCATTCAAGCATAACTTTTTTTTGAGATATTGTGTGTTTTGCGGTAAGAAAAATGTAAAAAAATTCATTTTGAGGAAAACGACAAAAATAACATTAAACTATTCTGATTACAAGATAAACACTTTTTTATTAAAATGCACCAGATTTATAATTCTCCCCATCTTTTCACTTCTAAAACACTAATTTTTTTCTTTTTTAAGTGCTCTTAAAATTTTTCTGTTTTTTCTTTGTTTTGGGGTCTGCATTATGAATTGATTCACGGATTCTGAATTTATCTAAATAATTATATCCCCGTAAAGGTAAATACCCCAGGATTTTCAATATTCATTTTATTAAAAACTTTTAGACAACCATTTAATCCTTCATTGAAGTGTATAATAGCATCATACAACCCAAATTTAATTGTTTTTGGGCGAAACAAATACTTCCTTCGGTACTTTTTTGCCAAACTATTCCATTAAAACACTCGTTGGCATTTTGCGTGCGTTCATGCAAGCACTTACTTAATATTTGTTTGTCGCATAGTTCTAAATATACTGGTTTAATTTTATTTAAAACATCATTTTATAAACCAGCATATTTTTGTGAAACATTTGTTCCATTTGCCACCCCGCTGAAAATAACACCAGCTTTCTTTCCCTATTGGGCATTGATCATGCATCGGTTTCTTATCACTTGATGCACAGTGATATAACGCAGCAATTACATTTTGCTGCATGGCAGTTAAGTTACCGACATTGCTGCGAACAGCAATTCCGTAATAATTTTTGAAGTAGGTCAATAAAATTATCAGTTAATTTGCCTTTACCAGACAGTCCTTTAGTTTTAGTTTTTCAGTTTTCTCAGACGCGAACCCACTCTCTTTTGTACATGGCCAATGCACTCAAACTTGGTCACACTGTTTAATCCGTAAGTGTCTTTCACACTCATGAAAGCTTTTAGGTCCGCCATCCCCATAATATTGAGTGTATTGCAGTCTGCGGTTTTTTCAGATCGAAGAAATATTCAGGAAGCCCCACAATTTCCATTTTTGATGAAGAGCCTGTGAAATTACACTGACATATGTGGTCGGCTTTTGACGACTCATATTCAAAGTTTCTTGGCATAGTCTGAAGTCTCTTACATGTTGGACAGTAGGACGACATAACTTCTATGGCTAACACCTTACCAGTATCAACTGATATTGCAGCAACACAGCCATTCATAGATGTATAGCCTCTTCGTTGCCATGTGCCATCCACCGATATGCCACATTTTACAATATCGGATGAGAGATTTTCTTGTTTCTCCACAATTTCAGTAGCAGCTTTTATCATGGATTCCTCAGCTACTTCTGAACCACTTTTAAAAGCTTTTTGCTTCTGATTTTTTGTAAGCAGTTTTGGTTAGTCGAGGCAAATTTAATGTTGAGCATAATTTTAAATGCCCCAGCAAAACCTTTGCCTACCTGCCTCATACCATATACTAGCCTGGTATTTATGACAGGTGCATTTACAACTTTTTTGATGAAGCAAATGCAAAAAAAAAGTCACAACACTTACCCGAGTGTAAAATGGGAGCACAATCCATATCTGGAATCCTCGAATAGTTCTACTTTTTCAGCAAAAATTTTGGGCAGCAAAGTTGAGAAAAAGCCCACAATAAGTTCAAGGTCAACGATTCTGTTACCAAACACAGGACCAGCATTTCTTCTGCAGTTGAGAAAGAAACTGTCCGTTATTTAAATAACATATTTACAAAAAAAAGATTTAATTTTAATATAAGACCAAAAACGAGATATATTGACTTCTTAAAATAAATTAGTTAATTACTTTAATATAGATAAAAAGGACATTATAGGACGGACACACAGGTAAAAAAAAGAGAATAAGGCTATCTGCTTTTACATAGTTAGATTTAAAACATCACGCGTATTACAGGTTTTTCATCTCGCGCTTATGGCGGCGGGAAGAGGACTGTGTCGTAATCTCGGCTGACTGCCTCGAGTCACTTCAGTTCATGCATGGCTTCGGAAGAGGTCTGCGAGTAGCTGACATCCACATATATATATCTTAATTTTCAATGAATGTAGTGATCCAAAAAATATTGCATGAAAAAAACTGCAGTAAATCATAATGCGGTAGATAAAGCATTAACGTTCATCACTACCCTACACGGCGGGTCTTACAAATCTCTAATAAAGTTCGAGCTATGAAAGTAGGTAGACATTTGCCAATTCGACTATCGTTATCATTTCGCTGTGTTTTTCATTCAATCTCCGTCATAGCCATTACAATTTAACAAACGGCGTTGCTTGCGAATATTATAGTTTTAACATAAAATAAATGCCACAGAAAGTAATATTAATGTATTACACTTTCAGATATAAATTATTTACACTATTTTAAGCGTTCATTACGCAACACTTTAAAAAATGTTTTACTTTTGCTGAGCAGATATCAGCTTAGGGAGGTATTTTCAAAAATTGACTTTTAAGAGTGTTACGGGGAATTATAAACAAAAAAATCCTTTTTATCAGCTATTAGATCTACATACTTAAAATTAAACAAAGGTGTGTTTCTTTCTTTCTTTCTTTATTTTTTTAGCTGAGATATTCAAAAAGCTCTTTTTTTGTTTAATTTGCAATTCAAGTAAAGTTAATTCATTAAAAACTTCTTTATCCTTCAATCTGTGTTGTTTAATTTTTCAGTTCACCCGTGCGAAGAACGGGTATACCAGCTAGTATATATCTATCTTTATTATGATAATTAACTATACACATTGCACCACTCACTTAATTATCTATCTGAAATTATTCGCAGGAGAAATGATATTTAAAGCAAAATAAAATTTAATAAAACTTAATAAGCTAATAATAAGTTTCATTAATTAGTTTCTGAAAGCAAAAAACATAAAAAGATATGGAGAAGTTATTTTTTACTTAATAAATATCTTTTTATGTTTGCACATTAAAATTGAAACCAGTATGAATTAATTTTAAATGAATACTATTTCGCATATCTACATTAAATGTTAAAAATCACATTTAACATTATACCCATTATATGAATGCTACATTCAAATTTTTTATCCATTGAAATGTTCTACTGAAATGTAATAAAACACTCCAGAAATCAAAATTTATTTTTCTATTGCTTTCTGCTCAAAGGAGAATTTAATTCAAAAACTTCTGAATACCTTCATATTTACTCTGTTTTATTTTTAGTTAATTCACTGTAAATATGGAAATAGAGATTCTGAAGGGAAAATATAGATCTTTTACTATAAATTTTAAGTCTCAATTCTTTGAAACTTTTAGTGATATGAATATGGTTGTTTTAATTTAAAATATTTTAATCAAACACATTTATTTTTAAAACTAAACATCTGTGTAGCTCTAGTGAGTTAAAAGAAAATTTTAGATAATTTCGTTTTTACACGAATTGAGTGTGTGTCAAGATAAATGGAAATAGTATAGTATTTTTTATGCGTAAATTTATTTTGATGAATTTTTAAAGTGTCTCTTAAAAAATGGAAATTCGTATATAATCACGTACTTATATTACTTCAATAATAATTCTTACAAGAATCAAGTTATTAAAAACTCAGCTTTCCTTCACGTGTTTCAAAAAATTAAAGAAAATTCAAGTTGTACTAGTGATTTAATACTTTTGGATATCCAATTCTATTTAAATATCAGATATAATATTGTTCTAACATTTTCTTTAAGATGGGTAGTGTTTCTGCTTTATAGTCTAAATTTTAGCCATAATTTTACTAAATGAATATGTATTTTAATATTTAGCATTAAATTGTTCGATTACGTTCGGAACCAGGATTTTTTATATGTGTACAAGTGAATATTTTTTAATATTTAGGGTCACTTGTATTAGAATACACGAATGAAATAGTTTTAAGAATATTATTACAATTAAAATGTGATTTAATTGCAATTTTTTTGCCAAAAATAAACATAGAATTATTTATTTTCCAAACATTCTTCTTTTATAAAAATGCTTCTGTAAAAATAATATTTTGCCTATATATAGCTCAGACCTCTGTACAGAGACTTAACTAGGATATATTTGAATAAATAATTTAGAAGAGTATTTATTCATATTTTAATACAACAGAGTGAAAACACTGAAAACTATTTCAATCGGTAGTAACTCTGAAAATAATGTGCATTTTTAAAAAGTCGTACTTCAAGCACTCTGGAGAAGTCTTAGCTATATAAGAAACATATTATTATTATAGAAGCATTTTTCATAAGATGATAATATTTTGAAAAAAGTTAATTCTAAGTCCATTTTTTGCCAAATATTGCATTTAAATGATTTTTATATTGTAATAATATTCTTATAAAACACTTTTTGCATGTATTCTAACCTATGTGACATTAAATATTAGAAAGAATATTCGTTTGTAAAATCACGGTCCGATACCTTAAGGTATCCGACTACGTTCGGAACCAAGATATTAAAAAAACTCATAAACGGATAATTTCCATGATATTTAGTGTCACTTAGATTAGAATACATGTATAAAACAGTTTTAAGGACATTTTGACCAAAAAAAGTTATTTAAATACAATATTTTGGCAAAATATTAACTTAGAATAATTTTTTTTTCAAAATGTTCTCTATTTATAAAAAATGCTTCTAGAATAATAATATTTTGCCTATATAAAGCAAAGACTTCTCCACAAAGAGTCTGAACAACGATTTTTGATAAATTCATATTATTTTCAGAGTTACAATCAATTGAAATAATTATCAGCGTTTTTTTCTTAAAATTTCTCCCCTCTGTTGTCGTAAAACATGGATAAACCTACTTCTAAGTTATATATTTCAAAATTCTAGTTCAACCTCTGTAGGGAGGTCTGAGCTATATATGCGGGAAAAGTATTGTTATATTAAAAGCATTTTTCACAAAAGGTAAATATTTTGAAAATTGGTCATTCTGTGTTCATTTTTTGTCAGAATATTGTACTTAAATATTTTTTTTATTGTAATAATAGTCTTAAGCAATTTTATATACATTTTCTAATCTAAGTGGAACAAAATATCATAAATATTATCCATTTATACTCTTTTGCAAAATTACGTTTCCGAACGTAGTCGGATACCTTAAGTGAATTAGAATAACTTATAAAAAAGTGTTTTAAGAATATTTCTGCATCATAGGATTTTCTTCATTATAAGACTTCTGCAAGCAGTCTGAACAAGGATTTTAAAAGAATTATCATTATGTACTGAGGTATTACTAATCGAAATTTAAACTGCTATGTTCTGTTAAAATTTCTCTTTATTGAGATATTAAAATAAATCCATTTCTGAACGAGGTTAATCCAGAACCACATATCTAAATTAAATTTAAAAAATTTAAAAGGTGCTAGTTCGGATTCAGTAGAGAAGTCTTAGATAAGTATGCATAGCCATAATATTATACTTTTTAAAAAACCTACCTCAAATAGAGAATATTTTGAAATTGTCATTTTCATGTAAAAAATTACATGAGGAAGTTTTTTTTATTGTATTAATTTTCTTAAAGCAGTTTTATACGAATATTCTAATTCAGATGGCACTGAATATATATAAAAAAATCATTTATACCTTTTTTAATTTTATGTTTTCATATATAATGGAAACCCTTATGTGAAGAAGAAAATCAAATCGAATACCGTGCATTATTTAATATTATTGCCCTGATTTTGTCATATATCAGAAATTAAATATCTTGCTTCAATATAGGATCAGTTGATAATACCTCCTGTTACGAAAGTTTCTCTAATTAAGTAACACAAATACACATATGTTTATTTTTATAGAAAATCTTGGCATTTTGAGTTCTTCTTAAAAAAAAAAATATTTGCGTTAAAATTAAAATTTTGTCACGAAATACTTTATAAATATGTAATTGTATTTGTACAAATATAATTAATTCACTTTTGCATTTTACTGTATTAGCACGTTCCAAAAGTGTGTAAGTTAATTTCTTTCGTTTTACAATTATTTATAAACCAAGCCTTTATAAACGACTAAACATTATAATCTAATTATAATACATTCAAATTGAATAAAATTTCATAATTCAACAAAAATATTCATTACGAATTTTACTTGATATAAAAAATTCTGATTATTTTTTTTCACTAGGAGTCAATTGAAAAAGAGCAAAATTTTCCACAATAAAATAAAATGTTTTAGCATTTCATTTCTTGCTAGGTTTTCTCTGAATGTTATCCTTTGACAAGAAATTGTTACCTGGACGGTTACCGTGGAAACGTTTCGCTAAAAACTTCTTCCTCGAGAATCCTTGAAAGAACTCAACTCTTCCCCGAAAAAAACCCTGGAAAGTCTTTATTCTTTTCTCTATGAATACGACTCCGCTTTTCATATTGGCACAGTCTTCGAGAGGGGGGGGGCGAAGTTTTCATAACCATCCACTGTGGATCAATGGCAGGGGAAAAATGTCATTACGTGTCGCAACAATTTCCCAGAAATAAAATAAATAAAAGTGCACTTTGATGCTTTCAATAGATTTTGAATGGAATACTTGAAGAGTCGTTTGAAGTAGATTTGAATCTTTCGTAAATATTTTATCGTAATATTAAATTTCATAATGTTTGTCTCGTTAGAGGGCGGAAATGTAGGAATGCCAAGGTAAACATTTGGTAAGAGACACTAAAATATAAAATTGTAAGCTGTAGATTCAATGTGAACAAGAAACCATTCAAAATCATTAGTTTTTGAATATTTTTATCTCTTTTTTCCGAAAGCTAAATATATTTTATTATGCTTTGTTTTGACTTGATTTTTGATTGATGTTTATTTACTTAGTACTTGGTACATAACAGGGACTCTGTTCGGAATGACCCTTGTAATTTTGTTCCATGGTGAATATGATATTTGGGATGGTAATCCAATACCTAAATTTCCATACCAAGCTAACTTCAGAATTTGAAGGATGTTTCATGTCTGCTGGGTAACATTTTTTAAAATTTCTAAAGGCAGATTATTATGAACAGTCATAGCAGAGAACAAATATAAAGAAAAAAAAAAGAAAAGAAAACAGAAAACAACAACAACAACAAAAAAACTGAAAAAAAACAGAGTTTATCAATCTAACATACCTCTAACCTACCAGTAATGCTTGGCGAAAAGCGTCTTTTATAGAGCAAGTCAGTGTAGAAGATGTGTGGAGTTCATGACCTCTTCAGAGCTGCAGAGGGAACAAATTTGAATCTATACATATGGTTTCGTAGGCAGTCATGTCCAATGGCTAGGCGGAATTCAGCAATTGCTCTACACCATGGGCCATTACGCAAATTCACGATAACATTCTTCGAAAACCTGTAAACATCACAGTTGTAGAAGTCTTCCTGAGCACAGGCTTTGACAGATCTTTTAATAAGACTTTTAAGGACACATGGCGAGAAAATTTCTGCATTACAATAACATCCTTTTTAGCCAGGAAGCTAGCTTTCTAGTTACCTGGAACTCCACAGTGAGCAGGAACCCACTGGAGGACTATAGTTTTTCCAAGTGATGCCAAGTTCTTACTCTCATGATGACAATCCAATACGAGAGATTGACAATCCATTGACGACAATCCAATTATGAGATTGTTATCAGACACAGTAGCCATAGAGCAGATCTACAATGGAAGTAAAATTTTACTGCCTAGTTCATCAACATTTGAAAATATTTTCTTGTCTTTTTCTGAGAACGAGTTTGTCGAGAGCAATATTTCATTTTGAAAGAATATCCTATTCATTTTATTAACCTATTCCTCCTGATTTTTCCTTAGGATTTTTTCATAATTTTAGGAATGTTTAGCAGTCATATACAAAATATATGATTATTTCATACAATAGCGAAAAGTTTAGTTGGTAGCTTACTATACAGCAGTGTTTCTCAAACTGTGGAGTGCACCCCAGCAATCTAGGGGTCAATAAAAAGAGTCAGTGAGTTTGCCTTTACCAGACAGATTTTTATTTTTTAGAGAAAACTCTACGAAGGGGGAGGGGGAGCATGTTGGAAAATCGAAAACAAAAGATTGTTTAAAAAATATAAAATTACCGAAAGTAAGTAAACAATACATTCTGACAGTAATAAAAAAATAAAATTCACATTTTAATCTGATATAATACACTTACATACGTATCAGTATTGCACAAAAAATTTTACAATTAATTTAACAAAACTAACTGAACAAATTTAATATACCAGTGACCCCATGTTTTTGTCATATATAAAATTGTACAGAAAAATTAACGTTTATCTTGATAATTTGAACGATTTATAATGAATCCTTTACCTGCTGAATAAAATTTACTCGATTATCTCCCCATTTGCCACCGTTTTCCACGTAGGCACACCTTTGTGATGTATTGGTGAAGCGATAAGGGATAATTCGGAAAATTCTTTGAAGTAAGTAAATCTTGAACAAACACTGTCGAGGTTCGTTCATTACATGCCGTAAATTTTATGGATAGTAGTGCACGGATAAAGATCGTACTTCGGAACGACGTTTATATACGTCCGGGGCAAAGAAACTTTTGGCTGAGCGAGACGTTACGCCGGATGCACTTAAGAGGTACAAGTAGAATTGAAGCTTTAGCGTCAAAGTATAGTATTATTGAATTCAATGCATTGCTATTTTGTGGAAAAGTGGATCGAAGAAAATTGTGATTGAATATTGGGTTGCAAATATTGAAAGTTTGAGAAGTGCTGCTCTACGGAAACAATCTCATATAAGTTTAAATAAGAAGTTATGTATATTGGGAAATCTTTTATTCACAATAGGGGTAAATTATGAGGGAGTTGTCCTTCAAAGTTATTGGCAATTTTAATAATATCCATTTATTAATTATTCAGTTCATGTCTTATTTCGCAGGTTGTTCACAGATTGATCGTGTAAGGATGTTACGCTTTTCTTTTTATTTTCATTTTCCCTAAGATTTCTGAAAGAAGCTAGCCTTCCTTATTTTACCTTTTTTAAACCTTTTATGTACCGAGGGTACTTATAAATGCCACTCACTTTAAAATTACATAGAACAATCACGTTTACGAATATTCAGATGATACTTAGCAGAAATATTCCTTGAAATACACTCTTCCAAGATATATAGCAACACGGGTTCTATGATGAGTATTTTATCGGGAAGGCGAATAGTTTTATAGCAGAAATTGCGTTTTCAGCAGATTGCGAAGATTATCATTTTTGTCCCGAAACAATAGTTAATGTCAAAATTTTAGTGTCTTATTTTTTTCCTACATTAATAAAGACATTAGAAAACGATTTGACAACTTATTTTAAGTGAACAGGGTGTATAATTAATTTTACAGTTAAATATCTTTAATTAATTTATTAGCTCTAACGGATTAAATTTCCCTAAGGTGAGTATTTTGTTTATATATGTACCTTAATTTTCAATATAGGTATCCAAAAGAAAATTTTGAATGGAAAAAACAGCGGGAAATCATAATGCGATACATAAGGGGTTAATCTTCCTAATGCAGCGTTTATCAAACTGTGGGGTGCGTCCCCTAGGGGGCATGGTAATAATACGCTGGAGGCGTGAGCATATCGAAAAGTCGATTATTTTTTTTAAAAAAGTTATTAATTTACTGAAAAAAAGCAAATGAAAATACATTCTGACACATTTACACTGTATAATACACTTATAATGTATCAGTACTGCACAATGTATTTAATAATTTATTTATCTATACTAAATTAAGAACAGGTTTAATACTTATATGCTAGTGACATTCCTGGAAATGTCATACACAAAATTTAATACCTATCTTCATAATTGTACTGTATTTTAGTTAAATTCATATTTTAGCTTTAACGTCATGGTACATTATTATATGGAACATTGCCGTAACGTACACCCCCACAATTCTCACATTGTTAAGGGGAATCTAGGGGGTTCAAACCCTGACTTATGCCAAGTTGTAATCCTTTGTAAGATCATGTTTAAGGCCCAAAGCCTTTGCAGGAGGGCCCTAATATACTCCGCTACGTCACTGGTACGGAGGGTGGGGTGTGATGGAAATTATAATTCAAAATTGAGTCGTAAACATTGAAAGTTTGAGAAGCACTGACCTAATGTATGTCACGAATTATAATTACGATAAAGAAATATTTAGAATAAATGAAAATTCTCACAATGCTACTTATTCATTAATGCAAGAAATTCTTACATTTTAATTTGCACTATAAACTAATATTATTAAGAACTGATAGGATTCTTAACTGCAAAATTTTCAATTTTTTGAAAAAAAAATATACGTTACAGCCTCAATATTTCTGAGCATTTTGGTACCAAAATTGTGTCGACACTGTGAAAACTTCCAAAGTTATTGAGAAATAAGAAATGAAACTTAAACGAAAACCCTATCTCTTTCTTATTTTTAATTTCATTTTTCGCAAAACAAAACAATATAGCTTCCGCGCAGAACTTTTGAGAAACTATTTATGGTATCAATTTGAAATTTAATACACGTGTTCAAAACAAGGATCTTCATAACTTATACATAAATTTTTAAAAAAATATATATATTGGATTTTTCTTATTTGAATTTTAATCCATTTTCTTCTTAAAATTTTAAAATTTTCTTTATAATTGTATTTAAATCTGTTCCACTAAATTTCTTAAAATTGTTAGTATAAGTTCAAAAGTGAACATTTTTATACCAAGTAAAACTAACTTTGTAAATTTTGATCAATTTTGTACTTCAGAATCCTGCGCGGTGTAAAATACTGATTTTCATATTTTTGAAAAGTTGTCTAATTATTATTTCTTTATAACTTTTTAAATTCTCTGAAATTCTGAGAAAAAATTTATTTATATATTATTAGCATGTGGTAAAATTTTTAATTTATTGCGAAGTTACATCGGTTTGAAGAAGGATGTTTTTTGCGAGTGCCCAGTTATCTGTTAAGGGTCATGTGAGCCCTTAAAAATATATACATCGTTATTTACATCTGTGAATTAAAAAAAATGATGTCTACATAAATACATTCGGACCGTTGAATCGAATTCATCGGGAACCGGAGTTATCCGTTATATGGGTGTCCAAACAAAATACGTTTTATTTATTTACTTTCTGGAAATTTTACAATAAGAAACTACACAAAAATATCCACAGTTAGATAGTATACCTTTTTTATATGAAACAGCAGAAAAATG
Source organism: Trichonephila clavipes (assembly GCA_019973935.1). Classification (NCBI taxonomy): domain Eukaryota; kingdom Metazoa; phylum Arthropoda; class Arachnida; order Araneae; family Nephilidae; genus Trichonephila; species Trichonephila clavipes. The sequence continues at coordinate 1,258,237 of BMAU01017120.1, read as the reverse complement.
CCATTAGTGAATAATTATGTACCAGTTATTTGAAAATTTTGAATTCATCACTAATAAAAGTTTAAAAATCTTTTTTGATTCTTGACTGAAAAGAGTGCTTTTTTCGACTTTATACAGATAATAAAATACTGCATCATTTAGATCCCAGTGCACAATGTAAATTTTCTCAGTTTGTAAGCAACGTAAAACATTAGAATATCTAACTTTTTTTTATTAGTTTCATTATCAATTTTTACATCAGAATCGCTATTCATGGTATTTGTCGAATCAACAGTTTCCTCAAATTCAATGGCATAGAGAGGCAGTTTGTCATCAAATGCGCTATAATCGTTAACATTTTAAAATATACCCTTGCTTTGGTGGAGTGAAATATGATGAGTTTCCTGTCCTCTTCAAAACTCACGTGATAGGTTACACTCATGACTTATCTGCACCTGCTAAATCTAATAATGTTCTGCCCTATTGATCGTCAAAAATTTTTACTTACAAAAAAAATATTTTTTTTTATTTCTGACAAATTGGATGTAATTTGAAAAAAAGAATCACATTTTTTCAACACAAAATAATAAAAAAAAATATTTTCAGCTGATGTAGAAATTCATTATTTCGGGGTATAATATTCGTTTAGGTATTTTTCCTTCCTTTTAATTAGGGAAAGAGAAAATTCGTTAAATCACGAAGTTCGTTAAGTCAGTATTCAATTGTATTTTTACTTCTTTCTTTAACTTAAAATACATTTTTAATTTTTTGTGTGCATTCAAAAATTTACCAGATGTAGAAAAAATTTCTAATTTACGACAACTTTCCTTATCAAATCTCTTCAAATGCTCGTAACACATAACGCTTAATTAGTTCTGCAATCACATAAGAGAGAGATGTTTTATTTTTCCCATGTGTGATTAACTATCTTATAAAAATGCTTGAATATTTACTTTTCTTAATAGTTTTTATTCAAGTAATTACTTTCTTTTGCATATGTTTAAGTATTCTTTTAAAATGTTCTAGTGACATTTTTTAGTTAAATCATTTTTTATTCCAAGGATCTTCTGAATCAGGTAGTTTTTATAACGTCATTCGAACAATAATTTGACGAAGAACATGAGTCTCTGTAGATCTAATTTGGTACCAGCGCTGGAATATACTCAAATTTTAAGTAGTTCGTGTGAAATACACTCAAGTCCATAAATTAGGAATAATTCAGAATCACATGGAAATCGGACTTTAGACTAAAAATTTCACTTCCAGAATTATCACACATATCTGCAACAATGATATTCAAATAACAGGAAGCCACCAAATGACATTGATAGTACGTTAAAATGACGAGGGTGTAAGAGAGGGGTATATAAGGAAAGGTGGCAAAGATGTAAAATTTTTCACAAGCATTTTGTAAGCCCTTCAATGACATAACCGGATAGTTATGACACAGAGGAAGCATAATGATGATTGTTTACGGAGCAAAATTATCGACAGCATGGAATATAGCGTAGTCCGGTGGAAGTATCAGAGGAACTTGTACTTGCACAAAGTGACATCTCTAGGCTTTGGCAACGATTCCAAGATGATGGAAGTGTTAGTAGACATTACAATACAGATCACCCCCTATTACAACTCCGAATGAAGACCAATGTTTTGCAGTAACTCCAAAAAGAAGCAGACGGAATACAGCATCCGACCTGTCCCGCCAGCTCTTTGTAGCCCCAGGTACGGCAGTTTCAAAACAAATCATGAACAGACATTTGGGATATATTGGCCTATATACTCGCATGCTTCTTAGATATGTTCTACACCCTACAATTCAGTCTCCAATGGTTAGCCTGGAGTAGAGAATATGCAATGTGTAGACACCATCAAAGTGGGCATGTGAGATGTTTTACGATGTGTCCAGTATTAGGTTGTAGGCTAATTTACAACTGATTTTCACATGGAGAACTCCAGGTACCCGTCACCTTCAACGCAACACCGTTGAACTGCATGGTTACGGTGCTGTAAGATTGCTCGTTTGTGGGAAATTTTACTGGGATGTAGAACAGATCTGCATATTCAAATCGGAACAATGATAAACAAAATGTTTAAGGACATCGATCTGAAACTTCATTCACGTTTGTTTAGGAATGCCATGAGCACAGAATTTATGTTTATGGATAACAGCCCCTCGTCTGCAAAACGAAAACATCGTAAACAAATGCTTTCAATCTGAGTTTATGAACCCCAATATAATGACCAGAATTTTCACCTGGATTGAATATGGCACAGCATGTGTGGCTCATACTTGGACAATGAGCTTAAGAATGTTTGAGAAGCTTTTTCTGAAATTTCTCGACACGACACACCTAATTTAGAATATTACTTCGTAACATTTTTTTAAATCAGCACCTCTATTAATCTATTTTCATCTTAGGAGACCGAGCCGAATAAAGAACGTCAATAAATGTTTAAAGCTGTAAAGCCAGTCTCATAGATTTTATAAACCTTATAACATTTTATGGATCGTATTTTTTCTACAATTTGAAAACTTGTCTTGACAACTTCTTACTATCCGCAGGTGTATATCACTTAGATATAAACCTAACCATGCTCAAAGTGTCGCAAGTAGTCTAGTATGTGACAGCTATAATGTAGAGATTTTATGAGCAATACCACTGAGTGTCACACTAATTGAAGAAAAGCCATCTACTTAAAATCTCTTACTTGTGTATCATACCATCGATCAATCCTTCGATGCAAAATCACTGCCAAATGTCACCAGAAGTAGCCAACACTGGAAATATTCCCGATTCTTTTTTAACACAACAGTAACAATTCTGACAGAATTTGGCGATATTTTTAAATTGGCGAAATAGGTTGAAGGTATAATAAGTAAGTACTAGATACTCTAAAAAGATATTATATAACCATGGAAATTTAAAGAATATTTAATAACCCTAAAGTGTTGTTGGGGACGCCGAATCATCGGACATTATTATAAAAAAATCACTTTTTTCGGCCTTATAAATTTATGATTAATTAAGGATTATAAACTGAGAGCGAAATTTAAACTATCACTATCTTAATCTTATAAGACAATTAAATACACACTTACCTAAATTTTATCCAATAGTAGAGCACTCATCTGATCTTTCCTATATAGTTTGTGGCTATATTCTAATCCAAAATTTCTCCTCTCTTACATTAATGCTTTCAAAGAGCAATCCTTTAACCTTTGTTGTATTAGAGCCCAAAAACTAACTCTAACAC
>BMAU01017119.1:0-131733 GCA_019973935.1 Trichonephila clavipes | reverse complement strand
TTTTACTGCGTTTTGTTCACGAAAATCGACAAAATCAAAAGGAGCATGATACAAAAATGGTGAACTTTCGACCCCGGACCCACCCCCTCCTTGAAAAATTCCTGTGTGCGCTACTGGCCAATGGTTTGTAAAATTTCATCTTTGGATTAATGGAAATTATATTAATTGATGCTAAATTGTTTTTCGTAAGACAGCTTCCACTTCCAGAACGAGGCATGCATATCCTTTATTATTATTCCTTCTTCATGCGGTTCATTTGACTCATTTATTGTAAATTGATATTTTTTTTCCTGAAACATCCATTATGAATCATTTTTCTGAATCATCATGTTAAGTCAATATAACACGTGCGTTTTTATGTGATTTCTCTCTATCTCTCTCTTTTTATACATCAAAAGAAACTTAGCAATATTATACACTGCTGGACAATTGCTAAGGACGGATAACACTATCATCCATAGCAACCACAAACTGAAAGGAAGCAAAATGTGGAAAATTAGAATAAGTGCGGGATATTAGTAAGAAGAAGTATGAGTATGCAATTTTTTTTTCCACGCCTGTTCATCACGTGATAGCGTTCATAAGAGCGTTAAAGGTTTTGACGCGTATGGACAGTTGTTGTTTCAAGTCAAAGTTTTACAGGAAAGATTTAATAGACGAACTTAAAATTTTTGAAATGTCTTCCCGACATCACATAGATTATTTTATGCGTGGCCGAATTATTGGAAAGATCGAAGAAGGGCGAAATATAACAGATGTTGCCAGGGAGTTCGACATCGCTCACAGCGTTGTTTCACGGCTGTGTAAGTCATTTAAAACTACTGGAATGTGTAGTAGACGGCACGGGGGAGGTCGTGTTAGAAGTACGACGCCTGCAGAAGACAGATATATCGTCCTATCAGCAAAAAGGAACAGGCGCACCACAGCTCAGTAGGTGGCAAATCAGTTTCTTGCTGCCTCAGGAAAGCAGATCTCCCGAAAAACTGTTGCCTGACGTTTGAGGGGAGAAGGACTATACGCACGCAGACCTGTTGTGTGTGTCCCATTGACCAGACAGCACCGTACTGCCCGTTTGCAATGGTGTCGTGAGCATCACAATTGGACTGAACAGGACTGGGCATGCGTACTATTCTCAGATGAGAGTAGGTGCAGACTGTCATCGGATTGTAGACGCCAACTGATCTGGCGCGACAGTGGTACTGCTTATCGTCCAGAAAATATCCAGGAAAAGGACCGATATCCAACATGCAGTATCATGGTGTGGGCCGGCATCATGATCAACGGCCGCATGCGCCTACATGTGGTTGCGAATTGGACTATGACGGGCCAACGATACATTGATGAATTTCTACTTCCTCATGTTCGTCTTTTCCGTGGCGCAGTCGGTGATAAATTTGTTTTTATGGACGACAACGCAACATGTCATCGAACACTCGCTTTCAGGATTGTCTAGACAGCGAGGGTATTCAACGTCTCGTATGGCCAGCGCGTTCTCCAGATCTAAACCCCATTGAAAATGTGTGGGATGCTTTGGGGAGGCAAGTTGCCGGTCGAAACTATCCTCCGACAAACAAGAACACCCTCATCCGTGCACTCACAGAGGAATGGGATAAATTGCCTCAACAGCTGCTGGATAATGTTGTGCAAAGTATGGTACGACGTGTGGAATGTTGCATCACACTCCACGGTGTACATATCCCGTACCTTTCTTTAAGGTGCCTGCTGACTTTTAGATGCATTGTTCTATTTCTCCGTACGCAGATCAAATGAACATTTTTTTTCTTTCAGATATTTCACAGCTTTTGTACTTTCCAGAACAATAAATATTCTTTATTCTAATGTCTGAACAGTGTGGCAACTATATTTTATCCTACTAAGCCTCATGTCTCGCTTAATGGTATGCTACATAGCAATTTGTGATCCGTCCTTAGCAATTGTCCAGCAGTGTATATGTTGCAATTATAAACATATTCTTATAAGTAATTGCTGATCGAAATATCGAAAAGGTATTTCTAAAATATTCTTTCGGAATATTTAAAGTTTGGGAATTTGGTCAATAATAGAGGTTAATTAATTGAACGTTTAATTTCTTTTTTAAGTTAAAGAGAGATAAATTTAGTAGAATTATTACAAATATATATTTTCAAATAAGATTGCATGCGTTAATATTTAAATGTTATCGAAAATATCCCGAAATGACAAGTTTGAGGAAGCTAAAAGACAGAATCTTATTGGAATGCGAGAAATATAATGTATTTTTATTATTATTATAACCATGAAAAATACTCTAAAACACACAAACTGTATAAGATCATAGTGCGAATTATAGGCAAGGGTGGGGGAAAAAATTGTACTACTGACGCTGTACAACAAAATGTATACAGTCGAGGGGAAAAAGTGATGACGCTCCATCATTGAAAGAATGGTTGCATAAGAACTATTTTTAGCCAGTCAAAATTTGGTATATTCAGAGGTACAAGTACGAAGTTGAGATAATGGTAATTTTTTTAACGGCAGTTGAGTTATTGGCCGTATTTGCTCCAATTATTTCGGAACACCTTACTGATGTCAGTAAATGCAAAAATCCGAAATCTCTGAAAAAATTGAATTTCCGCAAAATTATTGACAAATTTGCTTCTCAGAAAGCCAGAAAGGTTATTTTATAATTAATTATTATGTAGTCTTTGTAGAAGGACTGATTTATATACTTTTCGTTTCATGAGATTTATGCTTTAGTACTTTTTTATTAGATTAGATTTTCTCAGTAAATACTGTTGTTTTGCTTTTCTAATTATAAAATGTCTATTTTTATTTCAAAGGTAATATGTTTGCTTGTTTATTATTTTGTTATAATATTTTGTCGTGATCTCACAACCCCATTAGCTGACCAAAATATAAAGTTTTGCACTTCAAATTTTATTTACATTTTTACTGTTTTGTTTTTTACTCTTATACAGGTAGATGAGTTTATAACCTCAATATATAAGTATTAAGTAAATAATTAAACATATAAGCATCTTAATAAGTAAGTAATTATACAAGTATTATAATAAGTAAGTGTAATTATTTAAGTATTATAATAATTAATTATATAAATATATAAGTATTATAATAAGTAATTAAATATATAAGTATTATAATAAGTAATTAAATATATAAGTATTAAATATAAATATTAGTCAAAATATGAAACATTCCCTAGGGGGGCAGCACATTAAGACTTCGTACGAGGGCGGGCGACACCCTAGTGAATATATTATATGGTTAGAGGTTTAAATTTTGGATTATTAACAAATATTTTTGAAGCCTGTGTGTGTGTTCAAAGAATGACTTCTGCAAAAATGGAAGACTAATCTGCAAATGAGAGAGATTTAATGCAAAACATTTGAATCTTTATTACATAAACTTGAGACACAAAGGAAAAAAGGGCTACACAAACTCGTAAAAAATTATTAACTTTGATAGCAAAAGTGCTAAAACAGCACAGGAAAAGTATCTCTCGACTATATTGTTTACTCCAGCACACACACACACATTATGAGATTGTAACGTCGTCAGACGGTAGCGTGAAAATAATACATCACAGCAAGGTTGTGGGAGTAAAAAAATACTTTTAATTTTTTTCTCCAATAGAAAAATTGATTTAAATTAGATTAAGAAGTTGATAATTTCCGTGCCTAGCCAGTATGGTGACCCCGTTTTGGGGTCGCTCACTCCACAGCTTGTCTCCGTCCAGTCCGCAAGGCGTTTTTACTCATTCACGTTTCGGATTCCTGGTCAGCATCACCGAGCAAAAACCTCTGGGATTCTCCTCTCCGCTTCCTCAAACGACCAGCCCTTGTCTTTTCCGGGCTCTTTTTCCTTCTTTTTCTCGTTCTCTTTTTTCTCCCTGGTCTCCTGAAAAAGAACCCTTTTAAACACCAGGGGTGTGTTCACCACACGCCCCTCGCCTCTTCTTATTCGCAGGTCACCAGAGTCTCTCTTGACCTCCCTCGTCCTATTGGCGCATAACACGCCAAAACACACCCGAGCCGTCTGGCCCAAGGCGCCATAGTTCCTTGTCCACATCTGGACACACTTGTCCATCACGCCACCTGCTTCTAGTATCCCCTTCATACAACACTAGAAAAAGACAACATGATTATTTTTTAAGATATACTTCGCCTATTGCCAATGGGGCGCCGAACTCTTAAGTCCATTATGGCGACCCGTCTGCTGTCTCCACTCCCTGAGTTCAGACAATAAACAATGGCCCCATGGCCACATGCACTGGTCACTCCCCAGCTGGTTGATCATAAAAATCCAGGGACAATCGATGGGTGTCGTTCTTGTCCTTGACCAGCTGGTGAAACCATAAAACCTATTGTGAATCGGAAGATGGGAATTCACACCCATCGAAGATGCCACAATATACTTGAAGTTCAAGGAATAGAAAAGTCAATTGCGCTAGTAACAGATGCAAAACATATTCTTTTTTCTCCTTTCTATTAAAATAAAAGTTAGCAAAATGAGCAATAATAAGCTATATTATCTGCTTTTCCTTATTTTTTTATCAGTTAATCATCCGTAAAGGGGATAAAATGTATTTTTCGAGAGGTTTTAGCTCTTTATGATCAATTAATTTATAAAATAACTTTGAAATTGTTTATCTTTTACTTTACGGTCTGTCATTAGTTATTTTATAAAATAACTAGTTATTTCATAGAGTAACTAGGTAAAGTATGAAATTTTTTTATCTATTATATACTTTAACTGACTTGTCTAGTTATTTCACGAAATACCAGGTTATTATATGAAATAGCTGATTGATATACTTTAACGGTAACACATATACATAAATGTACATTATTTTTTCAGTTTCTTAGAATACCTTTATGTTAATTAACTTCATTGAGTGTGTGTTCACTTAGCTTGAAAGCACCATAATTCTCCCAAAACATCTCCGATTATTACTGTTATTCAAAGAAAAAATTTTATATGCTTCTCATATTGAAAAGAATTTCTTTAACCCTTTGGCCGTTACGAACGCGCTCGTGTTCATTTCACTCTATCTTTCAACGTTAAGGACGCGTCCATCTATGGCCGTGGTAGCCTAGTGGTCAAGGCTGGCATGTCACGAGTTCAAGCCTAGTACCCCTGAAGACCCACCGTGTAGGGGTGCGATGCGCGTTAAATCTATCGAGAGCTTAAACGTCCTCCTACTGAGGTGATGTGGTAGTTAGGAGAGGGAGGTGCCAGCTCAGGTGTCGTCATCGTCACTTGACCATGGTTCAAAATTACGAGGTCCATTGCCAAAAGCCTTGTGTAGCTGAACACAGTGCGACTTTAATATTCACTTACTCGCACGCGTCCATTTTGATTCTGCACTGTTTCAAACGTTACAAACGCGTGTTTCTCTTTTGAAGTAGTTGTTTCTTTTTATAATTGATGATAGTTATAAATTATATGATAGAGATTCAAATAAAATAGTCCACGAGAATTGGTACATTTTTAGGAGTGAAATGGCGTCAGAGTGAGGTGAGTTTACATATATCATCCTGATTTAAAATATATCGTATTCTAAAAAATTTGTGACAAAACGATCTGTATATTAGGTTGGGGTAAAAGAAATCCATTATTTTTGTATGAAATTCAAGACTTTATTTAAAATGTTCGGATTATCCGATTTGGGTCAAATATGCACCGTTTTGTTGCATAATTTGTTGCCATTTTAAAGGTAGCTTCATAATGCCTCTATCATAGAAGTCTTGGTCCTTATTGGAGAAAAACTCTAGTAATCGATTTGCACAATCTTCTCTTGATTCCAATTTCTTATCACTCAGGAAGTTTTGAAATGCGAGAAAAAGGTGGTAATCGCTTGGTGCCAGGTCCGAACTATATGGTAGATACAATAAACCTTCCCAACCAAGCTCCCAGGGTTTCTGGCGAGACACAACAGACGTGTGTGGCCTGGCGTTGTCCTGATGGAACACAACACTTCTTCTGTTGGCCAATTCTGGCCGTTTCTAGTCAATCCCTGGCTTCAAATGGTCCAGTTGTTGATATTAGAGATCTGAATTTAGTGTTTGGCAATACGGAAGCAATCCATAACAAATTATTCCTTTCCAGTCCCATCAAATGCACAATATAACCTTCCTGGCTGTTAGTCCTGGTTTGGCCCCCGCTTGAGCTACTTCACCGCACTTTGACTGCGATCGTTTTCACACAATATTGTAGTACGTGATCCATTTCTCATCCCCAGTCACCATCCGTTTAAGAAATGGGTCGATTTCATTGCGTTTGGCCAAGGCTTCCCAGATGGAAATTCGATCCATCATGTTTTTTGGTGTTAATTGGTGTGGCACCCAAACATCGAGCTTCCTTTTGAATCAAACTTTGCGCAAATGGCTTAAAACTGTTTTATGGTCGATGGTTACTCCTGGGTGATGCCGCGACTACTAATATGCCGGTCAACTTCGATTATTTCTGTGATTTTATCGTCATTTTCAACGACGGGCCTGCCTGTGCGAGGTGCATCTTTAACATCAAAAATGCCTGAACGGTATCGACGAAACCAAAATTGCATGTAATTAGCTGTTACAGTATCGGCACCATAAACACCATGCACAATTTCAACCGCCTGGCCTGCATTCTTGCTTTTATCAAAGAAAACTGTAAAATGTACCGAATGTTCTCTTTGTAGACTTCCATTTTTAACACCCTGTAACTCACAACTAAGCTGAATTTTTTTTCCAATGTTAATGCTACTGAAAATACGGTGAGGCTTAGAATTGAAGGCAAAAAAATTCATTGGATGAGCGTAAATTGACTAGGATACTATCAGTTAGAGCAATGACAGATTCATGTAAGTATTTAAAAGTTTTAAATATTGACATATAAAAATTAATTTTTCACACATTTCCTAATAGTTTTCATTTAAATTTTAAAAAAATTTTGTTAATATTGAATATCGATAACTTATTTTACACTGTTTTTTCCCCACAAAAACGTTTTGAGGATTTGGAGGCTTGGAATCAATGGCGGCTTAGATTCGAATAAATGCGATATATGCATTCTTAAAAAGATATTTGATTTATTTAGCATATTAATTAGTTTGATGAACTAATTATTTATTACTTATTACTTATGATAAACTGTTTTGATTATTTTATTTGGGTAAAATAACAATAAATATACTAAACTCATGTTTCCGAAAGCAAAAAAAAAAAAAAAAAAAAACGCTTTTTTTCTCTAATACACGTTTTTCAGTTCCTACTACCTTATCTCTGTCTATATATTTATCTTGTTCAAATTTTCAATCGTTAATAAAATGCATTTTAAAGCGCCCAATTGAACTGAAATTTATATACACGATTATTTTGGATGATAATACGGTAAATTAATCATAATTACTAAAAATTAATTGATTAAAACTTATTTTTCAAAGAATTACAGCTACAGCCACGTTGGTATCATTTTTGGTGACTTAGCGACAATTTAGTCAACCTCTGTCAAAACTGTAAAATGTTTTCCCCTCACATTTTAAAGCACTCATTTGAGCTGAAATTTTCTATACACGGTTGTTTTAGATGATAATACAACAATTTAATTATAGTTAATTAAAATTAACTGACTGAAAATAATCATTTAAAGAAAAACAAATACAGTCCCATTGGCTTCATTTTTAGCGACATGGGTCAAAACTTAAAAAGATTTTTTTTCCCTCACTGTTTTCTACACTCCTCACACTTAACTGTGACTGAGCGCGCCATACTTTCCCGCCTTCCTACCCCAACTGAAACTTTAGAACCCCGTACCGGGACATTCTGTAAACGGGAAGCACAACGGACAGACACAAAGTCTTTGTCCGCATCAATCCGCAGCACCTTCAAAGGTGTAATTTTCCTTTACACGCATTACCACTTTTAAGTGTTAATTTTAACTGTAAATATTTATTTTCTGTAATATAAACATATGAAGCCCAGTGGCTGAGTGGTTAGTGCATCGCGCTTCCACACCACAGGTCCCGGGTTCCAACCCCGGGCTGGGCAAGGTTGACTCAGCCTTTCATCAATTCAGTGGATCGATAAAATGAGTACCAGGCTTGCTTGGGAACTTATCACTGGGGGTTTCACGTCAGACTGACCACCTGACTAGAACATCTGCTCATGCTCCTCAGGGCCCATGGTCGCGTATGCTGAGTTGGGCATAGTAGGCCTTGGCCATCAGGAGCTTTTGCGCCACTGAGTTAAGTTAATATAAACATATGTACTATCTCCATCTCTTGCTGTTATTCGAACTCAAGCAACGGCAACATTTGGAGGCACCGACGAGATCGTCATCATTGATTCAGAGAAACAAGAGATAAGTACTATTTTATATTTCCATTCAACGTTTGGTTTTGGTTTCTCTTACTGATTCATTCTGTCCATATTTCGTTTTATCAATAATAAGGGACGCCGAAACGGCTACAGTGCTTCGCGGCCGAGCGAAGGCTGCACTTACAAGAAATAAAACTTAATTGAAAAAGATGATCAAATTTTTGATAAAAATGATGTATGCAACAAGTTTGAGAAACTTGAATTAATTTATACGGAATTCGATAAAGCGGATGCTGCTTTACCTATGGAATCCTCTGAAATGGAAGAATTCGAAGCAAAATATTACGAAACCAAAGCCAAGCTACAGAATATCTTAAAAAATTTATCTGTGAAAATAAATGTATATAATGATAATTCTGATGTTTTTGAAAATGTCTCAAAAATTAAATCTAGCAAATTTAAGTTACCAAAAATTAATTTTGAGCGTTTTTATTGTAATTATAAAGATTGGCCTTCATTTAAAGATTTATATGTATCATTAGTGCATGATAATGTGTGTTTATCAAATATAAAATATTTTCAATATCTTAGAGGTTTATTGCTGTCAGAACCAGTAAACATAATTAAGCATATTCCTATTACTGAAATTGCTTATAACGAGGCTTGGGAAAAATTATTAGCTCGTTATGACAAAAAGAAGCAAATAATTTTTTCACATTAAAACATTCATGGAACAACCTTCTTTTAATGGTACTAATAACTCTAGCAACTTAGCACATACTTCCGACGAAGTAATTAGAGGTCTTAAATCTATTGATACTAAATCAGAGTAATATTGATCTCAAATAATATTGATTTTTCCACATTTGAAGCATTTATAGAATTTTTAAATAATAGATGTACATACTTAAGAGTTTTATAATGACAATGTTATTCATGAAAAACAATCTTTTATAAAAAAATCGAAATTTAAGAATAGTTTAAAATGCTCTTGTTGCAAAATGAATCATCTTGTATTCAAATGTCCTAAATTTAGAGTAATGTCTGTTAGAAAGAACGTAAACAATTTGTTAATAAAGAAAAATTATGTATGATCTGTTTATCTGATAAGCATACTGAGTCACACACACATTGTAATTCAACTTTTACATGTCATTTTTATAAGAAAAGGCATCACTCACTGTTACACGATAATAATTTTAAAAATTATGCAATGTCAACAAATAAATATTATCGTGCTGAAGGTCAAAACCAGACAGGAAATGATATTACTAAAAAAAAGTTGCAGCTTCCATGGAGTCTAGGCAAACATATTTTTCTTTATTACCTACTTTAAATGCTAATATTAAAAATATCTTGGGGGAGAACTGTCAAGTTCGAGTTATGACTGATAGCGGAAGTGAATCAACATTTATTTCTGAAAAATGTTTGAAATTGCTAGGCCTCAAAAGGAAGAATGCTAGATTTCAAATAAAAGGATTGCAAGATTCTAAAATCGCGATGACTAAAGGATGTGTCGAAATAGATTTAATATCATTACATGACCCCAAGGTTAAATTACCAGTTAAAGTATATGTGTTTTGGAAAAACTAACTGCTCCGTTACGGACGGAAAAAATAAATGAAGCACATTTCTCCCTTTTGAAAAATGCCTGTTTAGCGGATCCGAAGTTTTTTTATTCCAAACTATATCGAGATGATTCGCAGATCTGACTACATTTTTTTAATTTTGCTTCTTGGGCAAATTACTTGCTCTCAAAGTAATTTAATAGCTCAAAATTCCATTTTTGGCTTCCTAGTTTCAGGCAAATTAACTGATTCTTTAAACTTAAATTCAATGTCAAATCTTCATATTAATGGTACAAATATTGACAATCAATTACAAGATTTTTGGAGGAAGGCTGAATCCAATTTCGATGAGGTTCAGATGGCATAAAAGTGGAGCAAAAATAGACTCTATCTTTAATCTGTTTACTCACACATCAAATGAGGTAATTCATGATTTATTCGAACACTATTCTTTACTCACTAAAATAGTTCGCATTTTAGCTTATGCCAAAGATTTATTAAAAATTGTAAAAAGATTGTATCATCTCAAGGATCATCGATCGGTTCATCTCATAATAATATAACTCCACTTACCTTTTTGGAAACCAAAACCACTGAAAAAACCCATCAATCGTTGGGTTCAAATTATCCACATTCAGGAAGAAATACAAAGCATTAAGAAACAGATTTCTCTGCCAATCCTAAAGTCCATTACGTTCCCTCCATCCATTCACAGATGAACATGGTTTAGTACGGGTGGGAGAAAGATTGCAAAATTCCCAGCTTCGATTCAATTCCAAGCACCCTATCATACTTCCTTTTCAACACGCTATTAGTCAATTCCTTATCAATGAAAAACACATCGCTCATTTACATGCCGGGCCGACTTTGTTAGCTCACGTTCTTAGGCAATCACATTAGATCGTAGGAAGTAGAAAATTAATTAACAAATGTATTAGAAAATGCTTGAAATGTAACAAATTCAAAATATCCACCACAACTGATGGGCAATTTACCAAAACACCGTGTCACGCTGGAGAAACCTTTCTTCATTTTCGGTATTGATTATGCTGATCCTGTACTGATAAAAGGCAACAAAGGTCAAGGGACTAAATCTACAAAGGGTAACATTGCTTTATTTGTCTGCTTAGCTACTAAAGTTGTTCATATTGAAGCAGTCAGAGACTTAACAACTGATTCCTTCATAGCTGCACTTCGTCGTTTTAGTGCTCGTCGTGGTGCTCCCCGCCACATTTATAGTGACAATGGCACCAATTTTATCGGAGCTCGTCGAAAACTTGACGAAATACGAAAGTTATGGCTTTCTTTACCACCTAATGAAGTCATCTCCTACTACTTATCCAAATCTTCCATAGATTGGCACTTTATTCCTCCATCATCTCCACATTTTGGTGGTATTTGGGAATCAGGAATTCAATCCGTCAAATCTCATCCGAAGAGAGTGTTGGGGGAAACCATATTAACTTTTGAAGGGTTAACAACCTTGCTCACACAAATCGAAGGATTACTAAATTCCAGGCCTCTCTCTCATATGTTAATAATTCTGACACAGAATGCATATCTATACTCACTCCTTCACATTTTCTTACAGATGATGCCCTTCTTTCAGTTCCTGAGGAGCTTCCTTCAACCTCCAACCACAGAGATCGTTGAGAGTTGCTACAGAATATCAAACATGGCTTTTGGAAAAAGTGGAGCTTCGACTTTCTCTCTTCCTTACAACCACACAAGAAATGCAGGACGCCCAACCAAGCTTGAAGGAAGATGGTATAGTGTTGATCAAAGAGGAGGGTCCTCCTGGCACATGGATAAAGGCTCGAGCTCTTCAAGTGCATCCAGGCAAAGATGGACTGGTTCGAGTTGCAACTGTGAAAATCAAAGACTCGGTTTTCAAACGACCTGTTCATAAACTTCACAAACTTCCTATATATCCGAACTAGTTCGGATATAGAGCGGGAGTATGTTTCCTACACTCCTCACACTTAACTGTGACTGAGCGTGCCATACTTTCCCGCCTTCCTACCCAACTGAAACTTTAGAACCCCTTACCCTTACCGGGACATTCTGTAAACAGGAAGCACAACGAACAGACGCAAGGTCTTAGTCCGCATCAATACGCCGCACCTTCAAAGGTGTAATTTTCCTTTACCCGCATTACCACTTTTAAGTGTAAATTTTTTAACTGCAAATATTTATTTTCTGTAATATAAACATATGTACTATCTCCATCTCTGACTGTTATTCGAACTCAAGCAACGGCAACACTCACGTTTTAAAGCATTCAGTTGAAATGAAATTTTCTATACACGATTGTTTTGGATGACAACACGATACTTTAATGATAATTAATATAAATTAATTGCCACTTAATATTGTGATTCTACATATTTATATTAATTGTAATTTTTGGATAAAAAGTAACTAAAATAAAATTTTCCTTTGTTGTTTCTTAGTAGGAATTGATTTTAAATTTTTTTTGTATATTACTTGTTTACAAAAAGAGTGCTTTGGAAGAAGCGTAAGAAACCCAACGCTGGGGGTAGATCCGAACGACGAAAACTCAACGGAGTAAGGGTAAATGGTTTATAAATACCTACAGTAGTTAGCCCCACTTTAACCACCCTAACACAATAATTAATACTCCTACACCTGTTGTAACTCCTGTTTAGCGGCGCTGCAGTCGCTTGTTTCAAGTGTAAATAGCATTCCTTTTTTGTAAATAAAACCGTTTTTTGTCCCTCCATCCGAATGGTCGGGTGTTTTTTGCGTCGCCTAATCCTTCTGACAGGTAGGAGCAATTTATTCATTTTAAACCACGAATCCGAATTGAATTTTTGAATTACGAATTTGAATATTATTTTGATTTTGAACAACACCCAGGGGCGACTCTAGGGCCGGACAAACTAGACCCCAGTCTAGGGTGGCAAATTCTAAGGGTGGCATTTGGATTAAATTTGAAATATATATATTTTTGGTTAAAAACATTTCATATTTTCTGAAATACTATTGGGTGTGAATTTGTGGTATTTCATTATTATATTGAATCTTACTTCCTTATTTTGTACTCTGTATTTTTCATGTCAGTTTTCTCTCATGTTGAAATTTAAGATTTCTAGGCGGGATTTATATGTTCAATTATGAAATCTGATAAGTTTACACATGTGTTTCACTAGTAACTTTCTCTCCATCCCGGTGTGGGGCCACTGCGGACATTTCTTTTACCCATACTATGTCCGGCGTCACAGTTATCCAAAAGGGAAAGGAGCAATAAGAGTTCTTTGTTGATAGAGTCACAAGAAATGTTTTATTTTTTATTCTTGAATATAGTAACTATAAGGTAAAATGAACGTTTGTGATCCCACCATCCATAGATTCCTTTTAGAAGAAATTAGCATGCTGAAATGAACGATTCCTTCTCTTGCGTTTTACTCATTTGAATTGATAACAGATTATTATGTCTTTAATTTCGAATTACTTTGTGTATTTAACTTAACAATATTATATATATAAACTCATGGACAAAAAAATTAATGCACTAAGAAGGAGTCGTCAAAATGAAACGAAATTTTACATGCGTAATGACTACTACTTGATATAAGTAAATGATTAGAAAAGCAACAGGATCAATTTATTTCAGAGTAAAAGGCAAAAGAACAGAGGATTTAATACCCTGTTGAACCCCATCTAGCGCGAATGCACGTTGCGATACGATTGAGCATTGTGGGGTACAAGTTCTGTATGATGTCTTGAGACATTTCGTACCATATTTGCTGTAACCTTGCCTCTAGTTCAGTGTTTCTCAAACTTTCAATACTGGCGACCCAATTTTCAATCATAATTTTTGTCGCCCCCTCCCCCTGTACAACAATAATGTATTTACTGCAATAAAATGCAATTTGATGGTAAAGCTACAATGCGATCTCAATTATAAACTGTATAAGTATTAAATTTTGTATATGTTACTTTTAAGTAATATATATTTTAAGAAAATTACTTAAAATATATATTACTTACTTATTATGTTATTTTTCTTTCTCTAATTTTTAAATTGGAACAAATAGCAAAATGATATATTTGATTAAAGATATATTTCCTTCAGCATCTATTTCTCAAAGTACAAATGTCATTAGAAAAATAGTCTAGTCTATGTTGCTCTTTATCATATCCATCCCATTTGGCATTATCGGGTACGTTTGCGTGAGTCTGGGCAGCCTATCAGACGTCTGCGCAAAACATGTAAAAATGCTTTTCCTCGTACAATTCCAGTCAGTTTTGGTCTACTCGATACTTCTATAGCTATCGAATCTAGCTTGAATGTACATTTTTTAATTTGCACGTTAATTGTAATCCACGGTAATTAAGTATTTACGGCAGTAGATTAAAACAAAATCATACATACATTTTTAAGTCGTAAGGGAGCATTCGACGATAATAAAGGATTAACAAGTACACAGACGAGCATGGTTCCGAAAATCATATCAAGGAAATGTTCTTAAAAATACTTAAATTTTGTATTTACCACTACTGAAGTAAATGATGGGAAAAAAGCCCCAGCTCGTTATGTGTTAAAACTTACAAATCTGAAGAACAACATGTGAAAGTTGTTTTTAAAACCATGTAAAATCATTTAGCCATGTTGGCAAAGAATTTTAAAAAGTATTTTCTTGATGAGGACAACTTGGTAGCAAGTTATGAGTGGATTAGGAGTCTATTTCAAGATACTTCAGAAGGGCTCTCAACTTCCGAAGAAGAAATTTTCATAGATTTCACATCAAGTGAAAGATTAAAAAGCAATTTTGTAATAGATCGCTCTTTGAATTTTGGGTAAAGGTGGATGGTGAATTTTCTGCACTTAAAACAAAAGCACTTCGTATACTGTTACCATTTTCAACATCCTACCTGTGTTAAACCGGATTTTCTGCGGTGGCTGCTTTGAAGACAAAATATAGATCTCAGCTAAATATAGAAAAATAACTCAGAGTGTCAATATATCTGATATTAAACCTTACTTTGAAAAACTTAGCTCTACAAGACAATACCATGGAAGTAACTAATAATTATTAAACTTGTGTGTGTGTGTTCTTAATTTAGTAGTAAGAAATTATTTATAAAATACCTTCTTCAGTACTGATACATTAAACGTATACTGGCTGAAACACCGGCTCTTCGCACGAGTTCATTTTTTTAAAAAAAATATAACATTATTCTTGATATAATAGCTGAACTGTAAGGAGAGTAAAACTGCGTGCACGACAATGTATACAAAAATGTAAAATGATTTTTTTAGATAAATGCTATAATTGTAAATAACTGTTTAAAAGAACTGTAATTTTGAACCTCACAGAATTGGCATTGAGAATTAATGTTAAATAATGAAAAAGAATATAAAATTCCTATGAAGAGAATAATTGTGTTACTTTTTAATATTTAAAGCGAGAAGACATAAAAATGTTTTAACCCGGGAGCAGGCGTGCACTCGATACTAACGCTAATGGTAGTGCGGGGGGACTCAGTCACCCCCAATCATTTGTTTATAATTATTTTTACTCTACATGATACAAATCGGAATTCCAGTGAATAATTTAATTAAGAGAATGTATACTTACCGGCTTTCAAGGAATGTTCAATTTTTCTTTGATGATTTAAGAAAAAATCCAATAAAACTGAAATAAAATTATTCAAAAGTGCAAGACCTAAATAAAGGACGCAAATCAGAGATACTTTTCATTAATGTTATAGAAATGTTATTTGCTGGCAAAGGTATCATATTTTGTTCAGGTAATTGTAGTTTTAATGAGCTTTCATGATCGAGTGAGTGAATATTAACGTCGCACTGTTCAGCTACACGAGGGCTTTTAGAGACGGACCTCGTAATTTTGAACCATGGTTGACGAGGACAATACTTGAGCTGGCCTCTTTTAACTACCACATCACTCCAACAAGAGGACGTTTTAGCTCTCGACAGATTTAACGTGCAACTCCCCCATACACGACGGGTCTTTAGTGGTACTGGGCTTGAACTCGCGTGACACCTTTGGTGATCAACAAATAGCAAGTTGAACTTTTTTCTTTCTTGTGCCTTTTTGACCTAGGTGAACTGAGCCTTGTGGTACACTTATGGCTTCATATTTCAGTTGATGGAGTTCTTTAGGAAGCATTTGAAAATTTTCCTTTCGTTTCATGTTCATCGTGTTTCTCGATCATGAATAATATGCATTCTTTTGCTTGATCAGTTTCAACTTCCTTCAATAGAGATCACAGATGCCCCGCGCCACCACTCCCGGATTAAAAGTGTATTCAGAAAATAATAACGGATGTTCTAAATAAGATTATGACGTTTTTCACTATGCTTTATATGTTTGAGATAACTCTTAAAAATAAATCTTAGCCAAATAATCCGTCAAAAATCAATCAATTATTTTCGAAATATCGTAAAACCCTTCATTATTTACAATTTAGCCTAAGCAAAAAACAAATACATAAAAGATGAAACGGAACTAAGGTAGAAACCATACCAGTAAGTTTGAAAGTCAATCAAATGATCAGCAAATGTATTATGCTGCCTAGCTGAAAAGTGAATCATGTCTTCCTTTTCTTTCTACAACTAATGTACAGTATTTCAATAATAATTACAGTGATGAAATGTTTATCTTCTTAGAATTTTTTAAGGGTCTGGGTTTCGTTTTTCTTTTAACGAGTAATATTTTATGCTAAAAAAGAAAAACGCCAGATGATAAACATAAATTTTATCTGTGTTGTGTATTTTTTTATTATGGAAAAAAGTATTTTGTTTTACTTCTTTCCGGTTTTTTTTTTTTAAATCTTTAAATTTTCGATATGCTCGCCCCCTTGTAGGGTTATCGCGCCCCCCCAGGGGGGCGCGCCCCACACTTTAAGAAACATTGCTCTAGTTCGTTCAAACTCATGGGATGCCCTACTCGCAGCCCCAAATGATCCCTGATATACTATTGGAGACAAATTTGAAGGGTAGTAACAGAGTACGCGCGCGCGCGCGGAGATAGTCTTGTGACACCCTTGCCGTCTGAGACCGAGCATTGTCTCGTAGAAAAATGGCTCCTGGGATCCGTTGCATGAGTGGCAACACATGTGGTTGCAGGATGTCATGGACATACCGCTGGGCTGTCATGTGGTGTCATGGATCAATAATAGGGGTGACCGTGTATTGTTGACAATGGCACTCATACCATCACACGAGCTGTGGGAGCGGTGTGTCGCTGTAAAGCAAAGGCAGGATTGAGGCGTTCATCACGGGGTCTCCACACACGAACACGATTGCCATCACTGCTGAGATTGAATCAGGATTCGTCGCTAAAGACGACTAGGCTGCATTCCGCTGCAGTCCAATTTCTTCGTGCGCGGCACCACTCCAAACGGAGGCGTCGATGGGTGGGCGTCAAGGGCGTAATGGGCACCGCTATCCCAAATGTCCTTCAGCCAGGCGTCTTCGTATGGTTCGAGAAGACACAGGAGCCCCTAATGAAGGTGCTCCCTGGGCCTGGATGGCGGCCGATGATGCTATTGGCTGCACGCGTGCATTTCTTACGATGTGGCGGTCTTCTCGACGACTGGTCTGTCGAGGGCATCCTGAGCCTGGTCTTCATGTAAATGACATCTCTCGGATACACTGGTCCCAACACTTCCTCGCAACACAATCCGAGCGGCCTAATGGACAAGCTACTCGCCTAACTGACCATGCTAATGATTTTCCCCTTCTCAAACTGTGACAGCTGCTCATATTGTCTTCGAAAACGACGTAATGTCATGTCTACCTCAGCTTTTGCTTTGTAAACAATTCAACACATTCAAACAAGATTTGGTTACCTGTTTTATACTCCACGGAGAACGACGTTAAACGCCCTCTACCAGCTATACGTAATGGGCAATCACGCTGCATTTCTAATCATTTGCATATCTCCCCGACTTGCACCTTAATGACAAGTTTCGTTACGATCTCCTAATTTTTTCTTGGTGAGCTAATTTTTTTGTCCCTGAGTGTATATGTATACATTATTTTATGTTACTTTGTTGTACGTAAGAATAATTTAAGTTTTATATGTGTGTATCTATGTAAATAATAGTTTTTTGTTTTGGAGAGAAATTGGCCGCATTTTCCATTTTTGTTCGAGGCGGCAAAACTGCTAGAGCAGGCCCTGATGCTTGCGTCATAATGAACTGGCCTTGATGCTATTGCCGTTTCACGTTTAGATGACTAAAAGAAAACGGATTCAAAAAAGTTTTCTAAATACAAGCAGACAACGATGTTTAGGATAGACTGAATACTGAAGATAAACTGCAGAATGGGAAGTCATCGATGCACGTGACCAGAATGAACGGTTCCATTTTTCCTATTGAAAGGGGTGGAAACTCAATTTCCCTCATCTAATGTAAAAACGGTGCGGCTTAGATTCGAGTAAATACGTTACATATATGTATAGAATTGTTAATATAAAACAAGTACTTACGATTACTTGATTAAACTTTAATTTGCTGGCCAACAGAATGAGTGAAACAAATAATCGATTCAGTAAAAATTTATGAATATTTATCTATCTAATTATTTATTAGCAATATGTTCTAAAATTATAATTAAACATTGTATTTTGTAAAATACAAAACTTAATGAGAAAATAAGCATTTCAAATTGCTTTTGAAAACGCTTTTTAATCTGTATCAAATTACAGTCGGACCCCTATATAACGAAGTCGCTAAGTCCCGGAAAAAAGTTCGTTATATATATATAGAGAGAGAGAGAGGTTCATCTTTTAATATATTTTACAAACCACATACAAAACAAATTCTAAAAATTCATAAACACTATATATTAAACAAAGTAATTATTCACACCTTTTTAAAAATTAATATATGTTTATTTTATATATCTTACCCATCAAAAAAAGAAGAAAAACTGCTAGGAAAACAAGAAAACAAAATGTCGAAGAATACACTGTATTTTCAATTTTAAGAAAATAATTTTATGTTAAAATCAATGAATTTTAAGGACATTCCTAATTTAAAGCATACAAGTAATATTAAGCATGCATTATTTTATAACTAGAACACGGGACAACTCCAGTGAGTGTGAAAGATGATATGGAAGATGTTTCTAGTGAACTGGATAATGGGGGTTGAAGGTGGATGAAGCACCCAGAACTCTATTGCTCTCGGCGAGTTAGGATCTAATAAAACTAATTCACAAGATTTATGACCACCATAAAATGTGTTAAAGAGAGAATAATTTGAAGTGTTCAGAAATACTTTGAAAATAAGGGGGGGGGATTTAATTACAGAAGAAAAAGTTCGTAGATATAAAATTCACTTCGCTATGTAGAGGTTATTTTACGAAGAAAATCGTGAAATGTTCAAGGTTCCAGGAAAAAGTTCGCTATATAGAGGTTCGTTATAGTTTCGACTGTACTTACAATTGTACATTTTTAAAAGATCTCGACCGAATCACTTCTTGTTTTATTTGAAATACTTATTTGTGTAACACCTTCTATATATATGTCATATATAAAGGAGGAGCTGTCCTTATTTTCTTAATTTATCTTTTCTTATCTTATCTTTTCTTTTTTCTTAAATTTCTATGTCCTTAAACATTTACCGTATCATCGAAGCAATTATGCTTGAATTTAATACATACAAGTATAAATTTCTTAATTTAACATATCGTATTTACTCGAATCTAAGCCGCACCCCCCCAATTCTCTACACACGTTTTTGAGAAAAAAAAAAAAAAAATAACTGTAATAGGATCGTCGATATCCGATATACTTTAAAAAAATGAGAAAAATATAAGAATTTAATGATTTATTGATTTACCAGTGTTAGAAACTTTCAGTTACTTACATGAACCTATAAATACTGTAACCGCGGCAGTATCATGTTCAAAAAGGATTTGTCACCCCCAAAGTCACAGCTGACTTTGGAATTGGTGCAATTTTCCCACATGGTGTCGTCTTCCATGCCATCCAATGCATTTGTTATGCAACATTTTTTTTAAAAAAGAATGCGTTAAAGAAGAATGTAAAATAGTTATTAAAGACTGTTTTGAACACACATTTACAAGCAAAAATCATATAATTTTGCTTACGCCCTCGACGTATATATGTTTCATCCGTGTCAAATTTTCAGTGGCCGCTGCTCTGTTTCATTTTTTTTCTACGTATAAAATTGCCTCCCTTTTATTCTTGCGCCATATTGAGCTCATCTTGATTACCGATATCTTAGATGTTTAAATGATGAAATGAAAGAGAGATCGTTTACAAAAAGAAATTCATAAATACAAGCAGACAACGATCTTTAGGATCTTGAATACTGGAGATAAACTGCGGAATGAGACAAGTCATGAAGTTGTTTTCTTTTGAAAGGGATGGAAACTCTCAATTTTCCTCATCCTACAAGCGTTTTGCCTTCGATTCTAAGCCGCACTTGATTTTCAGTAGCTTTAACACTCAAAAATAGTGCTGCTTGGATTTGAGTAAATACGGTATACTGTGGGTGATCGGTTAACGAACATAATCCGTTCCAAGACTATGTTCGCTATCCGAATTGTTCGTTAACCGATCATTGATTCACCATAGACTTCTATGTGAACTCGATTAATTCGTTCTGGAGACCCTAAAAATTAAATTTTAAAAAATGTATAATTTCTTAGTAAGTTTTTAAAAAAATAATACATACATATATATAGTATTGCATATTAATCACTCCTTTTCATTTTTTGCTTATGGGGGTGCTGAAGAACATGTCCAATGTCGATTGCTTTTCACTCTTTTTCAGGATTTTCCGGAAGTAATTAATAGCATTGTCGTTGTTAAGATCCCCAACCCTACTGACATCTTGGATCGGGTGCCATTCTAAGACCATTGCTCCGACATCCTCCCACTTCCTCAAAAGATCTTAAATGGCAGATGTCGGCATTGGTCCTCTTTCATCTTTCTCTTGTTCAGAAGGAAACACATTTCGGGGACGGGGAATGAACGAGGGGGGGAGCGCTGAAAATGAAATAATTTTCTGTTTTGAGAGAGAATGAAATCAAAATCGAAACTGATGGTCTAATTTGTCTGAATATTCTATTGGAATTTTTTTTCAATAGAACTTTGAAGTTTAATAGGTAAGCAAATAGGTTCAGGAGAGATGAAAAACGATTTTTAGTTCGTTTCTCATATTTCACGTATTTTTACGGCGGTAGCGCGTCATCGGCACCTTTATATTTTATAGTCTGCACTGTTTGAAGAAATTAAGAATTCGCTTAAATTATTCGCCATGTCAGCAAATCCACTCCCCTATAACTTATCAGCTGTCAGAAAATATTAATAATCGTATTGAAATTCAAGTATTCAAGTGTGTATTGATTTTAGTCATAATAATAATTATTGAATGACCTTTAAATTCATTGTTAATTTAAGTTTCATTTTGTAATTATCAATACTAAGCATGCTTTAAACATTTATCCTTTCAGTGATCTTATTTTGTATGCAAAATGATAACAAATGTTTAATACTAATTTTGCCGAGAAGTGTTCCTTAGAATTCGTTTTGTTCATTACCAGAATATGTGTTCGTTGTCCAAACACAAAAAAAATCTTTCAAAAAATCGATTTTTTCGTTAACGGATCACCCACTGTATATGAAAAGAGAGCATCTAGAATTTTTTAGATTGATCAGAAGCCGTTTTTCTTTGTGGATTCCCACTCTTGAATAATCATAGTATTGGGTGAAAATGCCGGAGCTTTAAAAATAATCATTAGCAATGCATTTAAATTTAGCAATTGAACATCGGGTTTTGTATGATGCTCAAAATTACTAATTAAACAAGAGTTTGAGCGCTTTCTGCTTGTAATTGTGTGTGTGAAAACGTATTACTTTCCACTGCAATGACATAATTTAACTTTCTTTTTAAACAAAATGTTGACCACATTACAGTCGGACCTCTATTTAACGAAGTCAATAAATCCCCGTAAAAAAAGTTCGTTATGTGGGAATTTCGTTAATTAGAAATTCATCTTTCGATATGTTTTATGAATCACACACATGAAACAAATTTTAAATTCATAAACACACACACGCGATACATTACCATAAGAACTAATTGTAGCTGAACAGTGTGACGTTAATATTCACTCACTCTCTCACAAGGAATAATTATTCACACTTTTTTTGCTTGATTGATTGATTGATTTAATATTAACGTCGCAATGTTCAGCTACACGAGGGCTTTTGGCGACGGACCACGTAATTTTGAACCATGGTCAAGTGACGTGGACGACACCTGAGCTGGCACCCCCTCTCCTAACTACCACACCACACCAACGGGAGGACGTTTCAGCTCTCGACAGATTTAACGTGCATCGCTGCCCTACACGGCGGGTCTTTAGTGGTACTGGGCTCGAACTCGTGACAAAGCAAGCCACGGTCCGATACCTATACCACTCGGCTACCGCGGCCACCACACTTTTTTTTGCAAGATATCTGCAAGGAAAAAATAAATAAATAAATACTGTACAGAAATGTATTTTAAACTTTAAAAAAGTAATTTTATATTAAAACTAAAAAATTAATTTTTATGGCATTTTCTAATTTTAAGCCTACAAATAATTTTAAACGTATTGTAACGTCGTCAGATGGTAGCGTGAAAATAATACATCACAGCAAGGTTGTGGGAGTAAAAAAATAATTTTAATTTTTTTCTCCAATAGGAAAATTGATTTAAGTTAGATTAAGAAGTTGATAGTTTCCGTGCCTAGCCAGTATGGTAGCCCCGTTTTGAAGTCGCTTACTCCACAGCTTGTCTCCGTCCAGTCCGCAAGGCGTTGTTTCTCATTCGCGTTTTGGATTCTTGGTCAGCATCACGGATCAAAAAACTCTGGGATTCTCCTCTCCGTTTCCTAAAACGACCAGCCCTCGTCTTTTCCGAACTCTTTTCTTTCTTTTTCTCGTTCTCTTTTCCTCCCTTTCTCCCCGTTTTTCCAGCCTTTTAAAACATCAGGGGCAGTCCATTTCTCCCCCCTCACGTCTTCTCATTGGTGGGCCCATATGAGTCAATCCTTGAACCTCAACTCATTAGAGCCCATTGGTCCATAATCCGCCAATCGTCCACTCACCCGGTTTCTTCACAAACCAGCAGGTGTCCAACACATGCTCCGACGGCCGAGCCCCTTCGGCCCACTGTCGTCGTTTTACCGCCTTTGAGGACAATTCGCCATTGTGTATGTAAGGTGACAGTCCGCTGCCTCGGAAGCCATCTCGTCCACAGTAGAATGGTCAGACAATTGTTTGCGTAGTCTAACTGGCACCAAAGTCCAGACGCTAAATAAGCGATAATGAACCCCAGCTGCACGTGCACCTAAAACTCTGTCTAGTATTGTCCTGAAAGAGTGAAACTCGTTTCGAAAGGAGAACGTCACAACTTCCTTCCTTCCCCCTAAAAAAGGTCCATTTCACGGGACTGCTCTGGTCCTAGTTGGATTCAGTTCTTAGAAATCACACACATAAAGATCGTCCCATCAATGAGATTGATCAGGGCAGCAATCCCGGTATTAAACACAATCAAAAAATAACATAATACATGAATCAAATTTCAAAAAAAAAATGTACACTTCACACAATTAGATCTTAAAATCCGAATCTGGGATTCTTTTTCTCAAAGTTACATTTCACCTTTAAATTATAATTTTTAAACAAAATGCGTCAAATGCCAATCTCTTACTAACCATCTACACTTAATCGCGCACGACTACAGAAGTAAACATCTGTTGGCCTACGGTTGACTAAGAGACATCAGAGATTTTCCCTAAAATCCTTTTTCTTCCACAATGTACACAGATACACTCACACACATACAAATAAAACAGTAATTTAAATATATATAATAATTAATAGAAAAATCCACAAACTACTTATTCCAATCTACTTAGGCCGACCGCGTTTCCATGGAGCCTCCCAGGTTTGTGTTTGATTTCAAAATTAAACGGCTGTAAACTCAACGCCCATCTTTGTAACCTAGGATTAGTACTCCCCATCTTGTTTAGGTACCTTAAGGGGTTGTGGTCGGTTTCTATAATAAATTTTTGCCCGTCTAAATAATGCTTTAATCGCTTTAGACCAAAAATTATCGCAGCTAATTCCCTTTCCACCGTGCTGTAGTTTCGCTCCGCTTTAGAAAATTTTTTGCTTAGAAAAACGATTGGGTGTTCTTCCCCCTCTATTCTTTGCGATAAAACAACCCCAGCACCCACCTCACTCGCGTCCGTTTGCAGGATGAAATCCGTTGCAAAATGTGGGGCAAACAATATGGGTTGGGAGACGCGCTTGGCTTTTAGCTCCTCGAACGCTTTCTCACATTTCTCATCCCACAAGTAATCTTCTCTTTCTTAATTTTCCCTTTCAGTGCGTCGGTCAAGGGTGAAGCTATTGTGCTGTAATTTGGGATATAATGAGAGTAGTACCCCACTAGACCGAGAAAGGATCGTACCTGTGTTTTAGTGGTGGGCCGCGGGAAATCTGCTATAGCTTTTATCTTCAGATCACTCGGAGACCTACTCCTCGAACCAATTCGATGCCCTAGAAATAAGACTTCCTCTTGAGCAAACTTACATTTAGAGGGTTTCACTTTTAGTCCCGCCTTTCTCAATCTTCCTAAAACTATGTCGATATGCTTTACGTGATCTTTCCACCCTTGGGAAAAAATGGCTATATCGTCTATGTACGGCAATGCAAACTGCTCTAACCCCTCTAAAACTTGGGCCATCAATTTGCAAAAATAATAGGGTGCACATACTAACCCGAACATCATTTTCTTGGGGATATAGGTGCCAAATGGAGTAACGAAAGCTGCGTATCTGAGCTCTCGGCGGTGGCCGCGGTAGCCGAGTGGTATAGGCATCGGATCGTGGCTGGCTTTGTCACGAGTTCGAGCCCAGTACCACTAAAGACCCGCCGTGTAGGGCAGCGCTGCACGCTAAATCTGTCGAGAGCTGAAACGTCCTCCCGTTGGTGTGGTGTGGTAGTTAGGAGAGGGGGTGCCAGCTCAGGTGTCGTCCACGTCACTTGACCTTGGTTCAAAATTACGTGGTCCGTCGCCAAAAGCCCTCGTGTAGCTGAACAGCGCGACGTTAATCTTCACTCACTCACTCACTGAGCTCTCGGCGTGAGCGGAATCTGAAAGTAACCTTTCGACAAATCCATCACAGTTACATAGGGAACCGCACTCACTTTTTCTACTATCTCTTCCATATTTGGCAAAGGGAAAAATTCAACTCGAGTTATCTCGTTCAATCGACGATAATCACCACATGGACGAGGGTCTTTATTTGGGCTTTCTACTAAAATAAGGGGCGAAGTGTATAATCGGACTGTCCTATCTCTATTACACCCAGTTCCAACAAACGTTTAATTTCTTCTCGCAATATGTTAATTTGTCTCGGAGACATCCGATAAGGTTTTGTTTTAATGGGCTTGTCCGAGATCAATTCAATATCCATTCGCATCAAGTGAGTCGTCCCAGGGTCTGGGGAAAACACGTCCTTATTTTTAGTAATGACTTGTTTTAATTCGTCGATCTGAGAGGGGGATAGTTTAAGTTGCAGTTGACTTTCCCTCAATATTTCGTGATAGTCAAACTTCGTGCATTGTTTATCTGGATAAGGAATTTCCGCATCTCCCTCTATGTCATCCGAGACCTCTTCTACAACCAGGCTTACCAGCTCGGGTCTCCGATGATACGGTTTTAGTAAGTTTACGTGATAGATAGTACTACGGTCCCTTCTTCCTGGTAGATCTATCACATAATTTGTATCCGAAATTCTACTAAGTACCTTTCCCGGCCCTATCCAATTCACCTCAAGTTTATTTTCTTTAGAGGTAGCTAACACCATTACCGGATCCCCTTCTACAAATTTCCGTTCCATGGCATCGCGATCGTACCACGTTTTCCTTTTAAGTTGGCATTCTTTCATCCTAGTGATCGCAATATCTGGGCAACGTTTGAGTCTATTATTTAACTGCAATATATATTCCACTACCGATTGACTCGTGTTTCCCTCCTCCATCCATTCCTCGTAAACTAACGTTTGGGGTGTTCTCAAATTCTTTCCCATGACCAACTCGGTGGGACTGAAACCTGTACTCTCGTGCGCAACCGTTCTGAGAGAGAATAATGCTAAAGGAAGAGCCCCCTCCCAATCTTCTCCCGATTCCACGCACAAAGCCTTAATTACGCGCTTGATGGTTCTATGCACTCGCTCCACTGCATTGCTTTGGGGGTGGCTGACTGATGACCTCGTCACTTTGATGCCGAACTTATTGAAAAAGGTGGTGGTCAATTCACTACTGAAAGAAGTCCCCAGGTCGGATTGTATTTCGCGCGGGAATCCTATCCTAGAAAAGATACTCAAGAGGGCGTCTATTACGTTCGGGGAAGTAATACTCTCCACCGGAATAGCTTCCGGGTACTTAGAGGCTACGCAAATTGACGTAATCAGATATCTGTTTTGCTTTGTTGAGACAGGGAGAGGTCCCACAGCATCTATATTGATTTTAGAGAATACCTCCGAAATAATCGGCACTAATTTCAGGGGTGCTTTCGCCTTATCTCTCGGTTTCCCTACTCGTTGACACGAATCGCAAGTTTTGACGAACTCCTCCACGTCTCTGTACACGTTCGGCAAAAAAAAAAAAAAAAAAAAATGCCTTAGAATTCTATCTTTGGTTTTCGTCACCCCCAGATGCTCCCCTATTTCGTCATGGCTAAGTTTGTTAATGTCAAGTCTAAACTTTATGGGTACGCATAGCTGTCTGACCTCCTCCCCTCGCTTAGTTTTCGCGACTCTTAACTAATTTCCCCCTGATGACCCTAAATTCTTTGTCTATTCCTGTTAGGGCCTTATCCCATAATGGTTTCAGATCTGGGCATTTTCTTTGTTCCTCTTTAAATTCAACACCATTCACTTTCGCCAAACTCTTTCCCCCTTCTCCTTCAAAAGCAGGAATGATAAAGCTATCGTCTTCCCCTCCCTCTGACGGGGGGAATCCGTAAGTTCAAGCTCCTCTTCGTTCGCCTCTTTTTCTTTCTCGGGGGGGAAATCTTTTTTGTTTACTTCTAGTCACCACTGCGTTAACCAACTGCACCCCCTGTTCGTTTGACTCCAGCAGTTCAGCAGTAAAATTCTTGTGTGTGCCAATGCTCAGTGTCGCAGATGTGGTGAGGTAGCAAAAGGTCAACAATGTTTATCATAAATTAATAAACACGGAATGTGTACTTGCTTTTACTTACAGAACTAAAATTAAAAAAAAAACTAACACTTTTAAAACTGCGTTTATAAAGCAAAACGCAAAATATAAACATAATAATACTAGCCAGAAATATAATAATATCAAATGATACATTTATTATCAAACAATTCAAAATACATAAAAAATAAAACATTTGATCTAAAGTTAGTTTTCGTTGTTATAGTCAGTAGTCTGTCAATTAGTCTGCATCCTTCAGCCAACCTTGAATGTTTCCGTATAGAATTACTAACTGCTGAAACCTTCAGGCGGTCACCTCAAAATGTCTTGGTGGTTCACCGCGGTAATGCCCACACCGGTCCTAGAGTAACCCTGTAGCGGCTGTGATTTGGTCAGCGTACCCTTCCCCGCGCTGCCGACTTAAGATGAAACGGAGTATAAATTCTTTCCTTTATTTGTACAGTGTTTTGCGAACTTTGCTTATTGAAAAGTTTACATTATTTTTCAATTTTTCAAACTGTTACTCGAAAATAAACTTTTAAGTTTCATGAAAAATCTTACCATATATCTTCAAAAACCTACATAGGAAGCTATTTCTTCTTGGTCATCATTTTTTTTATAACGATATGATTCATAATAAGCTATTTTCCTGTTTCAGTATTTCGCAATCTACTCGAATCTGCAATAGAATGATGTAATTTTGTCCCCCCTCCTATATTCTTTCGCAGGGGTGTTTTCTTTAAAAAAAAATAATTATAATAATGTGTTATATTTTCTCGTTCTGCGAATTTTTTGTTTCATTTCCTGTCTATCACGTGTAAATCGAACCTGGGATAACACTAAATTTTACACAAGAAAACTGATCCACATACATGTAAGTTGTACATAGCTTTGCTCTCCTGTGTTATTCAGAGCACGATAAAGGGCTGGAGTTAAAGTAGCTTTGTATATTTAAAATACTAATATATTGTTACTTTTTCACTTGATAAGGCCCACCCAAGATAAAAAACCCTCGTTTTTTTTCTTTTCTTTTCTCTCTTTTTTTTGCACCAGGGCCTTTGGATACATAGCTACGCCATTGTTTGTTATAAACAGTCTCCCGAGAATGCACGCTTACTAATATATCCTTACTAATATAATAAACGTGAAAGTTTGTGTGGATGTTTGGTACTCTTTCACGCAAAAACAACTGAATGGATTTTAATGAAACTTTACAATAATATAGTTTATACATCAGAATAACACAAAGACTGTAATTTATAAAGATATCGAGTGAAGTGTCTAAAAAATATTACGATAATTGTCAAGTAACTAGTAAAAAATTCTGCCATCTGCAAAAAAGCCCGCGACAGCATATATCTATCTTTTATGTGTGAAGCCAAAATTTTGCATTTAGTTTTGTCTACGCCAGGAACTGCGAAAGCTTGAACAGGTGGCGTATGAGGCTGATTACAATTTTAACATAAAATAAATACAACAAAAAGTAATGTTAATGTCTTACGCTTCCAGATATAAATTATTTATACTATTTTAAGCGTTCATTACGCAAAATTTGTAACAATGTGTTACTTTTGCTGAGCAGAGATCAGTTCAGGAAGGTGCTTTCAAAAATCGACCCACAAGAGAGCTACGGGGCGTTATATTTTTTTTTTTAAATCATTTTATCAGTTATTTGATATACAGTCTTAAAATTTAACAAATATGTTTTTTTTTGTTGTTGTTAGATATGCAAAAAGCTTTTTTTTGTTTTGTTCAATTTGCAATTCACGTAAAATTAACTCATTAAAAACTTATTTATCCTTCAATCT
Source organism: Trichonephila clavipes (assembly GCA_019973935.1). Lineage (NCBI taxonomy): Eukaryota > Metazoa > Arthropoda > Arachnida > Araneae > Nephilidae > Trichonephila > Trichonephila clavipes. The sequence continues at coordinate 102,808 of BMAU01017119.1, read as the reverse complement.
GTATTGTTTAATTTTTAATTCACCCGTGAAAAGAACGGGTATAACAGCTAGTTATCAATAATTTGATAGATTTCGAAGACGGACGAAATAACTGGATTTTTTGAGAGTGGATAAAATACTAGTAGGATTCATAAGTTTTCGGGCTGAGCCTGTAACCAGAGGTACATCAACCACCGTATCAACGATACGAGGCCCCCAACATGTGTAACTACAGTCGCACTAACAGGGCTCCCATATCTAAGAAACGGCTCTGAATGAATTTTGATACAGGGCCCTCTCAGAGATTGCTACGCCAATGCCTGTAACGAGGAAAACTTTTGCAGTAGAGCGACTACAATAACATTTTTGTGTTACTGCATTCTTCCCCTTTTCTAAAAAAAGTTAGTTCCGAATCACGTGGTCGAAAAGTCGGCACGTTGTCGTATTTTGTAGTGGATTTTTTTTCGTCGTCGGCGATTGAAAGAAATTGCGTTTGGTGAACAGATAATGGATATTAATTTTTTTGTTCGTTTTGGGAAAAGTTCTACGTAGACTTTCGAAATTTTGAAGCAGGTGTAAGGCTGTGATACACTATCGTGAACGCAATCTTTTGAGGGGCACCGACGTTTCATATAAGGCAGGGAAAGTGCCGAAGACGACAAACGCTCTGGACATACGCAGACTTTTCGCACCGCTGAAAACATCGGAAAAGTTTCTGCAGTGGAACTTAAGACCAGGCTTCAAACAATAGCAGAATTAGTTGGGACATCCTCGGCCATGTGTCAATGGATACTGATTAAGGAACTTAACATGCATAGAGAGTGTGTCAACATACCGTTCTCCACATGTTAAACGAAGTAAAATCTGCAGATGAAGTTAAAAGTGCATCGCAGGCTGAATTAAAGGACATGGTTAAAAATGGATTTCAGAAATGTTTCGATGACCTTTACAAGCCATTGCAAAAGTTTGCTGTTACTCGAGGGTCTTATTTCGAAGGAGGATGTGTTTCAGCAGTTTAATTGGTAATATTTTTTAAGTTAGACTCAATACGGTAATTTTTGAATCCTACTACGTATATGCAGGGATCTAGCTGTCCAACAAATCTGAAAAGTATTTTCTAGAAATAGATACTAATTCCGAAAGGAGTTTGGAATTCCAAAAAGAGCTTCGATCATGCATATCTGGCGTGACGTTTACAGGCAACTGAACAACCGACCGTCGTCTCAATAACTTTTCTCTTACTTCATGGTGCCAAAAAATAAATCAATTGAAATTGTAACTTCAAGTGACGGAAGCGATTTTGAACTTATTCATCACAGGAACTTGAGCATTTTCGATTACGACGAGTAGCAGCGAATTGTGTACGTGCATTTTGAAAACTTCTCCATATATACAATGAGAAATTGAATGTTTTAAGAATTTTTTATGAGTAATTTAATTATTATTTTTTTTGGAAGCACTTTCCCACAAAATTCGTAAATAAATGACGTATTTTCTAAGTGTGACTTTTTTTAATGCGGTACCTCTCCATCGCATAAAAAAATTTCAGCAGTTCGTCAGCAAAGTTGTTTGTTATATGTAAGTAAGTGAAAAATATTTTTTGCTAATTGCTATTTTTTTTTACTCTTTTTTTGTGCGATTTCTTTTTATGCGGTCCCTACCTACCGCACAAAAACAGGTTCTACTGTACTCAGTGGCGTAACGTACACCCCCGCAACTACCCCAAACAAGCTAGACTGATGCCATTAACGTAGAATTTCACAAAATAAGCTTTACATTTTTTTTAATCCAATTTTTAAGCGTTTTTCAAATTGGTAATCTAACATCATGCAAAATCAAAACTTTGATCACTTGTTAGATATCTTAGATCCAATAACCAAATCAAAAAACACTTTAATTTGCTATAATCCCCGCGTCGAAAGAGATACTTTTCTTTAGTGGGTTTTCTTTTCAAACGTAAATTACTAACACATAAAAAGAAAGTCAGACGGAAAATTGGATAAAATGCTAGAATGATAAAAAAATTCATCACTGTTTTTTTAGTATACTTCATGTTAGCGGTAGGGAGAAAAAAAAAGACGTTGCTTTTTACTGAAGTAGCAAAGTAACTTATTGGCGTCTTTAGCTCCCCCCACATGTATTTCATTTTAATTTAGCGAAGTCGTAAATAACGTACATCTGTTATGCTTTTTTCATGAAAAACAGTATTGTTATACTTGAAAACGCATAGAGAGCATTTTAAATGATTATATGGTCTAGATTTATGATTTAGAAACCCATATGCCCACAGAAATTTCCGTAGATTTATGAGTATTCAATCAAATAAAGCATAATGAGAAATGTTTCACAAAATTGTTTTTAGAACATATATATTTTAATATTCAATGCACTTCAATACAGGGAGTGTTCCTTCGCTGTTAAAACATTTTGATCTCACTTCTCTCTTGTAATATTATAACCGTTTTTTGTAAACGGAATTAATTATTCTGGTACTTATACTGTTATTTTGTTAATAAGACAAGAAGAAACGCGGCCCTAAAATGAGTTGAGTTAAAAAAACTTTGAGTGGTTCTCAAAAACGAAAAATTCGAAAGGAAAAGGAGTATAATATTAGAAGCAAATATGCAAAATTGGATAACTTTTTAATATCCGCAAGTTCATCATCTTGTGCAAGTGCTAGTAGTAGTAATGCCAGGGAACTTGATGAACAAATCCTGGAAGTGAAAATTAATCCACAAGAAAAAAACACAGTTTCGGACACTTCAACTAATAAGGATACTCTATCTAAAGAAAAGGAGTCGGAAAATGAAAACGAAGAAATAAAATTGATTAGAAATGATTTTGCGCGTTATGTAGGTACGCCCATAGATGCAGATTTAAGGGGAAAAATTTTAAAGTTGGGCTCATTCCAACCAGAAGGTAATTTCCAAAAAGATGCCAAGGGAAGGAGCTTTTCATCATCTTATTATAGTTTCATATCCAAGGCAGGACAAAATGATCGAAAGGAAATGGCTGTGCTATTCAACACGACTTCATGTTGCTTACTGTCAGGTATATGTTGGCTTTTCGCTGATAGAACAAATATGTATTTTAAAGAAGCCTGATGTAAAGGTGTGAATGACTATAACTGGCAAGGAATATATATAAAAAAAATAAATAAAAAAATAACGAGCACGAAAAGTCTATAATTCATATCCAAGCATGTCGCACATATGGCATTGGGAAACGAAATAAAACGGTGGATTCATTATTGAAATGCAATTTTAAAGAAGTTGATAAGGTTTGCCAAATCTTACGAAGAATCATAGACGTTACAATGACTTTAGCGATGTGCAATCTTCCTTTCGAGGGGGACATCGAGAAACTCGAGATTCGACTCAAAGGGGAAATTTTTTAATATAATAGACCTCTTGGCTAAATATGACCCTCTTCTCAATGTTCATTTGTTAGAAAAAAGAATCCAAAAATATCTTAGCCCAAAAGTTCAAAAATGAACTTATTGCTATTATAGGCTCTAGAATAAAAGAAAATATTGTTAAAAATATAAGGAAATGTTCTTTTCTCTCTATTATTATGGACACAACGTAGGATATTTAAAAAAAAGACCAATTAAGTATTATAATTAGGTATGTAACAACTGATGTTAATGATAATAATGAGCCATATAATATCAGAATTAACGAAACGTTCTTAGGCTTTATTGAGGCGGCAAATTAGACTGCAATATATTTGGTAAGTTATGTATTAAATTTTCTAAATACACACACTGGACATTAATTTAGCGAAGTGTCGTGGACAAGGATATGATGGGGCAGCCAACATGAGTGGAGCGCGTATGGGGGATTACAGAAATTATATATAATTAAGGACAAACAACCAAGAGCAAATTACGTTCACTGTTCAACACACAACCTCAATCTTGTTCTAAACGATGCATGTAATAACGTGCCTCATGTAAGAGAATTTAAAAAATTGTCAAAAAATATACACATTTTTTGGGCTCAGCATTAAAAGGTGGAGTGATCTGAAAATTGTGCAGAATAACGAGAACTTTCAGCAGAGACTATTAAATCATTATGCACGACAAGGTCGTCATCTCGGTTTGACTCTGTAATATCAATTCACTACAATTACATTTCGATTTTAAAAGTATATATATATATATACTTTCAAATATTTTACTAACCAGTACTAAGCAAGACGAGAAACAAGAAGCTTTAGCGATTGAAAAACATATGGAAAAGTTTAATTTTTTTTTTTTTTTGCTAATTTTCCAATGTCAAATTTTACAAAGCATAAATTTAACTTCAAAAGCATTACAATCACCAAAAATAGATTTGGAAAACGCTAAGACCATGTTAAATTCTAGCTTAACGTCTATCGAGAATCTTCGTAACAATTTTGCTACTATAAAGGAAGAAGCTATTGGTTTGGCTAAAAAATGGGGTATCACCCCGGAGTTTGAAAAAAAAGAGACAGAAAAGTTAGACAGTTTTTCGATGATTTCAATGCTGATGAAAAACTGCAAGACAGAGAACGATTGTTTGAGGTGGATGTTTTTAAGGCCAATGTTGATGTTATTACTACTCAATTAAAAAATCGCTTTGAGAGTATGAATGGCATTTACAAATCATTCAGTTTTCTTTCTCCCAAAAATATTGTAAGCACTACAAATGATCTCTTATATGATGAAGCCAGTAATCTTCAAAAAATATAGCCTCGACCTATCTAGTGAATTTCCAAATCAAATTATGTCTCTAAAAGCAGTTTTTTAATGAAGATTTAAATAAGCTAAATTCGACAAAATATTTAGGTAATTTTTTGATGATTCAAAATAAGTTTGCTGTGCCAAGTTTACCAGATGTATGTATTGCAGTTCTGTTGTTTTTGACTCTTCCAGTTACTTCTGCAATGGCGGAAAGGTCATTTTCTAAATTAAAATTAATAAAAAATTATCTACGTTGTATGATGTCAGAAGAGAGACTCTCCTATTTTTTTGTGTGTGTGTGTCTTTGATAAATATTGAACAACAAGAAACAAGAAAAATTGAATTGGATGAATTAATAACCGACTTTGCAACGAAAAATGTGAGACGTCAATTGCCTTTTTTGTGATTTACTTCTTGAGTGTAATGCTGTGTATTAGCTAGTAGTGTGTGTTGCGAACAACCCAACGAACTAGTTACTTTTGTGGTTCAACCTGAGTGGTACTGCGAGCGCATTCTTTTTTGTGTCCATGCTTTCTTATTAGTAGCAGTAGTTGTGTCTTTGACTTTTTGACAATTTATGCTAGAATTTTATCGAACTTAAGGTCAAGTTCATCCCGGGATTCATAAGAGAAGATTTTGGCAAGTGATACCATTTTTCTATCATAAGAATCTGAAATCGAAAATATTATTTTACAGTGTTTGTGTTTTTCTTAGTGCATAGTTTTTATTTAAGTTACCAGGTTATCAGTCGACTGTTGATAGATTTTCCATTAATACTATAAATACTCTCTATTGTTAAACGTTATTTACTTTGTTTACTTCGACACAGGTTGATTTTATATTCAGTTATAAGTTTAATATTTAAATATTTTTACGTGATGTGTAAAGGTACATTATGTTATGATTTTGCAATTCTGTGTGTGTGTGTATATATATATATATCCGGCTTGAGGCCCAAGATCTGATCTTGCGGGGGGGGGGACCAATTATTTTCCGTTACGCCGCTGACTGTACAGCGTCGTTTACATCCTGCTGTGCATGAGGTATTTTTTCATATTTTCCAAAAAAATTTAAAGAACTAGAAAATGTAATAGCTATGATAAGAGTTTCATTATCAATATCTGCATCAAAATTGCTATTTATTGTCTCTGACAAATCAAGAAGTTCTAGAACTTCAGGTATACAGATAGGCAGTCCGTCCTCAAATGTAACAGAATCGTTTAAATCTGAAAATATCCCTTGCTTTTTGGAGTGGGATGAGATAAGATAGTCCTGTTCTATTCAAAACTCACTCGATAGGTTACACTCATGACTCATCTGCACCAATAAAGTCTAAAAATGTGGTCTGCTCTCTTTCCCTCGGAAATTTGCTTCTGACAAGAAAAATCCTTTTTCTATTCCGGGCAAAAGGATATCATTTGAAAAAAAAAATCCAATTTTTTCTAAGACAAGCAAATAAAAAAAAAATTCAACTGTTGAGATAATTCGTTAAATATGATTATTAACCTGCATTTAAATCGGATAAAAAGATATATTCGTAAGATCGCGAAATTCGAAAAATCGGGGTCCGATTAATAAAATTGAAGGATGTGTCTACACTTACGATTTCGAAAGACTATTATCTCTCTTTTCTTTTTTCTTTTTTATTATTATTTACCCGGCTCATACGCGATGCGATTATATCCACACCCACTGACAAAAAAATACTTCTACAAAATATCAAGTTAAAATCGGTGAAAAGAAACCTGACATTAACATTTCAGGAGGTGGGCGGGTTTAACCTGACCAATCGGTGATTCAAATTTTTTAGTCGTGAATGAGGAGCATCGTATTGGATGGAAACGCCAATATTGGCGAGAAAATTGCTTGGCTCTGTAACCCTCCAGAATGTCTCACACACATCCCTTGTTTCCCTTCCCTCTATATATACAAATTACTTTTTAACGACTTCTTGTAGCCGATACATCATGCCCCACATCTCAGACTTTCTGATATCGGATTGAGGACTGAATCCCGTCTCTTGTGGATTGAACCAACAACGCAGTTTTGCTTACAGATTACAATAGATGACAATATTTACAAGTAAGCGATTTTTTTCCTTTTCTCGTTTCATTTATTAATATGTTGCAATTTTTGACGTGGTTTGAATTTCTTATTTTGTGTGAATTTCATGTGAATTGAGGAAAAGTTCTATGCTTCTCTCTCTCTCTTAGGTGCAGAAAGAACCACCACCGCAAGAACAAATATTTGTTTGTTTGAAATTTATTATTATCCATACTTTTGATGTAAAACGTTTTCTATTTTAATTTTATTATGTAATAATACTGATTTCTGCTGCTGTGATTCATTTTATGAAACACGTACTTCAAATGTCGCACTTAGTAAAATCCTACACAGTCCCAGGTCTATTTGGCTCCAACGGTAAAACTGTGTTTTTTAAAATGGCGTCCGAGAGGATGGCTAGGATCCAACCGTCTCGGGATTTTTATTCCAGATTGTGTGTTTTTCATTCCTTTTAGAAATAATTATTATCAAGTAAATTTATCCAAATTCCTAAGCTCTAATTGAATTATTCAGAAATTTATTAAAATGGGCAAATAATCAATCTCAAATTATCACATAATCGGAGACAGGAGATAAAAGTCCTGACGGGCTAAGTGCTCTGCAACCCAAACCCAACTAAGATTGTGGTACATAAATTGTAAAATACAAATCATTTGTTTATTTAAAATGCTTTAAATCATTTTTAGATTGGAATTCGAAAGTTCATTTTACTTTTATATATGTAATTTTGAGAACTTTTGAATTATTTACTTTTCTATATATATAGTTTCTGAAACACTGATGTTTTTCTAACTTACTGTCTGTTATTGTCAGCTATAACTGGCTTTTTGTGTATTTTGATTTATTAGTTATTTTATTGATCATTTTTAAATGTAACTTTTTGAGGTTGAAGTAAATCGTGTTCAGGTTATGAAATGTATTGTATGAAATGTATTGAGTTGATAATAAGGTGACCAATTTTTTTACAATGAATAGTCACTAAAAAAGCATTTCAAAAAACTTGAAAGCTGAAAATCGTTTCAAAATTAAAGTATTTCTTAAAACTTAAAATCATTCAGAAAAATTTTCTTTTAGTTAAGTATAATTTATGAAAACTAAAAAATTAAAATATACTATTTTCAAAACCATCATTTACTGCTTTTTAAAAGCCTTTGTAAAGTAACGCTTTGATAAATGAAGGAACGCAGATGTGAACTTAGACATGTTATTCCTCTTTCAACGAGAACTTCGTTGGAAGTAGTGTATTTAGTTCTATTTGTCAGAGAAATAATTTATGTCTACATTCTTAGGTTCAGATTAGTTTTTTTTATCTGTTGTATTTGGCAATGAAAGAATCCGATGATGGATTTAATGAGTTGCCTCAGAACTGTAAAACCAGCTAGTAGTGAACGCCGGAATAAGGACGTTAAATATTGGATAGAATTTTTATTTCATTTATAATATATTTATTCATGGTGCAATAATTGACAATTCAGACTCATGACTGGGGCGGCATTTGGACCGAATTTGAAAAATATTTTTTTTTGTTACTAAAAAATTTGAATGGAATTATTTTCTCTCTCTCTCTCTCTATATATATATATATAATATATTATTTACACTTTAGAAACGTGGAACATAATTATTTTGTTTTAGACTGAATTGGAAAATAGACCATTGCTATTAAAATTTAAATTTGTAACGACTATATCTCTTAAAAAAATAATAATTGGCCCTCGAGATCATAATATTTTTCTGAAGTGGCCCGCAAGGTCATTTGGGTTGGACACCCCTGATTTAAACAACAACAACAAAAAAAAAAGGTTCTAAAATACTTGAAAAAAAGATTTGGGGGAAAATATGATAATATACCGATGAGTTTAAGTGGAGACTTCAATATTAACTTTGCAGATGATAAAAATCTTCCACTAATTGAATTTCTAAATGAAACACCTAATTTAAATTTGTCCAATGATAAAAAATTCAGTACTACAAAATATAAAACGACGATCGATGCGGTTTTTACGCTATACTTAGATAAATTTGAATCAAACATAAGCCTATTGTATCTTTTTTAGAACAAAATGAACTAATTGAAAGTACAAAAAGTCTTGAGTATTGTTGAAATTAATGATGACAATGATGCAAACAATTAAAATAATGTTAAAAATCAAGTAAGTACATTGAAATTGATGACAATGATGCAAACAATTAAAATAATGTTAAAAATCAAGTAAGTACATTGAAATTTAAGTAAATACGAATACTATCCATATATAATATGATTGTATATTAATTGTTATTTCAATTGAATTGTATTTATATTTTGTCATGATCTTGTACAGCCCGTAATATATTTGAATAATAAAAAACCATATAAACATGCATATAATTGTTGCTCGGAGTGTCAATAATGTGAAAAACAGATTGATGTTGATAGTTTTTGTTGATAGTTTTAATTCAAACATTCGGCAGTCTCTATGACTGCCACCTTTTTTTTAAAAAAAAAAAAATTCGGCTACTTGCCTTTTTTTTAGCTATTTAATTGAATTAGTAATTTGAAGAAGGGAAAGAACCATCAAACTGTTTTGGGGTGATTATTTTTAAGCAACCTCGCAACCTTTTTTTTATTCATTATTTTTCTTAAGGTGCCTGACTAGTGCAAAAACGTCAATTTTGATTAAAAGGACGATTTTTTTTTTTACTTTATATTTTATATAGTTGAATTTTCGGCTTTCTAAAAATACCTTACTTTTGTTTGTACTTCAATTATTTACGAAGTTAAAACAGTTTTTATGTCAAGAGAGAGCAGCAAAAACGAACCGGAAGTGTTTGCATTTTAATACTTTTTTGGTGTTTATCGAATTTATTTAAAAAATATTAACTTAGGTAAGGTAATGACGGGACAAGATGATATTTTAAAAAAATAATTTATCAGTTTTAAGTGAAAATTGACAAATAATAAATTTTTTTTCTAAATTTCATTTTTGAGTTTGGAAACAAATTGCATAACAGTAGATTTCGATTTTTTTTACAATGTTATCGTATTTTATTGAACGTAATGTAATTTTAGAACAAATACAGATGGAAGTGGGCAAGATGTACCGTTAAAGTGTACTGATATTCAAGTGATGATTTAGTTGTAAGCGTCACTTACTTTAGCGCCGACAATCTTCTGTGTGTGATGTCAAGCCCGCCAATGTGAGTGGGTGATACACTAAGGCCTAGCCACCGCATTAAATTTATGTATCTATGTAATTTTTGTTTATGATTATTTCTTACATATTTTTGTGATTGCGCTATGGAACGACTAACCATCTTCCAAGGCTTAAATTTATTTTAGCTACTATTTTTATTGTGCTGACTCTTTTCAAGATATTCACTTTCCGTAAAATGTTCTATTTCATTTTATGCTCTTGATTCATCTTAGCTGTACTTATAAGTATTAAGAAAGCCTGATTACACTCTTTAAACATTTTTGCTGTAACTGAAAAAGTTTTGCCTCTCCCATGTTGTTTATTAATTTTATGTTATTTTTAAAGAGTAGCAATGCAAATATATATATATATATATATATATATATATATATATATATATATATATATATATCATAAATGCGAAAGTTTGTGAGGAAGTTTGTCCGTCTTTCACGCAAAAACAAGTGAATGGATTTTAATGAACCTTTACAGTAATATAGCTTATATATCAAGAATAACACATAGGCTATAATCTATGAAGATATTGTGTTAAGTGCCCAAAAAATAACGATATTTGTCAAGTAAGTAGGAAAAAATTCGGCCATCTGCAAGCAATTCTGGCGTGCTCTGCAAAAAAGCCCACGACAGCATATATCTATCAGCATAATGCCTATTTTTTTATTTCAGAATAAAACTAAGTTTTGTAGGGAGAGGTTGTTATAAATCTCTCTTTATTTGAATGTTCTTTTTTTTATGATTTTAGTATGCACATTTGGTAGTTAGAAATTTATCTTTTTTTTCAAAATAAATGCTTTTATCGGTTCTGGTACTTAAGGTGATGGCGGGCCATTAGTTTAACACCTTACATGACATCTAGATGGCGTTGGCTATTGCGAAATTTTTGGCACAAATATTTGTCTCAAGACTCCCAAGATGGGCAATAAATTTCTCTCTCGGGTAACCTTTTAAATGAAATTCTCCCCTTTAGCGAAAGGGAACACGCGGGGGGCTAAGGGAGGGTGACGGTCGTCAAACTGGTAAAATAAATGTTAGCTCTTTTTTTTTTTTTTTTCGGGCGAGGGGGTTAAAGCAGCAGAGTGAATCCTGACCATGAAAGACTTCTCATGTCTGGACATTGGTCAATCATCAAACTTTTTCAACTCTTGGACCCCTTAGAACTGTAACATGTTTTCGAGGAAACCCCTTCCTCGCTGAAGGGAATATATCTTAAAATAATATATATAGATAAACATATTTTTGATATTATATGTAAAGACAATTTTAAATAAATATTATTGTAACATGTTTTCGAGGAATCCCCTTCCTCGCTGAAGGGAATATATCTTAAAATAATATTTAAAGTATATAGATAAACATATATATTTTTGATATTATATGTAAAGACAATTTTAAATAAATATTATATTTTTTATTAAAAAATTTTATGATGTAATTTTAATGTTATTTACTCATTGATAATATAAATTTGTGATCCAAATGTCACCTACGCATGCATTATACTTAGTAACTGAGATATATGTGTTCACAATTTTTTACACAAACTATCGACGTATAAGCTTTTTGAAATTATCTGCAGTAGCATTTCATATTCCGTGTTCAATTCGTTTTTGTATTTTGTTTTTGTTGCCTATCGCGTTAAAAATATTTTTCACTTTCTAAATACATTTTTGTGAATGGCATGAAAATGTTCATAGCTGTGTGAGAAATTCTGCGTATATGGCATGAATTGGTAACCTAAGATATAGGTCTTCTAGCTTAAATTTAAATTTTAGCATCGAATCTGTTCATATGTCGATAAATTTTTTTATCTTCTTCATTATAGGTTTTTTCCCCCCACAAATGTAAAAGGTTTCAAAATATTGTACTAACTAGTATAAAATTATTTCGTGGAACTCGGGATAGCAAACAATAGTATATTCACAATCTACTGCATAAAATAAAGTTTTAAAATTCATTTATTATATTACAATAAAAGTTAAAAAAGTTTTTAAAATTATGTATAAATAAAATTTTTAATTTTAATCTATGAGATCATCTTTAGATAATTGTGGCTAACCGAATTTCATGAGAACATAAATCCATTTTGCATACATATTTGTAATTTTTCTTTCCCATTTTTTTTTATTGGGACTCGTGGAACACAGTTTGTCGATCAATTCTCTAGATAAATGATGTACAGAACGAAACTGTTTTATTTTTCCCGAACAAATGATTTTTAAACAATTTTGAATAGAGTTTTCTTTAAAAAAGTAGTTTTAAATGTTAAAAAAGTTAAAGGTTATCAATTTTGATATTTTTCTAAGATAGTATGCAGCTATTCCATTAAAAAACTGGTTAATTATGGTTTTGACCATTATTTTACATGTTTGTAAAATATTTTTCAAATTCAAAAAATATTTTTATAAGAAATGGTACGTAAATGAAAATAAGCATTACAAAATTATTTCATGTTCTGCAAAAAAAAAAGGAAGAAAGAAAGATATTTTGAAATTAAAATTACTTTTGTAACTTTAGAGAATGATTAAAATATCATTATAAGGGAGAGAAAATAGGCTGGCAATTAATTATCAAGCACAATTAATCAAGCATATAATATATAAACATTGCTTTTATTTTTTCTAAGAAATTTATGTTTATTTAATGAATATATGTCAATAACATTTTTTCAATTTGGAAGTTAACATTATATTTAAATCAAAGAAAATTGCATTATTTGTTTAATTTTTGGGCATATTTGGTAACAAAATAATAGTTTAATTCTATGTAGGAATCCAAATAAATGGCTAAGTAAAAAATGTACTTTATTATAAAAATATATATCACGGACAGTTTTTACGGTATCCTGTTCGAGAAGATATAGAAGGTCACAGTAGGCAAGAGTTCATGGTTACGAACTCGTGATCGACGTGGTGTTGCATCGTCGGTTTCAATTCTGGTGACCCTGCTGAAGATCCGCTATGTAGAAGACTGAACCTCAAAGCAGATGTTTGAAGTAGATGATACTATATGTTGCTGTTGGAGGAAATTTTGGTAGATTGGGGTTCCAGTGTATTGGAGTGGGGTGTATTTTAATTAGTGGAAATATGATTCAATTTTACCTTGCAAATAAATCTGGTTCGTTGATGGGAGCAATCGTGTTATTTTCGAATGAACTGTCATTATATGCTAACCTAGAAAATTAAAAACGTTACAGATAATCATTCGTTGAATATCGTTCATAGTCAGATATTTAATATCTGTAAGTAAAGTGCTCTAAACTTCTGGAATTATTACGAATTATATTAGCGTTTCTTCCCACTTTACCTTTTTTCTTCTATCCGTCGTAAACGTTGAGATTTTGAAGCTCGATTAAAACTAGGATGTTTACGAGATTTATAACTTTGATTTTTCAAAGGCATTTTTAGAAATATTAAAAGAAAAAGAAGCTAAATTGAAATAAGTCCTGTAAGAAGTAAAGGTTCGTATTCGAAATTTCAAAAGTGAGACTAAGAGAGCAACGTATTTTACTTCGGTCAGAATTCGGTCACCGAAAGTTGGGAACCTTCTCACACATCCCCCTACGGTTTCTTCCTCTCTTTCTGTTTTAGTGCATAGGAAAGAAATTGGAAACTTTTATTGCTTTTTTGTACTTTTCTTTTCTAAAGACTTCGGACCAACAAGTGTTTTCCGGTCCCCTCTGAAGTGAAATTCCCATGAGATATATTATACATCGTGGGGTGGATGACCAGAGTACTTAGCTCTTCCGAGCTATAACCTCTCGTCATTAGGATTTCGAGTGTTATGACTCGTACATTTTTTTAAATAATAGTACTTAAAAGTAAAAAATTTTTTAAGGACAGTAATAGAAATAAAAAATTTAAAATTAGAAGAATGCATTAAGTGCTTGAAAAATACCATGAGATATTGACCTCATGACATGACGGGATGCCTTTGAAAGGACGCTAAACGGTATTGTGGCTAACAAAACGGCAAAGTAATTTATCATATAGTGATTATACTGAGTAACCGATTGTTTTTAAACAATAATTTATGGTAAAATAGCTTTGTAATAATTAAGATTGACTTAAGTTTTCTAGTGGATAGATTCAATATCTCCCCTCCTCCCCCCACGAAAAAAAGGTATAAATTGCTCTTAACTGATTATATTTCCTGAGAAAATGAATAGAAAAAATAAGAAATGTAAAACTTTTTAACATTTGAAAATCGAGCAATATGATTCACAATTACGAGATAAAAAAAAAAAAGCAAACATTATTAATTATAAGTTACATTTTTCCTTCGTTTATAAAATAAATCATTCATTTTAAAAGTCTTCCAAAATTAAAAATTATGAATATTTGGGTTTAAAAAATGAAAACACCGTTTAATTATTTAGAAAATTAAGTTTCAATTTTTTAAAAATTAGTGTTTTTAAAAGTTTATTCAGCAGATATATCTTTTTCTGAATGCTTTACTTTTTAATTCAAAAATGAACTAGTAATAAAAATCAACATTTTAATTATAGTAATAAAATAAAAACTCCAATGAGCAATAAAAATATGTTCATATCGTAATGCCCAACATATATCTTTTTCCATAAAGAATTCATAATAAAATTTTACTACTTAAAAATTTTATCATATATTTAACTAAAATGGATAAAATTTGAATTAACATTAATTCTAAATTTTATATGTGTAAAATGTAATGCGCAAAGAAAAATCCCAACTTCTATTATGTTAAAAATTTAGTCAAGAACTTGATCACAAGTTATTGAAAATGTTCAATGACAGAAAATGCCAGACAGTATTTTTTAATAGAAAAAGCAAAAATTTATAAAGATAGACTTTAAAGTCGCGATATTGCCATATTTATTCGAATCTAAGCCGCACTTTTTTTCCCGATGCTTAGGCTACAAAAATTCTGGTGCAGCTTAGATTCGAAGACTGAAAAAAGTTTTTAATGCTGGTAAAGTAAATTAATTATTCACTTTTTATTAATTCACCTTTATTATTTTTTTTTATTTCGTTTAGTTAGTGATTGAATATAAACGTCATAATTATCAGCTACACGAGGGCTTTTGGTGACGGACCTCGTAACTTTGAACCATAGTCAAGTGACGAGGACGACACCTGAGCTTGCACCTCCCATCTCCTAACTACCACACCAATGAGAGGCCGTTTGAGCTCTCAGATTTAACGTTCATCGCTCCCCTACACGACAGAACTTCAGCGGTACTAGGCTCGAACTCATAATACGCCAGCCACGAGTACGTTACCTTGACTACTAGGGTATCGCAGCCACTTTTCATTCCGTAAATATATCATATATCGATAATATATTTTAAACTATTTTTTTTCACGAAAATGTGCTGAGAATTTGGGGTGCGGCTTAGAATCTGAACATAATTAACTGAAAAAATAAGTTTCTGTTAATTAAATTAGAAAACAATATTTTGTGTTAATAATTGTTCCAATGGTTTATGGTAAAGTTTTACGTCAAATATAAAATCGATGGGAAAAAAATTTTTGTTAGTTAAAAAGAAAATAATAATATAATAATAATAATTGCATTACAATAATTAGATTAAAATTTTAATTTGTGAGTAAGGAGTAGTAATTTGTGTTCTTTAGAGTTAATTCACAACTTTCGATCAAGTATAAAGTAAGTATACTTTCATTCTTCGTTAAGTCATTTCGCAGAATTTAAATATTCTTACAGACTTCTTCAAAAACAGACCAAAAAAAAATATCTAAGCAGTATAATTATAAACGATTTTTTTTAAAGTACACATGCAGAAAATATTTAAAACTTTCCTAAATCGGAAAGTTCGTCAGATTTGAGATGTTAAATTTCTGTACATCATAAACCTTTTCCATAGTCCACTATTTGTCACAATTTGCAAGTTACCATAATTTCAGCTGGCGACTATATTTCAGAAAGATATCGCCAAAAATAAGTATTCGTAGCCATGAATAAATTCGCTTTTCAAACGATGGTGGTGCCATCTGTTTGAGATAGTCCTAACTACGCCAAAAATAATTCAGAATGAACTTAAAATTAAAAAAAAGTTAATTAAGAAAAACATAAAACTTAATTCTGGCTACACTAATCCTAAGAGGGAAGCTTGCTTTCTTATATACTATTTAATTCTACTCTAAAAAAATTTTTTTTTCTGTTAAAATGTCTTTTGCGTTTCCACCTCCTATACTTTAACATAGAAAAGTCAAATTTCATTTTGCAAAAATGCTGAAAACTGTGTAATTTTCCAAAAAATCAAAATTCAAAAAACACTATCCTTTAAACAATTATTTTCTTTATATCCATAAAAATTTTTATTATTGGAGCTTTTTCCTGCCCACAAATGTCTTTGCCGTTTCATCCCTATCCTTTAACATTGACCGAAAACAGCCTTAAGGTTGAAAGATGGTGGCGGTGAAGCAATTACAGTTTTGAATCGGTTTCTGAGGGCGGCTGGCAACCTATGGTGGACAGCAAAAATAAACATACCCATAAGCGCTCGATTACCCCATCGCTTTCACTTATGTATGCGTATTTCTTTATCTTCATAAAAAATAGAACCATAGGGTAGAGAGAAGGGTTAGTGCTTAAAAATAAGTAAGCACATAAATAAGAACAGAAATGAGTAACGCTCTGTTTCTTT
Source organism: Trichonephila clavipes (assembly GCA_019973935.1). NCBI lineage: Eukaryota > Metazoa > Arthropoda > Arachnida > Araneae > Nephilidae > Trichonephila > Trichonephila clavipes. The sequence continues at coordinate 86,217 of BMAU01017119.1, read as the reverse complement.
TTGGATGGGTTTGTTTAAGTATGACATAGATTTGGGAATCCGCCCTGGTAAATCATGGCACCGAAATGAGTTTGGCGTGGTTATTTATTTTATTTTCATAACGTAATTTATCGCGTCTTTCATTATAAAATGAAGGCTAGATACCAAAGTGAAATTTAGGAATGAGTCGTGTGAAATAAATATTGGACGTAGTGGAGTGATTTGTGGCATTGTGGGAAGTAATGGGAAGACTTGGAGCTATTTAATTAGGTATTTGCTTTTTAAATAGGCTTTGTCGATTCATTTCCTTAACAAATAAGTAAAGTAGCAAGTAACACAAGGCTGAAGAATTGTGGATTATCAAATTAAAAAAATGTAAAATATATCCTAATTTCTAAGGTTTATGTCATGATGTTTAGTCATAAAAATTTTAAGAATTATATACATTTTTTCTTTTTTGTTTTAAAGAGATAATGAATAGTTATATCGAGATCTTCTCAACTACCGTACATTTCCAAAAATTATCCAATCTATGTCAAAAACGAGAACGCATTTCCTCTTAAAAAACAACAACCTCGAAAAAGCCGAATTAATATAAGCGTGTTAAAAAAAAGGGTGAATATGAGAGGGAAGAGAGAAATTAGTATACGGTGCGTGATCAATAACATACGCGCGCGATCCATGCTCTGAAGGAAATATCTTCCGTATTATGAGCTATGCCAGGGATGGCGAACCTGTTTGGATTAACGTGCCATTTTTTCTTTAAAATATGTTTAATGAGATATAGACGTGCCGTCAAATAATTTTGACTTAATTTTGATTTTAATGTAATTTTGAAAATACTAAAACTAAATACCCACATCACAAAATTCTTTATTTGCTACGAAAATATGCATTTTGCACTGTATAGTAGTAAATGTTTAATTTATTAATTTTAATTACATTAAATTTAAGTCAATTAAATTTAAGTAACATTAGTGTGACTTCTGTTGTGACAGATTATACATATAGATGACAAATAACTTATATTAGGATTGTAAAATGTTTCTTTTAGCAGAATGCATGTAGAATTGAAGTAATCTGCCAAATGGTTTCTAGTGAGTATTTAATTTTATTCATCTCTGAAAATAATCACTCGCAAGCACAGATACATAAAAATATGGTTAAAATAGCATACGCCAACTTCTTCAAACAGTTAAATGCATCTGGAATCGAATTCCCTGTTTCCAAAATTTCGTTACTGGTATTTTTACTTATATTGCTTGTCAATCTTTCTGCTTCAATCAATTCCAACTTTTCCCTTGTTCCAATAAATTTTTGAATCCATATTGAACTAGACTAGAAATCAATAAGTTGCATTTCAAATTTTTCAATTTCCAACGAATCAAGTTCAGTTCCAATGCAGCAAGTTCAGTTTATCAAATGATATCACATCAGGGTATATAATAAACTTGAGCGTTTCTTACAATTCTTTGAACTGAGAAAATCTCACTGAAAACTCCTTGTTTGAAGAATCCACTATGGAAATTAATTCTTCAATATCTATATCTTTGTCCGGTTTCTCATGTACATTTTTATCTTTGAAATTGTTTTTCAAGTTTGGGGTTACTTGCAACAATATAGTTTCTGAATTAAAATGCAAACCGTTTTGATCGGTGGCGTGCCCAAAATATTGTGCCGCGTGCCACCAATGGCACGCGTGCCAATGGTTCGCCATCCCTGATCTATGCATTCAGAGTGTATGAAGAAATGTGAATTTTACAAACTAATTGGAAATTCAGATTCACACACAGAAACTCACTTTAAAGAATTTTTATGACGTTCCCCTCCCCCTTTTTAGAATAAGAGTTCCATTCAAAACACCGACAATGTAACAAATAAAAATCTCATCGGTATGATTAATGAAAAATATTTGAATAAGAAAACTTTTTTCCCTAAACTGCATTTTTTTAATTCGAGATGAACGGAATCCGTATATTAGCAGACCCCATTTGCGCACACAAGGGGGGCAGGGGTCCTCGGGTCCGGACCTCCCCCCCCCAAGCCCTTGATTTTTTTTCGTTGATTACAATCCTATATATACAGTGCGTAAAATTTAAATTTGTATTTGTTATTAATAATTAACTTTATTAGTTAATGCTAATTATTTATTCAACAATTATTTTTTTAAATCTTTTTTTTGTTCCCGAAAATCAGCAAAATCAAAGAATATGTTGGGCGGCGTATTGAAGCATGATACGAGAATGGTGTACTTCCGACCCTGGACTCCCCCTTGAAAAATTCCTGTGTGCGTCACTGGCAGACCCCCTTAATTTAACTTTAAAAAGCTCCTAAAATTCTCGACTTATACGGAAATATACGGTAAATATAAAGAGATCAATAGCAGCAACATTCATCAGTTGAAGTCAGCCAATATTCAATTGCTAAATCAAGCTGTTATACACTGTTTGTCCAGAAATGGGGAGCCAAAAGGACATTAGAAATCAGGATTCTTCCTGTAATGGGAAAATTTTATCTTTATAACAGTCGATAGAGTAAAGAATCGATTGCTATATAATTTAAATGTTACCATTAACTGAATACTACAACGGACAAGGAGATCTCTTGATGTAAAAACTAAAATGTCTTTAGGGATTTAAATAGTACGTAATAATACAAATATAAAAACATTTTTTAAGACATGAAAATAATTTATCTCTGTGCTTTGAAATATTATAATTAAAATCTTAGCAACTGCGTACGATAAAGACAACTACCGCCTACACCTATCCCTGAAGCCGTCATAGAGACCGACCGGTTTATACTGCATGCGGTTTGTTAGGTTTACTTTCGTGTGTAGTGTATAAACCATAAACATTATAAATGATACATAACATTTACATTATAAATAATGCATACAATAAACATTTTAATAGCAAGAGAAAGGCTGTATTGGAAACTTATAGATCACTTCAAGAAATAAATATCAGTGGGCTAAATTGTTGGTGGTCATATGATAACCGTAACTAAAAGAGATGTAGTTCTAGAAGTATACTATTTTTTCAAAAGTCTGGGATAATACCTCGAACAAATAACTTCAAAACATAAGATCAATGCATAGTAGTATTTCGAATTTCTTCGTAAAAAAGGGGGTGCGCCTTATACGACGAATATTGCTAAAAATTAAAAAAATCAGCTTGAAAGTAAAAATGCGCGTTATACACCGGTGTGCGTGTTATATGGCGGATTTTACGATAATTTTTTTTTTAAATTTTGGAAAACTTTTTGAAGAATATTAATAAATTTTGTGCATTTTGTTTACCAGAGTGCGTTATTATGATTAACAAATATGTACTTTTTGAATGAAAGTTTTTACAAAAAGCAAAAGCTGGCAACAGCGAAGAGCATGAACTAATTGGCTGGAAAAACGTGATTGCTGTTTATCATGTGATTACGACGTCACATGAATTTAAACCAATGCGTATTACTTCGAGTATTAATAATTATAACTACAGAAATTGATAGATATGAATATGAAAACATGTTTCACGTGGTATTTCGGACTAAAATTGTAATGTAAAATTATTTACTATAAATTAACCCTAAGCTAATTGTGTTGCCAATAAAGTTCTTAATAATCTTATATAGGCGTAAATTAAAATAATTTCAGACGCATGCAAATGCCTTCCTGTTTTAGTAAGTCCCTTGGATATAAAAGTTATAACATTCCCGGATGTTAAACAAGAACTGCAAATGTTCTTGTCAAATGATATTTTCATTAAAAAAATAATGTACGTACTACGTTTATGATTACATACTAATCTATGTCTATAAAACAAAGGATTTGTGTGTTTGTTGGTTTCAGCTGTACCGGCAAAACTAAGCGACCCAGAAGTCTGAAACTTGGCACGTAAATAGAAGCTGTAGGTCATTATCCTGAACACCTCGAAGAGTTTTCGAAATTCACGTTAGATTTTTTTAATTCAATTTTTAAGCGATTTTTCAGCGAAATGGAGATATGACGTCATCAGACGTGTAAAATCAACTTTGCTAAAATTAATGTTTAGATCAGTTTTTTTTTTTGGGGGATTTTAGCACATTTTACTGCAAATATATATATTTTTTTATGGTTTTATTCGTTTTTTAAACTCTTTGTGGTGGAATTATATTTGTTTTTCGAAAAAGTTGTCGTAAAAAAATGTTTTTTGTTGAGTTTGGAAACACAAATTGCATAACAGTAGATTTCGATTTTTTTTTACAATGTTATCGTATTTTATTGAACGTAATGTAATTTTAGAACAAATACAGATGGAAGTGGGCAAGATGTACCGTTAAAGTGTACTGATATTCAAGCGATGATTTAGTTGTAAGCGTCACTTACTTTAGCGCCGACAATCTTCTGTGTGTGATGTCAAGCCCGCCAATGTGAGTGGGTGATACACTAAGGCCTAGCCACCGCATTAAATTTATGTATCTATGTAATTTTTGTTTATGATTATTTCTTACATATTTTTGCGATTGCGCTATGGAACGACTAACCATCTTCCAAGGCTTAAATTTATTTTAGCTACTATTTTTATTGTGCTGACTCTTTTCAAGATATTCACTTTCCATAAAATGTTCCATTTCATTTTATGCTCTTGATTCATCTTAGCTGTACTTATAAAGTATTAAGAAAGCCTGATTACACTCTTTAAATATTTTTGCTGTAACTGAAAAAGTTTTGCCTCTCCCATGTTGTTTATTAATTTTATGTTATTTTTTAAAGAGTAGCAATGCAAATATATATAGTATATATATATCATAAATGCGAAAGTTTGTGAGGAAGTTTGCCCGTCTTTCATGCAAAAGCAACTGAATGGATTTTAATGAACCTTTACAGTAATATAGCTTATATATCAGAATAACACATAGGCTATAATCTATAAAGATATTGTGTTAAGTGCCCAAAAAATAACGATATTTGTCAAGTAAGTAGGAAAAAATTCGGCCATCTGCAAGCAATTCTGGCGTGCTCTGCAAAAAAAACCCACGACAGTATATATCTATCAGCATAATGCCTATTTTTTTATTTCAGAATAAAACTAAGTTTTGAAGGGAGAGAGGTTGTTATAAATCTCTCTTTATTTGAATATTCTTTTTTTTATGATTTTATTATGCACATTTGGTAGTAAGAAATTGATCTTTTTTTTTTCAGAATAAATGCTTTTATCGGTTCTGGTACTTAAAGTAAATAAACTTTGTCTTTCACACTACATCATTTGGACAAATTTTCAAAATTTGTTTGTGGTTAGTTAATTATAACGCTATAATTTTAATTGAATAGGCAGATATTGCATTTTTAAGCATAAAAATAATTTATAACTACTGTACTGTTTTTTTGTAGTGAGTGAATATTAACGTGTCGCACTGTTCAGCTACACGAGGGCTTTTGGCGACGGACCGCGTAATTTTGAACCATGGTCAAGTGACGTGGACGACACCTGAGCTGGCACCCCTTCTCCTAACTACCACACCACACCATTGCCGGCCACAAGCTACATGCTACAACAATTCCGGCTAGTAGCAGCCGAGAGAGAGTGAGTTATATTAACGTCACACTGTAAGAAGGCAACATAATGGCTATTGGCGACAGACCTCGTAATTTTTAATCATGGTCAAATGACGAGGTCGCCTGAGCAGGCACCCCCTCTCCTAACTTCCACACTACACTTTTGAGCCTCGACAGATTTAACGTGCATCGGTCCCCTTTGCACAACGGTATTTCAGTTTCACCAACACCCTCCAGCCATAAGTTAGTGACCGTACTCAACTGCTATTCGCGGTTCAATACTGTCGAAACTCTTGCAAATTTTTCTATATAGCGAACTTTTTCCTGGAACCTTGAACATTTCACGATTTTCTTCGTAAAATAACCTCTCTATAGCGAAGTGCATTTTCTATATAATGAACTTTTTCTTAAGTAATTCAATTTTTGTTCTCTTTTTTTTAAAAGTATTTCTGAAAAAATTTCAAGTTATTCTCTCCTTAACACATTTTATGGTGGTCATAAATATTGAACTAATTTTATTAGATCCTAACTCGCCGTGAGCAATAGAGTTCTGGACGTTTTATTCAAGAAGTGCAACATTTAACCCCCATTGCCCAGTTCACTAGAAACATCTTCGATATCCTCTTTCACCCTCAGTAAAGTTGTCCCGTGTCCCCATGTTCTAATTATAAAATAATTCATGTTTAATATTACTTGTATGCTTTAAATTATAAAATGTTCTTAAAATTCATTAATTCTAGTATAAAATTATTTTTTTAATATTGAAAACGCACAGTGAATTCTTTTACATTCTTTTTTCTTGTTTTCCTTGCGGTTTTTCTTTCGTTTTTGATGGGTAAGGTATATAAAATAATCATATATTAATTTTAAAAAAAGGTATGCATAATTATTTTTTTTAATATATAGTGTTTATGAATTTAAAATTTGTTTTTTATGTGGTTTATAAAGTATATTAATAGATGAACCTCTATATAACGAATTTTCCATCAAACGAACTTATTCCTGGGATTTAGTGACTTCGTTATATAGAGGTCCGTACGGATTAATCATGCTTGTTGAATTGCTCCCCTTCCTCAATTCAAATCCCCATTCATATTCACACAAAGAACATTTTTGGTCGGAACATCCTGTTTTTTAAAAAAGAGAGCCGATTTGACAAGGGACGCGAAATTTACATTCTAAGAAATTAATGTAGCATGTGATAGAGAGAGAGAGAAAATCCCGTATGCAAGGGTCCTTGAAATTGCAGCTCCTCCATTCAAAAAGTTTGTCCCTCACTAAAGCAACCCCAAGACCTGCCTTCTGCGCGATACCTGATTCAACAAAAGACTTGGAAAAAAAGAAAAGGGGTCTCACAATGCGAATTAGGATACTGGCACAGCAGAGCTTAGTGAATCTCTGAAGCGTATCGATCATTGGAAAAGTAAAACCGCCATATAATTTAATCCAGAATGTTGAGGTCGGATGGACAGAAAAATGCACGTAACCTCCAATGCATCCTTTCGGTAAGGGGGGAGGGAAGAAGGTGGCGCCGGAATCGGTAATTTGTGATGTCTACTGTCGGGGACTTCGGTTCTGTTTGAAAGAAACCTACAACCTTGTGAAAGAAGAAAATAAGATTAGCTTTTACTGAATGTGAATGAAAAGCAAGAGTATCAGAGACCATTGAGAATAGACCCGAAAAACGGGGAAGGACGCGGACGCACAACCTTGTGTGGCCACCAGAGGGTTTTTTTAGGAATTTTTACAATTTCTTTCAATTTACAGTGTTTTGTAAATTCGAAAGAGAGGTAAAAAGAAAAGAAAAAACAGCATATGTTTCAGTAAACAATGGTGGAAATCATCAATTTTGATTGGCTGTTTTTCTTTCAACTAACGCCGTTGTAGGTTATTGGCGAGTTACAGTCAGACGAGGGTAAACACCTGTCTACAGTATTTGAATTAAAAAGTGGCATCTATCAAAACCATTGATATCGATAATGGAATTAAAAATATGACGATAAAAAAAATTGAATGGGCTCAATTTTCCAATTTTTTTTTTCCTCTCAAAAAACGGACGTTAAAAATTGTATGAACCTAAATATTTGCTTCGGAATTCAATCTATATTTAAAAAAACATTGATTCCTTTCTCAAAATAAATTGCGAAATTTCAGGTGGAAAAAAATTTAAAATCCACACATTAATATTCTAGAAAACTCATTAGGCGAAATTTCCTAAGTTCACTTTTTTTAAAGTAATCGCCTTACGTCGTGAATGGTGAAGTTGTGATGTACCTCCCCTTGGAAATACATCCCTCGAAGCATCAGCGTGAGCTAGAGGTGTAGGGTTATCGTAAGAACTAGAATCAAACATTATCTTAATATGACTTTATTAAGATATTCAACTTAAACTTTGAACAAATATATAAATTAATGAATGAGAGAATCTACGATGACACAATGCGCAACACACAATATAATACAGACCTATATCAATAATTGAACCGCCTAATCTTCAAATATAATTATAGTAAGTAATCAATCCTACCTTATATTATTCTGTAATAAACTTGTCTTTATCTACAGTGGTATGCAGCTGTACATTTAACTTCTAATCGATCACCAATATGTTTATCCACGACACGTAGAACTTGAATCTTTGAACAACGAACTTCAATTATCATCCAATACCACAATGCACGTTAATTGTCGAACATTCCTTTGCACTACCATTACATTGCCATCCCGCTTACTCTAAGATCCTATATTTATCCTATATTATTTACATCTCTTCACTTCTGGTTTCTTGGATTTGGTTGGAAAAGAGTTGCCATTAATTCTGGCCCAAAGAACCCAAAGGACTAGTTAAAGAAAAGACGCGTAAGTGGTCACAAAGTCAATGAATGCTCTTAGCGCTTCTCGGTAACATTTTATCATTTTGTGATGTACTAGAAATAAATATTCATTTACGCGTTCAGTTGACGTTTTAGATAGCTATTCAGATTGCCAAGGTTGCGTTCAGAAGGGGGAATTTTAGTTAAGATTATTTTTTCCCGTATTCTTAAAGAACAAGACCAGAATTCTGAATATTTTCAGATATAAAAGTATTTCAACATTATTATATTTCCGCTTTCCCCCTATGCCGCAGAGAGCAACATATTTTATCATACTCATTTTTATCTGAGTTGATCCATTTTTGCAGGTATAAAATGTGTTTCGCATTTTTTTGTAATGCTATTGAGGGAGCTAAAATGTTATGAAATATTTTTAAATTTAGTTTTTCTATGGTTAGTAGAGCGATAAGCGGAAGCTGTAAAATTGTTAGTCATCTCATAAACTGAGGAAAATTAAAAAAAAAAAAAAAAAAAAAAAAATTATAAAAAAAATTGAAGATAAATAATATTTCGATTTTTGCTAAGAGTTCGACCAAGGGTATCACAAGTATTATTGTTATTTTAAGAAATATCTTATATATATATGCTTTATTACATTTATGGTGATTAAATGTATACACAGTGGCGTAGCTACCGCCGTATCAATGATACGAGGTCCTGAAGCTACAGGGACTCCAACATGTGGAACTACAGTCCTATTAACAGGCTCTCATATTTGAAAAGCCCCGAAGAAATTTTAAAACAGGGCCCACTCAAAACTAGCTACACCGGTGCTTGTGCTATTATAAATGCAGCTAAAACTTTCACGGTGTTAAAATTTAATATGATATCTTATGATATCAGTCATAATCTGTATAATTTACATAATTTCCCCACGTTTTGTAAAGGAATAATTATCCTCGTTGATGATATATTCTTTAAAAACTTAACATACCCCCCCCCCCCAATTTTTTTATGGAAGGGGTTATATTTTTTAAAAAAACGTGGATGAAAGCACATGAAGACGTAATCATTATGTTAAAAATTAAATGTAGGTTGGTTTATGGGAGGAGTTTGAACCCACAAACTGAACTCGCGTGCGCTACTGTATTCCAAAGTTCGTGAAAAACAATGTTTAATAAATACCAAATAAACTGAATACTGCAATAAGTTATGTGTCAAATTATAGGTACTATTCATCAATTATGTTAAAATGAAACTTGAACATCTGACAAAAAAAAATTGTAAGAGTTAAAAAAAGATATCAGGGAAAGATTGGATCCGACTAGTTCACTGAATAATTTTGCTGCTCGCGAGATTCCTTACAACTTTATAAAATGCGACTATTTTGTAAAATATTTTTGTTTTTAGTGCATTTCGTTTAACAAATAAATCCCATATCTGTTTCTACTTCACCACGTGGCTTATGTTATTGCGATTTTTTTTTTTTGGCCTTTTGCTTTTTTTTCCGAAAAGGAAATATATTTAACATAAGTCAATCTCAAACTTAATGGACGAAAACCTGCTATTTCAATTGCGATGCGTAAATACAGCCATTGAGATCGACTAGCAAAAACTAAGTGAAAGCGTTGAGAAACAAATATCTCACTAATTAAATAAAGTAAAAACATTATTTGATCATTGCATTCTTATTATTATAAAGGGTGTTTTTTTTAGAGGTATAGAACTTTAAATTGCAATAAAACAACGATGTATTATTCGATTGACATGAATTTTTTTTTTATTCGAAAGATAATCTTGTGGCATTACATTTTAAATATGATTTCTGGCATAGGACTGCCACGGCTGGCTCGGATGTAGTCTAATCTGGACGTCCAATTTTCTATAACTTTTTCCAACATTTGTGACCGTATATCGGCAATAACACGGCGAATGTTGTCTTCCAAATGGTCAAGCGTTTGTGGCTTATCCGCATAGACCAATGACTTTACACTGCACCACAGAAAATAGTCTAGCGGTGTTAAATCACAACATCTTGGAGGCCATTTCACAGGTCCAGAACAAGAAATTAGGCGGTCACCAAACGTGTCTTTCAATAAATCGATTGTGGCACGAGCTGTGTGACATGTTGCGTCGTCTTGTTGGAACCACAGCTCCTGGACATCATGATTATTCAATTCAGGAATGAAAAAGTTAGTAATCATGGCTCTGTACCGATCACCATTGACTGTAACGTTGTGGCCTTCATCATTTTTGAAGAAGGATTCCACCAGCCCATAAAGCGCACCAAACAGTCAGTTTTTCTGGATGTAACGGTGTTTCGACATACACTTGTGGATTAGCTTCACTCCAAATGCGGCAGTTTTGTTTGTTGACGTAGCCATTCAACCAGAAGTGCGCTTCATCGCTAAACAAAATTCGCTTATGAAAATAGGGAACAATGACAGTCTCGTTTTGGGCCCATTCGACGAATCTACGCCTTGCTTGATCATATTTAAAATGTAAAGCTACAAGATTATCTTTCGAATAAAAAAAAATTCATGTCAATCGAATAATACATCGTTGTTTTATTGCAATTTAAAGTTCTATACCTCTAAAAAAACACCCTTTATTATCTATGTTTGTATGCATGAAAAACAATAATAACACGTCATTCTGTTTTAAATTTTCATTCCAATAAATAATTGTATTGCGGCTAAATCTAATATAAAGATATGTATTTTTAAAGGTGGCCCGTGGGATTATATAATGTTTTTCCGAAAAAGCCCGCTGGACATCAGGGTTGGCCACCTCTGGACTAGCTAGAGTCCTTACGCGCAATAATGCCCAAGATGTATATACTTCTTTTTTTAATATTACACAGGATGAACGGTCAAAACTTACTCCTCTTTAAGTGTTGCACACAAGAGTACTTATGAACGTCTTAAGGTATGGGCTGATTGGGTCCGGGCCCCGAGCCTCGTCTCGTTCTCGACTCAGTCTTAATAAGCACGATTCGAATAATTTCTACGGTTAAGGGGGTCCACCCATGTGATGGGTTCAAAAAAAAAAAAAAAAAATAAAAATATTTTTTTTTCATAAATTGCTTTCTTTCCATGTCTAGAATACGATGTTAAAATGATTTTTTAAAATTCGAAGTCGTTCGAAAGTTCGAATGAAGAAGCAGCTGTTTGGCGCGCTAAGTTAACATTTTCACTGTTTTAACCAGACTTGAAATTTTTAACGCGTATTTCTCAAAACTGTGTTTTTCAAACTTTTCTCCGTCATATCCCAAGAACGGTTTGACCGAATGACTTTAAATTTATAGGGTAGACTCTATTCGCACCAAATGAACTACGATCATCCCAAAAAATTCAAAATGTTTCTATTTTTTATAACAAAAACAACCCCATGAAATTCGAAACTTCTTCAGAGGCCTACCAAAAATCCAATTTTTGATATTTTCAATTGAGTGTAATTCATTCGGTGCATTTAAGCTCACAGATTAAAACGCCGTTATTTTTTTTATTTCAGATAAGCGAACAGGGCCGATCGTAGCAGGTGTACAGCGCGTGCACCGTACGAGGGCGACCGCATATAGTTCTATCAATCAACCAAACCCCTTTGCACAGTTTCTCAAAATAAAACTTATTACCATAAAAGCGCGCACTTTTAGCACTAAAAATCAGATCGAAATTCATGAGTGCGCGTTATACGCCGGGTTTTAAAATGTTTTTAAAAATAAAGAAAGGAGATGAGCATAAAAAAAAAATCGACTTCTACATAGATCGAAATACTATTTATTTAAGAGAAATGACATTCGTCGTTAACTTAAAGGTTTGGGATTCTAGAAGAGTACTGTTTTTTCTTAAGCTTGTGATAAATTATCGAATAAATAACTTCAAAACATAGGAGTATTGCGCACGTACATTTCAGGTTTCTCCTTAAAAAAGGGGATGCGCATTATACGGCGAATATGTATAAAATTTAAAAAATTCAGCTTGGAAGTATAGGTGTGCCGTAGGGCATGTGTTCGGATCCCGGAGAAGGCATGGATATTTGCATTGTTTTCCTTTTGACTTTAAAATTCCTTCTTTTCTTTGTGGCGTGTACTTCAGTTTTACTTCCGTAAGCCCCCGTCCGATACTTTGTGGTACACGGGGATTTATAAATGTTCTCAATGAATATAAGAGTTGAAATATAAGAGTTGAAATATTGATGAGTTTATAGCAATGATTCCCAAAGTGGTGTATATCTTTTATCAATGTTCCACTTTTAACTTTAATACAGGTTGATGAGTTTATAGCAATGATTCCCAAAGTGGTGTATATCTTTTATCAATGTTCCACTTTTTACTTTAATATAGGTTGATGAGTTTTTAGCAATCATTCCCAAAGTGGTCTATATCGACCCCCAGGGGTCTATGACGACCTCTAAGGGGTCCACGCCAGCGAAAAAATAACATGGGGGGTCCACAAGGTGTAAATGGGGGTCTACGATCGTGACTTTCATTTTAAAAGTTTAATCAAATGAAAACCAAACTTTACCAATGTAGCAGGTTTATTTACTAAATTTGATGAGATTAATTTGCAGTTTCAAGGCGTCAGCATAAATTTTATTAAAACAAGGACGATCATTTCAACGTTTCTCGCTAGAACTAAGCTAAAGTAGTATAACATTGGACACTGTGAATTTTCCAAGTTAATCATTTGACCACTGATAATCTGCCAAGAAGATGATGTTTTAACCTACGATCAACATTTAAATGCCCTTTATTCAAATATTGAAACTAAATTTGTGAATGCTTTGACTATGGTAATTACCACAATATACAATGAATTCATATGGGCATTGAAAAAATATGTCATCTTACAAAGGAATTGCTCGGAATGGGCTGTAACGGAGATCTTAAAGTAAAGTTTAAAAACGGAAGTCAGCTATTTTGGCTTTAAAGAAAATAAGGCTGTAATTATCCCAAAATAAAAAAAATGAAAGAAATAAAAAGGCTGGACACTACTAACCGAGCAGGTTTAGGATTAAACCTGGCGAGATTGATACGAAATGTTGAAAATTTGTTGTTTAGGATTAAACCTGGCAAGATTGATACGAAATGTTGAAAATTTGTTATGGAAGCACCCCATTCATCCCTCTCACCACAAACATTTGTTTGTTGATGAGTTATTCTATGTGTATTAATTAAATTTTAACTTAATTAACGTGCTTCTTAAGGCTGTTTTCTCCATGTATACAATAATGTGCACTTATTACCGCGGAGCACATTTTCAAAGAGAAAAAAAAAAAAAAAGCCTCCATTTTTGTAAAAATTTGTGACATTGTAATTCATACATTTGTTCATAATGTAGTGTTTTTAAAATATTTCAAAATATTTCATATATAATCAGTTTTTCCTTTTAACATGTAAAAGGATAACTCATTTAGCATTAAGGTATAGGGAAAGAAATGAGAAACACATTTTATAAAATAAAAAATATGTCAACTGGGATAAAAATGAATGGTATGATAAAAAAAATAAATAAGAGATTCTCTACAGGATATTGAAGCCATATAATATTAATGTTTGAGTACTTTTATATCTTGAAAAAATATTCTAAATTTGGGTCCTATCTTTTAACATTAGCCGAAGACAGCCGTAAGTTTTAAAGCATTATACTCCTACTAAACTACATTCCTAACAACGTACTCTTCTATTAAATTTTTTAAAATAAGTAGCTCTATACCAGACATTTCCAAAAGGTGTCCAAAAGACATTTAAGTTGATAAATTTGCAAAATTTCAATATTAGGTAATCAGGGGTCTACGCAAAATCGGAAAACATGGCAAGGGGTCTATGAGACAAAAAGTTTGGGAACCTCTGGTTTGTAGCGTCAACGTTCAGCATTAGTCAAAGTATGAAAAGTTTTCTTGAAGGGTGGCACATTAGGTGTTTGCTCGTGGGCGGCAGACATCCTAGGATCGGCCCTGTACCCCGCTCCTAGTAAAATTGATATATACACAATTTTCCACTATGAAATATTTTCACTTATAAGGGATTGAATTAAAATTTTGAATTAAGAAGTCAAATTTTAAAGCTCAAAATAAGGTATAAAATTAAAATTTTGCAATTTCTTTTATCATAATAGTTTAATTAAGAATAATTTACATAATTCTCTTGTTTTGACTCAATTAAATATTTTTAATAAATTCCTTAGCTATAATATTTTCACATTTTATGTACTTCTCTTTTGCTTAGATTTTATAAGAACGGTTTTTACGGGGCCTATCGGAAGTTTCGAAATTTCAAAATTTTAAAATTAATGAATGGAATTCATGCATGAATAGTTGTGACGAAACTATACGCGTCCTCGCACTAATCCTCTTGGGGAATCTTTGGGCTAGCTTTCGTGTTTAATTCACAGCCATCCCTCTGAAGAAGAAACCGTGATATTCAGATTAGTTCGACTCTATAAAGTCAGAGTTTATAATTCTAAAGCAGGAGGTAGGAAGCAGCTATATTCGCTACGCAGGTAAAATTGAATAAGGTTTATTTTCGCATGTGAAGATTAAGAGTGGTGCTTGCCCCCCACTGTGTTTAATTAGTACGTTTGAGGTTAGTAATCAACGATAGATTAGGTTGAGTTAAATAAGTTACCTGCGCATATTTTCTTAATATTCATTGCTTTCTCCATGCCACTCATTTGACATTCACTTAGAGAATAAATTGTTGATGGTTGAGTTGTTTGACTAAATAAATAATTAAGATTATGAAATTCTCTGGTTCTGCTTTCATTCCTCCCACAACCCTTAGGCAAAACGGCGAGAGAGAAACTTCGGGTGCAAGTTGCTCACTAAATTCCAGATGAAATACATGCATGCACATATATTTCAATTAAAAATTAGAAAAACTTAAGCAAAAAATAATTTTAAAAAGTTGAGTTATTTAAAGTTAAAAATTAATTTGTAATGCGTGAGCGGAATTTTTTTTGATCAAAAGATATTTGCATTATTCTTCCTTTCAAATTTCTTTCACTCATACTCAGTTTGTGTGAGAAAAAAACTGTGAGAAAGAAAACTTACTCAAAATCTCTCAGAAACTTATTAACTTCTCTTTTTCACACAAATCATTTATTTCCCCTCCTTTGATATCTTCCCTAGATTTTATTTCCCACGTGAAAATAAAATAAAAGCACACTAAACGTTTACATGTTAATTTTGCTATTGCTGACGATGGGAACTCGTGTCTCCAAATCCCGAATATACTTTAATTTAGAATTTGTGCATCGACGCAGGATTTTTTTTTCATTACAGTTTCGAAAATTTGCTTTGTGTTCTTGATTATCAATGGGAAAATATTACAACAGATGTATTTCTCACAATCTGAAACAATAGAAACAGGATGTGCTTGGTGTTTTGTTTTTTTTAAAATTTATTTTACTATTCAATTCCATTATTTGGTGAAATTTATTTCTAAATAGTGATTGTTTTACTTAAGAATTCCCTTTCCTCGAAGTACATTGTTTTTTAATCCTTAGATGGAGGTGAGATTTCAAAGGGGTGCAGGTTCTCTGCGTCGCTCGTTTTTCTCCCCCCTCAACCTGAAATCAAGTCGGCGTCTTTGCTCCCCGACCGCGAACTGTCACCGCAAGTCGGCGTCTTTGCTCCCCGACTTGCGGGGACAGTTCGCGGCCGGCATAGAATCATTCAAGTTTAACAACACAAACCTCCAGTAGCGCACATAGGAATTTTTCAAGGGGGGATGGGGGTGGAGTCCAAGTTCGAAAGTTCTCCATTCTTGTATCATTCTCCTTTGATTGTCGATTTTCGGGAACAAAACACAATAAAAACTAATTATTAAATAAATAGCATTAATTAATAAAATTAATCATTAATAACAAATACTTAATTAAATTTTACGTAATATATAATTAGAATTTTAATAATATATAATTAGAATTTTAATCGATCTGAAAAAAATCAAGGGCTTTGGGGGGGACCGGACCCCCAGGCCCCCCTTGTGTGCGCCACTGCCAACCTCCTACACATACACATTTGAAATGAAAATTTTTACACTTACATTCGCACCTAAATTTTCTTATTTTATCACTTCTAATTTTTTAATTTCCTAGACTTTGTTGTAAAAGTTTTTCTAACAAAGTTAACTTAAGTCTTTAGGAGTCAGATAGGAGTTTAAGTTTCCCAGCGAGAAATAGGCACTCAGGACTCTTTTCAACTTATCTTTATATGCTACGGTATTGTGTGTTACTTTTTTATATTTTTTGTTTTTAAAAACAGTAGTATGGTTTTTTATTTAAATATTTCATTCAACATTTAAGCTTTTTGCGATTTATTTACCAAACAATTCCAAAGCAATTTAATAATGAAATTATTTAGAACTATTTATGTACGATCTTTTTGAGGAAGTTTAATGACAGGGTATTTTTATCGCATAAACATAACCATAGAAGAGTTATACAATAATTTGGAAAAATCTAAGCATAAAGTTAAAATTTTCGCATTCAGAGCGAATCGTGACGGCGTATGACGTCATAACACAAAAAAAATCACTTAAAAATTAAATTTAAAAAAATTTAGTGAGAATTTTGAAATAAAAAGTACATAAGATCCTGACCAGAGACATGCAACGTTGTGTCAATATTTCAGATTAATCCATGCAGAACTTTTTGAGTTAGGCGCGCATACACAAACCAACACAACATTTATATATATATATACTAGCTGTACCCTGCCACGCGTTGCTGTGGCTCAGTCTTTTTTAACAGAAAAGACATATTTTCAGTATGTTAAATAATTTGCATTGCACGTATGATCTTTTATAAAAAAAAATGTATAAATATATATACGAAAAACTTTTTCCTAAACTGATATTTATTATTTGTTAACCAAATGCTTGAAGTTATTACAGCTTATTTTTGTCCTTATATGTCATGTTATGAACCTAAATTTATTTACATTGTCTTTAAAGTGGCGACCTCAAGTTTGAAGATAAATTTTAAATGGCTCCACTCTGGATTCATTGAGGGAATTGGGTTAGTTTTACAATGCTTATGGATATTTTTATTAAATCAGAGGCGTGTTCACAAATGCACATTTATCCAAACAATGTCACTTGGAAACATGAATTGTATTTCCTGATGTCATATAGGAAATGTTTTGATTCTGCAGTATATCTATCTAGCAAGCAAAATTTGTAATGGCTCTGTTCTCTGAGTTGAGGCAGTTTAATTTTTTCAGTGGTACAAAACATTCCTTTGGTTTCTCCCTTAAATTCCAGAACATTGCGCAATAAGGATACACTTCCATCATTGTGTAAATGAGAACATGCTGCCTGAACCTAGAATCTTCCACTGGGTTGTACCGGAATGCAAGTTGACTGTTATTGTGTGATTGCTCACCACAAAGTCATGTTTGACGCAGATGTGCTGTTTTTGGTTAACATCTTTCTGATGTAAAACACGAATGATGTGCTCGCAAATGAGCTTCCTCAAGTCTGGCTGCATGTTGCTTTGCTGCGCCCTCAGCCTGTGTTTGTGACATTCTTTGTTTGCTTTTCTCGTTTGCTGATATCCATTCTTTCTCAGTTTAATGTGCAATTACACTCATTGTAGTACTTTTGCCTTGCAAGTATGACAACCTAAATTTGATTTCCTGCAAGGCATTTTTATCTAGTGAAGCCAATTAACTGCACTTAAAAAGAAAAAAAAATTCATACAACGCATATAAAATTTCTTAAAAACTTAAAACTACACTTAAAAAGAAAAGAAAATTAAAACAAAAACATATAAAATTTCAAAACATGAAAAAAAAAAAAAAAAATCAGAAACAAAAAGAAAAAATGCTAATGAAATATTTAACTTTAAACGTGCATCAATAGACACAGCTGAAATTCAATGCAATGAGAGGCTGAAGGTATTTTTAATCGAATACACCAGGAAAATTCCAATATAAACACGGATTTTGCAACAGAAAACTACGACAAAGTGTTGATAATGATGGGAGTATTTTTGCAATTCACAATTCGATTAGTATTAGCAATTGTTATCAACAAAGTGAAGGGCCTATCTTAAAAACAGAGTGGCTTATATCTAGACACAGACAGCTTTTCACATGGAAAATTATTTGTTATCTGTGTACTTAAATATTAGCATCACCACAGCCAAATTACCGCCAGGCAAATCGCAACATTTTCCCTCCATTTCTTTTTTCATAAAAAAATGTTAGAATCTTTATTGTTTAGAATCTTTATTGTTTAGATATTAAGGTACGATATACATGGCACCAATTTTCTTACAGTGATGCTAATACATAATTACTGATGTGTGTTACAGAGCAACAGTCACCAATTGGTGATGCATGATAAATTTTGGATGGTATGCAGAAAAATTGGGAGAAATTATTTATACTTTTATGAAGATTCAGTTTAAAAAAAGATGAACAAAACAACACATTACGGAACACGAATTATTCTTTACTAAAAGCTTTTAGTTACTGAAATAACTTAGCAAAAAAACATAATTCCTGAGGTTAGCGATTTTTGGTAACCTCAACCATTTTTTGGAAAATTGTGGGCAAAACACTTCAGTTTGTTGATTGTTGCTTTTCATGAAGCTTATTTGGTTCACTCCTAGAAGAGCCCACACCCTTGGCGCGAATTACTTTGGTTGGCGATAATTGTGCCATCTTGGTAGCCCTACTTTTAAACACTACATACGACAACCCTAACTATTTCTAGCATTTTCGTATTTTGTGGGCGCGCATTTCGAATTTCATTTTGTTGTTGGTCTCCGGGCTGGTTGCGTGTGTGAGGGAATCTACTTTAGAATTTTTTACTTTGTTAAATGCGAAAGGTAAGAAAGAAATTGATTGAATGGTGTATGAAGGAAGGATTGATTGCTTCGAGTTATGAATGTCCTAAATGTTAATGATCAGCATGATGTAACATGGTCGGCAATAAAAACTTTCTTCAAAATCGTGCCAGCCACGCCGAATGTATGTTCGACCATTACCTCGCAGAATAAATATGGCGGCGTTCACACGATCATTCGTTTAGCGATGAGACCTTTAAGACTTTTTTAAAATCTGTTGTTACACTGTCCCCTCCACTCGGAAGAGATCAGCAGTAAGAAAGTAAGCGCTGTTTTTATATTTTTTATCTCAAATATTTCATTTCTGTATTGCTTACATATATTTTCATTATGCATCCACCTTATCCCGCTATATTTCCTTGCCACCATTGTCGCTTTCGCTTGGCACCATCTTGTTCTGGCTTGGCGCCGTTTTTGGTTTGTCGCCAAGGGTGTGGGCTCTCCTAGGATTTTACCGCTTATTTTCAGGGCATAGAAGATTAAATAAAGACGTAAATATAGCTATAGTGCTCCACCACATAGAGGTCAATCCTATTAGTGAAACGCTAATTATAAAGTTATACATTAAGTGGTTCATGAAGTGTTGAAAAATGGCAACTACTGCTCTAAAACAGGCACAGCAGACAATTTCTGTATATATACAGACAATGAAGCAACACAAAATGTCTACTCATAAGCATTGTAAAAAATTAACCCTTTCACCTCAAGAAGAGTCATTTAATTTGTTTTCAAAAACTTGGCACCTCTTCTATGGAGACAATGCAAATAATTTTAGATTCACACCATAATAACTTGGGAGTATTCTGTTAACAAATTACAAATGAAATAAATCTGTTTAGAAAAGTTTTGTTAATGTATATTTCCACATTTTTTTATAAAAAAAAAATCATACCTCAAGTGCCAGCAGTTAAAGATATTAGAAATGTGTGCTTTCTCCTTTCTTTTTAACCAGACTGAGCCACAGGAACACATGATTGGGTACAGCTAGCTAGCTATAACAAACTTAAATGATAAAAAGCTATCAAAAACCAATTATTAACAACAAATTATCATTTTGATAAAATCACCAAAAAAAGTTGCAAACAAAGGTTCTTGGGTACCGTTGCAACTATATCAACCCCGATTTTGTTCGCATCACAGTGAATTGGCAATTAAGTGCTAATGTTGCCAATATGGTTGCGATAATACATAAATATCAAAACAAACACAAAATATACATCAGAGAATCTTAATTTTTCCATTTATATTTCACAGTAACACCAAATAAAATTTTGAAATTACACAAAATAGATATTTCGTGAGTCTAAAGTTATTGCCCCAACTATTAAAAACTACAATAACTATTTTGTGGAAAAATTCACTACCAAGTGCAAAAAAGTATTATTATTGTGCACAAACAGGCATAGAATGTTCTTCCCTTATTGAATGCATATTGCAGTATTTGGCGATGTCTTTTGATTTTAGGTAAATGGCCGACTAAAGAAAAAATATAAGTACCATAAAAAATTATATATTAATTTAATTTAGATTCATTGGAGAAAGATAAAATACCGTAAAGTCCGGCATATAACGCACACCCATACTTTCAAGCTGCAAGTTTTAAATTTTAGGTATATTCGCTATATAATGTGCTCCCCCTTTTTACGAAGAAACCTGAAATGTACAAATGCAATGCTGTTATGTTTAGTAGCGATTTATTCAAGGTGTTTATCTAAGCAATTGCAAAAATAGTATACTTTTAGAACTACCACCTTTTAAGTTCAATAAGAATGCCATGTCTTTTAAATAAATAGTATTTCGAAATATTTAGAAGTTTAACTTTTTTATGCTCATTTATTTTTTAATTTTTAAAGCCCTCATTTTTATACCCAGCGTATAACTCACACCTGTAAATTTCGATCTTATTTTTGTGTTCAAAGTGCGCGTTATAAGCCGGATTTTACGGTAGGTGGAAGATTGTAATCGGTATACTACTCGTAAACATATACATAGTGTACAGAATTAAATTTAGTATTTTATATATAAAAATTATCCAAAGTTAATATTCTGTGCTTAAAAATAAATTGAAAAATGATATACAATTCGAACAGTAATTGACATAAAAAGAGCTGAACTATCTTTATCAACGCTAAAGTAAAATTTGAAAAAATAATTACAATCTTATGACAACCTGCTTCCTCAACATGTATTTGAGCCCTCTGTCTGTTTTGCTCATTCACTGATGCTTACTCTAATTTGATCAGCATTTATCCCTCGCACTGCGTTTGCTTGGCCAGTATGATGACCTAAGTTCGAGTTTCTGCCATACTCAAGCCGATTGACTGCAGTTATAGTGAAGGTTTAAAGAAAACATATGAAATTACAAAACAGCTCTGAGTGGGCCTTGTATCCGAATTCCTTTGTGGCCCTTTTTCAGATATGAGCACCATGTAAGTGGAATTGTAATAACATTCGTTGGGGCACCTGCATCATTGATACAGCGGTAGCTCTACGTCCCTGACAAAAACAAACCATAATAACTTCCAGTATTTTTTTTAACAAATTACTAATGGAATCTGTTTAAGAAGGTAATAATCTTATAAAGCAATGAAAAACAAAATAAGGTGCAATATTTTGATGACTCAAAATCATAAAATCTTAGTTTTAACATTTGTATTTCAATACTAACATCAAATGAAAGGTACGTACGTATTATCGCAACCTATTAGCGATATTGTATAAAACGAAGCACGATTGCCAATTCCGCGCGTACAACATCTGCGAAAATGGAATGGCCAACTTTGCGAGTTATCATTAAAGTTGGCGATTGTTGCGATAATACGTAAGAATCAAATGAAGTTTAAAAAGTTGTCTAAAAAAGAAAAAAAAAACATTCCTATTAAAAACTCCGACGATTAATTTCGTCACATTAAAATATCTCCAAGTGGGAAAAAAATATTGTTTCCAGACATTGAATGTTATATCGCGGCATTTGGCTACGTCTGTTTATTTCAGGTAAATGGTTGACGGAAACTATTTGGTAGAAAAATAAGTAGCGTACAGAAGTGAATTATGTTAGTTTCATTTTCGCTTAAAAAAAGAGAAATAAATTTAGCTTAAAATTACAGAAATAACACGATGTAGAATTTAATCAAAGTTGTAAACATCCCGCGATAATTCTATCTGACTGTTGCCAAACCTACAAAACAAAATTTGAGTTCTTGAAAGAATAATTTTTAAAAAATGATTTATTCGAAAAATAATCCCAATTACGTATCAAAGGACAATAAATAGATAAATATGACAACGCATAAACATAACCATAGAAGAGTTATACAATAATTTGGAAAAATCTAAGCGTAAAGTTTAAATTTTCGCATTCAGAGTGAATCGTGACGTCGTATGACGTCATAACACGAAAAAATCACTTAAAAATTAAATTTAAAAAAATTTAGAGAGAATTTCGAAATAAAAAGTACATAAGATCCTGACCAGAGACAAATGCAACGTTGTGTCAATATTTGAGATTAATCTATGCAGAACTTTTTGAGTTATGCGCGCATACACAAACCAACACAACATTTTTATATATATAGATTCACGCTAGATATTTTTTAAATTTTATTTTTAAGCAATTTTTGGGTTTGGCTGTATGACGTCATATAACATCACATCATCTCTGAATGCGAAAGTTTTATACAAATATTTTTTGATTTGTTGCGTATTTTCCTTTAGTTATATTTATTATTTGTCATATTTATCCAATATTTTATTCTCATCTTTACAATATTTGAGACAGGATTACAATTATTTTTTGAATAAATCATTTTATAAAAAAATATTACTCTTTCGATAACTGAATTTGAATTTTATGGCGTGGCAACGTTCTGATATTTTGCCTCGGTTGTCGAAAGTCGTTAAATAAAGAGCACTTTTTTAGAAGAGGAGAGTGGAAGGAAACAGGGGGATGACAGTCTGCAGGGTTACAGAGCTTAGCAAATTTCTCGCCAATTTTGGCGCTTGCTTTGAATAGGATGCCAATCATTCATTTTCGCATTAGACGTGGACTGTATTTTTATCGAAAGCATAAAAAAAATATCTAACCATCTTTCGAAATAGCAAGTTTAAATACATGGAACAAATTTATTTTAAATGAAATTAAATAATTTATTTCTTCATTATTTTTTGAATAAAAAGTTGAGTTATGTAATTGCAGTGGTATGTAATACGATTACGAGCAGAAAGCGCTTACATTATTTTTTGATTGTTTTTTGAAGCTCCGGGTGTTTTTAACGAAACGATACTAGATTAATTTAGATAATACGATTACTCATGGCACGGAAATTCAAAAGAGAAGCAGCTCCTCTGTTGTACATTTTGTAGATGTTACGAATAAGTATTTTAAATATAACCAATAAGTGATTTAGTCGGATCTTTTACAAATGTTATTACTATAAATCGAAAGGGTAAGTTTTTTTTTAAATACAGAATAAAAAGCGTTTACTAAAGTGATTTGAAAAGCATATTTTCGTATTTAGCTTTCTATTCTACAAAATAAAGTGTTTGTTTATAATTTTACATAGCTTGTGCACTGAACATTCATTGATAGATTCTTATTAAATCGGTTATTTGTTTTGCTCATTCTTTGGGTCATCAAATTACACTTTAATCGTTACGTAATCGTAAATACTTGTTTTATTAATAACAATTCAATATGTATATATATTCATAATGATACAAGTCGAATGACGGATTGACCGGAAGCTATGGTTTTCACTCTGACAATGAATCGAGTTTCTCTGATATTTTTGTTTAATATAAACGGAAAATTTTTAAAAGCTTAATATTTTATCACTTTATATCAAACTCTCTCTCTGTGTAAAAATAAAAAAGCAGACTTTCAAAATTAACTAGAAACAATTTTTTTCTCATACTTGAAAGCTAGATCAGATTATAAATTATACTCATTTTCAAACATGTATGTGGGAGTCCGAATAAAATCTTCGAATAAAAATCAGACTCTTCAGAAGTCGGGATTTTAAATTGGCGATGTGGTTGTCTAGGGGTAAGTATTAAAGGGTTGGTGATAAATTAATTGAATCAAAGTCATTTAAACGCAGATACTTCATTTAAGTAAAAAAGAATTTATTTCAAGTTAAAGGGGAAAATTACAAGAGGAATATTTACTATTTAGAAAGGGAAAGAGACATGCAGAAATTAGATTAATTGAAAGTTGAGTTATACCTTTAGAAGACGGGGAAATTAATTACCTTTCTCATGCTTGGACTTAAATCGCGCTGGGCGCGAAGTGCGCAAAAAACGGGACGTGTTAAACCGGCGGTGTTTAGTAGGCCTCTGCCAAACAATTATTTAAGCCGGCGTTCCGAAAGCTCACCAGACGGCGCTGCTTCGAAATGCGGTAATAAACAAAATTGACATTAATAGTCCTTTGAAAAGGATATGACTCAACTTTTTACAAAATGGTTTCACGGAAAATCCTACATGTATAAACTCGACTCAATTTGTTACTAAATTTATGCCAAATAAAGTAATGAAAAAGTGGATTTCAATTACATGTTACTGCTAAATGTAATTATTCATATATAAATACATATTTGTGAAAGCAATTCTTTTTTTGTACCTAATGAAATTCGAGTTCGAACAAGACAAAAATTGAGTTACATACTGCCTGTGTTATAGTTTTTAATTAAATGGTATGAAAAACTTAAATTTTCTCCACACGCCATGCTTAATTTACACGCAATAAGTTTTCTTATCAAGAGAAAGTTAAAAATTCACAAATTTAAAATGCAAGAATTCTCGTTCCGTAAGAAACCATAGGATACTCTCTTATGGTTTCCTCTTCTAAAATAACTATATTAAACGCCGAATTAAAATTAAATTCCCTTATTTAAATACCTATAAAATGAACGAAAAGGTTTATTGAAATGTTTTTTACCTTAGCAATAATAGAAACCACAATTTCACACAATTATTTCTTTACAGTAAATTATTTTATATATAACGGATGCATTTCTCTACTATGTTAAAAATCATACGGCCAATTATTTACAAATTACTAAAAAAGAGCACTTCTAAATTTATATTAATTTAAGTATACAAAGCATGTTTTAATTTTTTTAAGAAAAAGTGATTAGAATTTTTTACGAGATTTTCTGGCCGTAATTTTATACCCTTGCTAATTTTAAATAATTTAAGTAGAGTTTATCCATAGAAATGTATCTAATTATAAAAATAAAATTTTATTTCTAAGAATGTCCCGAAAATTTTAAGACACGTTTACCTACATAATGGACAGCATACTTAAATTCCTGTTTAATTTAATTATTGAGTTCCAACCCTCCTCCCAAACTTTTTAGACAGTCATAAAAGCGTGATTCTTACTGATTAGTGTGTGTGTGTGTGGGGGGGGGGTTGGTAAGGAGATGATAATCTTATTTTTTCTGTTTCTTAAATCTTCAAAACATGCATATACTCTGAAAATAGTTTATTTATTGAACAATATAATAGTATTACTTCTATTTGTTATTCTTCCGTGTTCTTTTTAATAAATTCTGAAGTGGGAAAAAAATACTTTTGAGTCATCACAGTCCTCTAATGTAAATCAATTACTTTTCATTTAATGTTAAATACATTAAATTGTGCCAATCCTAGTTCATGACGTATAAAAATTTAATCACACAAAGTGTGTGCGATTATGGTGAAGCATTGAATATCGCAAAATACACTTTTTAAAGTAGCGTGTAAATAACCATATATCATACAAAAAGAGGATAACCTAAATGAAATTGGGACTTGTAAAACACATGACTTTTAACAAATTTGGTAAATTCAATGCAAAAAGCTGAATTATTTTTTTTAAAAACACATTTAATACAACTGATCACATACACGAGTACATTAGTTATTTTGATAAATAGTTTTGAAATGAGACAATCTAAAACATAGTTTAAAATTAGAATATAATACATTGTTGACTAATTGTGATATTGGTTGCTAAATACAGGGCCGGCGCTAGCAGTTTCGCCGCCTCGGGCAAAGAGGTAAAATGCCGCCCTTTTATAACAAAAATTAAAAGAAATAACCTAAACCCTTTTCATGCTTAGTGGTAAAATAAAACGAGAGCAAAAAAAAAAAAAAAAAAAAAAAAAAAAAAAAAAAATGCTATCAATAATGTTGAAGTTTTGGTTAGCAAAAATATTAATTTTTTTAATTTATGTTTTTGGCACTAAATTAAAATTAGGGTTGCACTAAAAAAAAGTCATTTCTAGCGTATAATTATTAAATACAGATATTAAAAAAATACTAAAACAAATTATAGAACCACTAAGTATTAAAACTTAGTTACATATTAAAAATACACTTAAACGAAGAGTTTAAAGTGTTTCTCTTGTTCACTTTTAATTCTAAGAATTTTTTTATAATTTCTTTAACACTAATTTCTTCTTGTTCAATGGCTATTGTTGTCAAGCCGTTTAGCCGATCCTCGTTAGTTGTGGAGTGCAAAATTTTTTTTAATTAATTTTAATTTGGAGAAACTCCTTTCTCCCCTTTCCACACCTATTGGGTGAGTAAGCAATATCCTTATGACTATACCGAGATCTGGAGCAAAATCCAGGTTCGATATGAATTTTAAAATCTCGATTGGGCTTTCATTTTTATTTAGCAAAGCCTAAACTGCTACTATTTCGTCTCCCAGGTCCAGCACGTTTATATCCGATGAATTCTGATAAGTTAACACTGTTTCTAGATTTTTACAACACTTTAGTTCGTCGTTTTGAGGAGTATCTTTTAAATCACAAATATTGTATAAAAATTGGAAATAGTTGCTGTGGGTACTGATCAAATCAATCGAACTCTATGACGTGGCTGGGTGAGCTCAAAATTAGCCGGTATGTCAATTTTGTCAGCGAATTCTCGAGCGTCGCAAAGCATTTCATTTAAGGCTGTGCCCAATCTAAGATCCTTGAAAAAATCTTTACGATTTTTCAAGAACTCCATAGAAGATGGCAAATCATAGTCTTCTGTCTGCAAGAACTTACTTATAAGATTGATACAATTTAAGATTTTGTACCAAATTGCAATGCAGCATAAGAACTTAAATTGTTTAACACAACTTAATATAGTCCAGAAGCCTCAACACTTATAGAGTTGTCAATCTTCGAATTATTGCAAACAGCAAGTAAAACATTGTATATCCCTCCTACTTGAGACCTTAGTGATTTTAATGCATCTATTCGGCTTTCTCAACGAATTTTGTTTGAAATCATTTATCTATTTTATAATTTTTTACTTTATCATATTTTTATTTCTGCAATGCACATTTTGATTCCGCTTTAATTAAATAGTTTTATACTAGGAACACGCACACAACAAAATAAATAGTACTTATATTTTTCCACATTAATTATTGTTCTGTAACAATAAAATTTTATTAAATCCTTTTCCAGTTGTTTTTCATAAGAAACTTCTGTCATATTTTTGACACATCCTTATTGTTGCCTTTTCTAAAAATTTTAAATATTGCTATAGATTGGAACCTATTATTACTAGAATTTTTTCTTAAATATACATACTAACGCTTTTAAACCTTTTCACAATCAGGAAAAATACATTTTAAAGGATTTTTGAGAAATATAATAGTAAAATGAAATAGTAAGTAAAAACTATTGCACACACTGAAAACATCGGTTTTTTTTGTTTTTAGTGCACCAGTGTTCTACGGGACACTGATTAAGAGCCTGTCGTTTATGTCTTGGATGAGTGGTTATGTTCTGAAGTATTTTATATTTGTATTCATTGCAATTAAACGAATGAGAATTAAAGCTTTTACGTATTAATCACAAATAAAACATAGTTTAATATGATTGAAACTTAATTTTAAAAATGCTTTGGAAGTTATTCAGGATTCAAGTCATTGTTGTCTGCTTAATAAGGCTGCTAATTCTATATTATTTAGATATCACTATGTATTTAAATTAATTATCTATTTAATAATCGTCCTTCGAAATTTAAAATTCACGCCTGAAATTTTGCAATTTATTTATCTAAAGGATGTTTTGCATTGAATTTGTATTTTTTTAAATATTTGTATTTTTTTGGTTTAAAATCTTATAAAGTCTTTTAAAGGTTTTCTTAAATTCTTCCATTTTAAACTGCAGATAATTTATTAACTCAATTTTTAAATTTTTCGAAATATGCATTTTGATGAACTTTATTAGTAGCATACAGAGCTGTTTTACAATATTTTAAAGGTATTTTATACATTTTTTTACGTATTTTTATAAGTAATTATACACATAATATATATAATTAAATATACGCATTACATAAATAACTAAGCATACACGTAATTAATTATACACATCATATATATAATTAACTGTACACGTAATATATATATAATTAATTATACACATAATTAATCATTAAACTGCATTAAATATTCTTTCAAATTGTCCGTGTAAAACAGAGGTTCCCAAACTTTTTTGTCTCATAGACCCCTTGCAATGTTTTTCGGTATGGGGTAGACCCCTACTTAATTAATATTGAATTTTTTTGACTGCTAATACTACTACTACTTTAAAAGAATTAAATTTATAACTGATGAAGTATAGAGATAAAAGTTTAAAAAGCATATATTAATTAATCTGATGGTTACCCCTATAATCATTTCTACCATTATTTGGTCTATGTACCACTTCAGAATTTCTCCAATTTCCTCGATTATTACCAACATTAGATATCCTACGCTTATTCCAACCTCGTCCTTTCACGTCATTACTATTTCTCGAACCCAATGTTGCCTTGCACGAATATCTTTCCTCAAACTTAGCTAATACTTCTAATAATTGGATCGCGGTTTGTGGATTACGCACCTCCACGTAATCTTGAACTTGCGGCTCAAGTCTAACGAAAATATTATCTACAAGGGCTTTCTCAGACATCCCCAGTTCTAATTTCTTGTTTAACTTAAGTAAATCGTAAACAAAATCTGTCGGCTCCTGGTTCTGTCTTTGCTGAGGCGCGTAAAATCGTGTTTCTAAATCTTTCCTATTTTAGATGGCAGGGAATGCTTTCGACAATGCTGCTTTCAGCTGTGCGAATTCCGTGGCGGTACTTTGCACTAACGTCGGTCCGAATATTTGGTACCAATCCAGGGCTCTACCCATGAGATGACCTTTTAAATAAGCACACGACAAGTCACTGGGTATTTCAAGTAATTTAATTTGGTTATCTATACCCTCTAAAAATTCGGTGACGTTCTCCGACCCAGAAAAATATACTTCTGGCCAAACATTAAATCCTCTCGCGTTTCTTATCTCGGGGTCATATAGATTAAACCTAGTTGGGTGCCATTGTGATGTACCTCCCCTTGAAAGTACATCCCTCGAAGTATCAGCGTGAGCTGGAGGTGTAGGGTTAGCGAAAGAACTAGGATCAAACATTATCTTAATATGACTTAATTAAGATATTCAACGTAAACTTATAACAAATATAATTATAATAATTAATATAAGAGAATCTACGATGACGCAATACGCAACACACAATATAATTCAGACCAATCTCAATAATCGAACCGCCTAATCTTCAAATATACTAATAAGTAATCAATCCTACCTTATATTATTCTGTAATAAACTTGTCTTTATCTACAATGGTATGTAGCTTGACGTTTAACTTCTAGTCGAACACCAATATGTTTATCCACAACACGTAGAACTTAAATCTTGAACCACGAACTCCAATAATCATCAATTGCCACAACGCACGTCAATTGTCTAACATTCCTTTACATTGCCATCACGCTTACTCTAAGATCCTATATTTATCCTATATTATTTGCATCTCTTCACTTCTCGTTTCTTGGATTTGGTTGGAAAAGAGTTGCCATTAATTCTGGCCCAAAGAACCCAAACGACTTGTTAAAGAAAAGGCGCGTAAGACGTCACAAACTCAAACAAAATTAACATGTTTTATGCGTAATTAAATTTAAGTACGCATGTGGTGATGTACGTTTAAAAAGTCTTGTTATAAAATAATGTATGTTTAAAATTACTTGTATGCTTTCAATTAGAAAATGCCCTTAAAATTCAGTAATTTTAAAATAATTTTTTTTTTGAAAATACAGTGTATATTCCTCAACATTCTTTTTTCTCTTTTTCTTTCTATTTTTTTTTCAATGGGTAAGATATATAAAATAAAGAGATACTAATTGACAAAAAGGAGTGAGTAATTGCTTTTTTTTAAATATATGGTGTTTAGGAACTTAAAATTTGTTTTATGTGGTTTATAAAGCATATTGAAAGATGAACCTCTACATAGCGAATTTTCCATATAACGAACTTTTTTTCGAGATTTAGCGATTTCGCTAAGCAGAGGTCTAACTCAGTGGTGCACAAAAGGGGGGTGTAATAGGGACTCCCCCATAGCCCTTGATTTTTTTTCCCGATTGGTTATAATTTTATGTATATATTACGTAAAATTTAATTATGTGTTTTTTATAAATCAATTAATGCCAATTTTTTATTCAATAATTAATTTTGTATTGTTTTTGTTCCCGAAAATCGACAAAATCAAAAGAACATGTTCGGCGGCATATTGGAGCATGATACGAAAAGGATGGACTTTCGACCCTGGACCGCCCCCTTGAAAAATTCTTATGTGCGCTACTGGTCCAACTGTATATATATCTTTATATATAAAAATCTTCTGTGCGTGTGTTTGTCACTAAACTCCTCCTAAATGGCTGGACCGATTTCGATGAAATCTTTTGTGTGGGTTTTGTGTTTTTTCGAGAATGGTTTAGATTCACAATTCGGTCCGATATCGCAAATAGTTAAAAAGATATTAATTAAAAACATTCAAAAATTACAACTCAACATTCACCTGCATTGTTGTAACAACGCTATTGTTATAAATAAGTAATATAAAAATTTTTTAAACCAATTCGTACTTAGATCAGCGAAGAAAAAATTTATTTCAGCTACTTTTTATTAAATAGTTGCAATTAATATAAATATGTACATACGTATGACAGAATCACAACATTAAGTGGTAATTAATTTTTATTATATAACATTAAAGTATCGTATTGTCATCCAAAACAATCGTGTATATAAAATTTCCTCGTGTATATAAACTGAATGCTTCAACACGTGAGAAAAAATCCTTTTCAAATTTTGACATAAGTCGCCAACGTGACTGTATTTGTAATGTTTTAAATAATTAGTTTTAATCAATTAATGTTTATTAATTATAATTAAAAATTATTGTATTTTCATCCAAAATAATCATGTACATTACATTTCAACTCAATTGAGCGCTTTAAAATGTATTTTATTAACGATTGAAAATTCCAGCATGATAAATAAAGAAACAAACAAATAAAATATGTATAGAGATCGTGAGCTAATGGTAGGAATTGAAAAAGACGTAAATTGGCGTCGAAAATTGATTTTCAGCCAGACTGGCCAAACTCGGTCTTTATTGTTACAAAAATGCAGACGGTTCAAGCTTTTTAACGTTTTTAATTAATATCTTTTCAATTAGAATAGGCAATGGCATTAGAATAAATTAAGTTTATGTACAATTTAATAAATATACATGTTATAAAATAGTTTGTCTCAACTTTTTCACCTTTAATTAAAACAAGTTTCAGTTTTTATTCACACAGCCTTTACATTTAACTTCGCTCATAGTATATACATACTCACACGCTATCGATTGCTTGAATTGTGATAGCCGTACATGAAATGACGTTAGACATTGTAATAACTTTTTAATACAAATTTTACTCAAAATGGTCCAGATTGTTAAAGCTTATTCATAAAAATTTGGAATTTTTGAATTTAAGATGTGTGCACAGGACAACGTCTGTCGGGTCCTCCAGTATATATATATATATATATTGTAACGTCGCGTGTAGCTATCCATCAATAAATTTTTTTTGTACAGCCTAATAATAATAATATAAAAAATATTGTTTATTTGATAAACAATTCTTAATGAAGTAATATAAATTCAGGAATATATGCCAAGCCGGTGTAGTCAGTTCATATTCCTATTCTCAACGCCACCGGCGTTCATCGTCTTTTTCACTCCAATTTCCGGACTCAGCCCTTTTCTCCAAATTTCCGGACTCAGCCCTTTTCTCCATACAAGGTGGGCTCTGCTCTCTCTCTCCCCGACTCTCTTTCTTCCGCCTCCTCTCCCTTCTCCTTCCGTCCGTTCTCTCCCGACTTTCTTTTTCCTTTTCCGTCTCTCGTCTCGTCTCCTCCGTTCTCCTTCCGTCCGTTCTCTCCCGACTTTTTCTCGTCCTCTCCTTTCGTTCTTTTCCCGACCTTTTTTCCTTTCTCCTGAAAAAGAACCCTTTTAAACACCAGGGGTGTGTTCACAACACGCCCCTTCTTATTGGCAGGTCACCAAAGTCTCTCTTGACCTCCCTCGTCCTATTTGCGCATAACACGCCGAAACACACCCGAGCCGTCTGGCACAAGGCGCCATAGTTCCTTGTTCCACATCTGGTCACACTTGTTCCATCACGCCACCTGTTCCGAGTATCCCCTTCACACAACACTAGAAAAGACGACATGATTATTTTAAGATAGGCTTCGCCTATTGTCAATGGGGCGCCGGCTCTACTTTACTATTATGGCGACCCGTCTGTCTGTCTTCACTCCCTGAATTCAGACAATAAACAATGGCCCCATGGCCACGTGCCCTGGTCATTCCTCAGCTGGTGGATCATAAAAATGCAGGGACAATCAATGACGTAGTACTTGTCCTTGACCAGTTGGTGAAACCATAAAACCTATTGTGAATCGAAAGATGGGAATTCACAACCATCGACGATGTCACAACTCCTTCCCCCTGAAAAGGTCCATTTCTCTGGACTACTCTGGCCTCAGTTTGGTTCAGTTCGTAATATTTCACACCAAAGGGTTGTCTTATCAATGAGACCGATCAGGACAGCAATCCAAGAAACACATACAATCACAAGTAAAATTAACAAATAAATCCAAAATTCTATAAAATTTACACTTTACAAAAAAAAATTAAATTCATAAACTTGGACCATTTTTTCCATTTCATACAGTTACATCACACTTCAAAATTCAGGGTTTTAAAGAAATTAACTCAAATTATAATATTTCTTTAATTCTAACACATCAATCGCTCATTCAATTGTGTTAAACATCTGTGAGCGTACACAGTCCTAAGAATTACTCATTCCCATCTACTTATTCCAACGGTGTTTCCAACGATTTTTAATAAACAAAAGAAACATTTATAAATTCCAAGCTTTGAAAAAACATTAAAAACCAAATTTTTAAATTAAGAAGCTTAAACTAAGACTTTTTACATTTAATTAAATTATGGCTATCAGCAAGCATTATCACAACCATTATAACAATTTATTCACAATTCATGGGATTGTCTTACATAACGTTAGTTATTGAGGAAACACTTTATTTGGGAAGCTTTACCGAATTAGCTTTACCGAATAGAGAGTTTCGGAATCTATTCCTTCTGAGCTATTCTCCATAACCAAGTTTGCCAATTCCGGCTTTCTACGGTACAATTTTATTAAATTAAGACGATAAATGGTACTGCGATCTCTTTTTCCGGGTAAATCTATTTCGAAATTAAATTCTGAACCGATGTTAAACCTATTGTCCGTCTCTAACTTATCCTTATAAATCTCCCTTGGTTCTGAGAGAGGCAATCGCATTGCTAACCCGTCTTCCAAGCCTTTCCGCACATCTGCTTTACACATGCTTTCTTTTCCCCCATTTAACTGTCCTGCTATCTTAGCTATTGTATGATTTTGTAAATTTTTCCGATTCATTGTTAACTGCTTTTCACCACCCATTAACGTCCCAATGGTTTATTTTTCCTCGCAGATATTCTCACAAATCAATCCTTCAGGGTTCGCCACTCCCTTATCTCTTTTCAATTCAAAAGAGTCATTCCAACATTATCCGGATTTATTACCCGCTGTGCACCCTTCGCCACAGCTTTGACTCTTCCTTCACATAACCCAGCCTTCATTTTCACTTCACAATTACTATTTCTATACACGTTGAATTCTTTCCCTCTTACTTCAGACGGGTGGGAAACGTTCGTACATCTCACTGGAGGGTCACAATTCTTCTTTTCAAAATCACAAGACGTAGCGTTCTCCACGCTTATATTAACTACCGGGTTAATTAAAGGCCTACACTTATTAGCCGGTTCACTAACTTCTGTGGTACGATTTTCTGACAAAATACAAACATTTGCGAGATCGTTAATCCTATTCCCTGCCTTCAATTTATTTTCATTTAACTTATTTCTGAGTTGAACTCTCATTCTTTCTAACTCAAGTTCTCTAGCTAGTCTGCGTTCCTCGAATTCCTTAATTTCCCGTTTTTCACGTTCTTCCCGTTTTTCCTCCAAAATACCCTCCAACAAACATTTAACTGACTCTTCGTCATAGTATTTACTTTGACAGATTCTTTTCTTGAATTCTATCTTGGGTAAAGTAATATCAATTTCTACCCTTAATTCCTTCACAACCTCTAACAACACGTCTTTTCTTTCTCTTAACAGAAACGCCATGATGCACTAATACACACAAAATCAAATCTAAACTTAATCCTTACAAAAATTATACAAAGACTCAAGGTAACCTAACAATACACTAGACCTAGACTTAACTATATTTTACCCATATGCGCAAATTTAACACAAATAAGCTACACATCAGTGTTCTCCAATTCAACAAGTATAACTACCGTATACTAAATTTCACAAATCTATAACCATAACAATACCCTTCTCAATACTGTGTCAACAAAACAAGTATAACTACTGTATACTACGCGTTTAACAAATCTATAACCACAACAATACCCTTCACAATACTGTGCCAACAAAACAAGTATAACTACTGTATACTAAGTTTTACGAATCTATAACCACTACAATACTCTACACAATACTGTGCCAACAAAACAAGTATAACTACTGTATACTAAATTTTACAAATCTAAAACCACAACACTAATATTGCACATTTATACACTTCATACAAAACTTAAAATCCTTCTATTCTCTTATTGTTTACTAAAACTTTACCTAGTCTTTATATTCCTTATTTAAAACATTTTACATACAAAATCAATACTCAGTTGCTGCCCCGAAAATAATCTCAACGAAAAGACTCACCTTCAAATTTATAGAAGACACACAGAAACGCTCAGGAATTCTGGCACTTGCAAAATACAGGCGGGCACACTTCATCACTAGCAGGAACGGGAGACACTTGCATCCAGCACTTCTCACAGCTGGGGACTCCAGGAGAATTAGGCGTCATTAAACTCGCTTCATCACAATCGCACACGGCTGGCATTTTTTTCTCTTCACTTAAAACTAAGGATTCGGGCATCTATTTACTTAAATGCTGGATCAACACCGCTGCCACCAATTTCATATATATATATATATATTAGCTGTAACGTCGGGTGTAGCTATCCATCAAGAAATTTTTTTGTACAGCCTAATATAATATAAAAAATATTGTTTATTTGATAAACAATTCTTAATGAAGTAATATAAATTCAGAAATATATGCCAAGCCGGTGTAGTCAGTTCATATTCCCATTCTCAACGCCACCGGCGTTCATCGTCTTTTTCACTCCAATTTCCGGACTCAGCCCTTTTCTCCATACAAGGCGGGCTCCGCTCTCTCTCTCCCCGACTCTTTCTTTCGTCTCCTCTCCCTTCTCCTTCCGTCCGTTCTCTCCCGACTTTCTTTGTCCTTTTCCTTTTCCGTCCCTCCTGTCTTCTCCTTTCGTCTCTTCTGCGTTCTCCTTCCGTCCGTTCTGTTCCGACTTTTTCTCGTCCTCTCTCAGTCTCTTGACCTCCCTCGTCCTATTTGCGCATAACACGCCAAAACACACCCGAGCCGTCTGGCCCAAGACGCCATAGTTCCTTGTTCCACATCTGGTCACACTTGTCCATCACGCCACCTGTTCCGAGTATCCCCTTCACACAACACTAGAAAAGACGACATGATTATTTTAAGATAGGCTTCGTCTATTGTCAATGGGGCGCCGGCTCTACTTTACTATTATGGCGACCCGTCTGTCTGTCTTCACTCCCTGAATTCAGACAATAAACAATGGCCCCATGGCCACGTGCACTGGTCATTCCACAGCTGGTGGATCATAAAAATGCAGGGACAATCGATGACGTCGTACTTGTCCTTGACCAGCTGGTGAAACCATAAAACCTATTGTGAATCGAAAGATGGGAATTCACTACCATCGACGATGTCACAATATATACTAAGAATGGAAATGTTGGAAAAAGACATTTTTTTAAATGATTTCGCTAAATGTTTTCTGCTACGTATTATACTTTCTTGATTATCTCTAATTGTAGCTATAATAAAGTGAATAATTAGTGTGTGAAAATTCTTGTAAGATAGTATGTAAAATCTCTAAATAAGTTTTTGGAAATTATAATTTAATTGCTAATTTTTATTTTTGTTCGAAAACGTATACTTTCAAGTCATATTTTCGTATTAATTTTCGAACAGTAGCTTTACAGGAGGAAACATACATTAGGAAAGGAGAAAATTTATGTGCTTCGAGTGACACAACACCGATCAGAAAATATTTCTTAAGATGAATCCAAATTCCATTAATGACTATATCTTTATCAAACTTGCCTGTTATAAAAACAAACTATTCTCTATAACAAACCACTGATGAAGGGATTCAAGTGGTAGTCTATTTCACGACTTTTGATTTAAACCCTGAATGTAGATTTATATGTGTGAGCATGTTAGAAGAGAAAACCTGTAAAATAATTGCAAAAATTGAGAGTTATGTAAATGTGTCCATGATAACTTGAACGAATAATATGGATGTGATGTGGAAGTTAGAACAGTGAGGTGTTTCTTATACAATAGCCACGAATCACTTTATTTATAGTATTTTACTAAAGATAGAAAATAAAAATTTAAGCACGAGTTTATTTATATAGTTAAGTTTATAATAGCAAAAACTTTTGCAGTAAATTTAATTGTAAAATTTAAAAGGAAACAGAGTATAAGACGAATTTTTTTATAAATGTGAATAAATGAGTCTTTGACACACACACACACACACACACACACACAAAACAAATCACTAATTACAAAAATGAAATTTCGCTAATAATTTAAAATATCACTTGCCTGTACAAATTCATTCTGATATAAGAACGAATTCATTTTTCTTTAAAATGTGCATTAATATTACCAATAAATATATATTTTAAAAATACATACATTTTCTTTATTTATAAGTGACTTCTTTTTTCTTACACACACACACACACACACACAAAGGATAAAACTCGAAACATGTAATTTATTTTCAAAGTATTATTAATCACAGTAAATGGATTATTAAAAACTTATATAACAATTTTTATTATTTTTAATTGAGTTCCTCATTTACTAAGCTCAAATATATATTTCTTCTACAAAATCGAATCCATTAAAAATTTTGATTTACGTGAATGAAAAAAAAAGAACAGATTGTTATTTTTACCGTGAAAATTTCATACGCAAGGGAATTTAACTATTATACTCAAGACACGGAAGAAAAAACGCCTGAAAAACAATCTCCCAAATGGGGACAAAACTTTCATGTTTCTATGAACCACTAGAACATAGAAAAATTCTATAACGCCTAACCAGGCAACCCAGAATAATGACGTCATTGCGCATCTACCAATGACGAGCAACCTCTTTGACTGTGCCGAAGAGGATGATTGCCTGACGTGTGAGGAACTCAAAAAGTGCTCTTTATTTTACGTTACGTCGATTATCGCGTTGGTATTACAGTCCTGCTTAGATATATAGCAATGGAATAAAGCAATGGAAAAGATGAAAATCCAGCGTACTGCTATTGGTAATTCTTAGTTCAATTGATTTTATTTATCTCTCTCTATAGTTAAATTTGTTATCAGTACTCTACGTGCTAAGTTGAACGATATCATTACAATATGGTTATTTAGATTTTTACCGTACTGTGGTTGGAATAATTGTTACTTATATTACCGTTTATTTTTATTGCGATAACGGATTTTAACTCGATTTTTGTACAAATGTAGCTATTCCTAAACTTAACGTTGTTTCCATTGCAACTTTTGTTTTTTATCTGCGTAAGGTTGATTTGTCGAATATTAACCCAAGCATGGCGACCCAACGAAGCCGGTGCACCAATTGGTTTCGAATGGAGGTAGGCGCGGAAAGGATTGTGCTGGAACGAACTCTTAACAAAAAACGCTCTTAACTCTGACCCAGTATTAAATCTAGAACAAGGGCATTTGAGTCTGCATTGAGTTTAAGGTGTGAATTAAGTTTCTAGGAGGCAACTTTTCATCTTTCACTTTTAGTGTAAAGAAGTGGGGGGGCAAATAACGTCGTTCCGGATTGGCGAAACATTTTGCAACCTTATGCTTTCCTGTCACCTTATCCAACTTGCTTTTTTTTTTTAACTTTCTGGAATACATTTTAATTCTGTTCATAATAGGTTTTTTGGTATTAGGTCACCGTCTTAGTTTGATAACTACTGGGCGCTTAGCGTACTGATAACAGAAAGAATTGAGTTTTTAACTTAAAATAAAGTGAATTATGTAGTTTTTTTCCTACCAATTTTAAGTTTTTCTGATGTATATTTGAAGCCTATTATCTTTATCCAGTAATCGTACTTGAAAATTAAATCCAATATTCTTGTGTTGGTTTTTTAATTAAAGCTATGTCTGTTTTGGATAATTTTAAATTTTTAAACAATAATAAACTGAAAAAAAATAGAAATGACAAAAGTTTATTTTATGCACTGCTCTCTTGCTTATTATTGTGGTTTGTAGTAATGCATATTAATTGCTTAAGTGTTATAAATGTTTTTTTTATTTCTTGTTTAGTTTCAAACTAATAATACTTCCAAATATAGAATATATTTTATACACAGTGCATCAAATAAGTTTAAAGATTCATCCCAGAGCGCTGGTTAAAATGGCACCATGAGTGAAAATGTACATATGTCATATCGTCCATGGTCTCCTGATATGCTGCCAACAAGTTGTATGCATTTAGTTAAGTAGTTAAGTGTGGGCACAGAGAGAGAAGATGAGTGTTCATTGCAGAAGTGAATTTTTTTATGTTGATTTTTTAAAATGGAGAAAATAACTGTAATTAAATTTAATGCAAAACTTGGTTAAAGTTCTTCATGAAACAAGTTTACGATGACTGTTGTTTAAGTAGAGCAAGTGTTTTTGGATGGAAGAAGTACAGTAGATGATCAATGTAGTGGAAGACCAATTTCATCTATTACACCTAAACATGAGAAAATATGAAATTTTCATGGAAACTATCTCTGTGCATCACTGAGATTGATAAAAGACTCTTTAAGCACCAAAAAAAAGAAACAACACAAACCATCCTGCATGAAGATTTGGGCAAAACAAAAGTGTGTGCTAAATTTGTTCCTCACATTTTAACCCCTGAACAAAAAGCAATAAAAAGGGCACATTGCAAAGGTATCATTTCAGCCACTGAAAACAATCTGAATTTCTTGGAAGTCCATTGTAACAGGTAATGAATCCTCGTATTCTTAATATGTTTCTGAAACAAAGCGACAGAGTGCGGAATGGAAGTCACAAAATTCACCATAAGCCAAAAAACAAGGAAAGTTCCATCCAAAATCAAAACAATGCTCATCACATTCTTCAACAATAGATTCATCCACACAGAATGTGTTCCAAATGGACAAACAGTTACAGGTTTGTATTACTTAGCTGTTTTAAAGCATTTTATATCCAAAATTTGTCACATTCATCCAGAATATCGAACTGAAAGCAGTCAATGTTTGTTCCACGACAATGCACCCAGTCACTGTTCATTGATTTTTGGCAAAAAAAATGTTTGTTGAACTATTCACTGTATTCACCTGATTTAGCACCACGTCACTACTCCTTATTCCCAAAACTTAGAAGGGTATTATTTTCAGGATATTTTCACCATACAAGTAGCTTCAATGCATGCTTTTCAGGCCATTCAGCAAAGGCATTTAACAACAGGCATTCAATTCATTAATAAATCACTGTAACAAGTGCATTGAAACCAGAGATTCCTATTTTGAATAAAAAACCAAAACTGCAATTGATTTCTTTTAGCAGACCCAGTCTTAAAACTTACTCGACACATTGTGTATAGCAAATATTCTGTATTTGGAATTGTTTATAGAACATTTTTATGAGTATATTTTATCTGTTTAAGGTAGCTTTTTGATTTATGTTAGTGCTGCAATATCTGTTCAGTTTGAGACTGCTTCTCATTTATATGTTTCTGATTATTTTATGAACTGTATTAACTTGTGTATTTTTCATTTAGTTTATTTTTTAATTATTTTAGTACTTGCAATTTAGCGCGCAAGACGCATGCGAAATCAGGGTTGGCAACTTGGCGAGCTATCTTGAATGAGGGCATTGTTGTGATAGTATATAAGTACCATTATTTCTTATATATTTTTTGGGTGTTGTAGTACACTCAATCATCTGATTGAATTTTTAAATATTTTGAAACTCAAAATTAATTTAGAATGAAGGACTTTACATTATGAAAGCTATGTCCAATTTTATTGGAGCTGATATTTTTAATGAAAGTTAATTAATGTAAATACATATTTAACCAATTTATTAAATGTTAAAGGCAAACCTTGACTTAGCAGGGAGCCTTAATATTCTTCGTTACACCACTGCTCGAGGATATATTTTGACCCAAATATGAGAATGTTTTCTGTGTGTTTGACTATCTTGGTGGGATGTAAAAAAAAACTTGACGCTGCATGTAAGCTACAATTTGCTTACCTTGCTTTAAGGTATTTTTATCCTGAAGATGGATGTTACACATTCCAGTTTAAAAAACTTTAAAATGCAAAAGTTTTGTTTTGAAATTATGTCGCACAAAAACTCTTGTACACAATTTCATGTAAAATCAGATAACCTGGTATATTCAAAGAAACTACAATAAGCAGACTGTACATTGTGCATCCCAATCAAGATAAAGGTTTCTTTCTTCACATATTGTTGGTAAATTTGCAAGATCGAACATCTTTCCGGCAACTGAGAAATTCTTGATGGCATTTCATATGTCACTTTCCACATGAAGGTCTGAATTCATTTGAGAATGATTGGAATTGGGATGCATGCATTAATAACTCTGGCAACCCATTACATACAAATCAAATTCATGCATTTGTATATTGACCACCGTGTATCGTAAGATGGTCATATTAACCACCAAGCATCAGCTAGACTGAAGGCCGATCTTTATAATTCGAGTTTAGATCTAGTATACTTTTCTCATATGGATAACTATATTGCAGGCTCTAAAATCCATAAACCAAACAGTCATAGATAATCTCTAGACTAAGTGCTCTAGAAACAAAACCCAGCTAAAGATAATTTCTATATCTGTTTAGACAATGAAACAAAGACATTGTCTACCTACAAGCGTTATGAAATAACATCTTTGTAATTAATCGCTACAAGGCAGAGCCATTTAATGTTTTATCTTCAGTCTTGATGCCTCCACTATGGAGACAATGGAAATTATTTTAAATTCATAACATAAGGATAAGAACAAAATTACTTCATTTATCCTGTTTACAAACTGTAAGGGAAATTTTCTATCGATAATTTTTTGTATGTATATTTGTACATATTTTTTTATAAAAAAGCATATCTTGAGTGCATAGAATTGAAACATGTCCTTTTTTTCCATCTAACTAAACTGAGCCATAGTTGTACATGGCTGAGTACAGCTAGTATATATGGGAATGTTCTTAATTGGATAAATGATAATGATGAAAATCGAAAATGAAAAACCAACAGATACAAGAAAACTGTTTTAACATGCAAAACAAATGCAACCACACCTTTTCTTGGTTTAATCATAAGCTCTCAGAGTAATTTTTCTCATCAAATAGGAAATGACTTAGGCCCTCAGGTTGCCGAGAAAATAATCTGCTTTCGCATGCAGCCTTTTGGCATTCATTTACAGTTTAAAAAACTGGGATCACTTTTCAATGAAAAATTATCTAAAAAATGAAAAGGAAAAGAAATGTGTGCATGAGTCTGCACAGTTCTTGACTCAAGTGGACCAAGGTATCATCTGGTCAACTGCATGGTTGCTGGATCATTAATGTTGTATACTTATATATTTTTTTTTCTCTTCTGTTTTTCTGTTCTTTTGTATTCTGAAAATGTTCTTTCTCGCTTCTCTGGTATCTTTATGAAACCATTAGTGTGTGTTTTTTTTTAGTCTTGAAGAATTTTGATTATTTTCTTATTCTCTTAATTTTTCCATTTTGACTTCAACAAGGAGGTCAAAAGATGTGTTTGTTATTTCTGCTTATGGGGATGTTAAAGGATTTGTTAGAGTGCAATGCAGTGGCGCACACAAGGGGGGATCCTGGGGATCCAGAACCCCCCCTTAAGCCCTTGAGTTTTTTTCCGATTGATTATAATTCTAAGTATATAGTACGTAAAATTTAATTAATTTCTTGTTATTAATGATAAATTTTATTAATGAATGCTAATTATTCAATAATTAGTTTTTTACTGTATTTTGTTCCCGAAAATCGACAAAATCAAAAGGAGCATGATACAAGAATGGTGAACTTTTGACCCCGGACCCCCCCTGAAAAATTCCTGTGTGCGCAACAGGTGTAATGTGTTTGTAAAAATTTTTATGGACCATTTAAAAAAAATGGAATCAAAGATCTGTGAATACTTTCCACCTGTCCATTTTCTCTTGCATACAGTAATCTTCAAATTCCTTAGAAATATTCAAGCCTTTGTATTCAAAGGATTTCCAAATTTGGCTTGTTGTATCTTCAGCTTTTGCAATGCTTCTTAGACTGTTTGGTGTAGACATGGAATTTTATGAATGCATGAACAATAATCAAGCTGTAATTGCAATTCTTGGTCATTGTGAGTAATGACCCAATAAAATATATTGACATGAAATTTGCTCAAAAGGATACTCGGCTTAGCAAACTCACGTTTCCCTTGCTCTCTTATCTACAATACACCTTTTGCTATTTCAGATGATATATTTGATTTACTTGTTTAAGTTTAAAAATATAAAAGTCCATCTTTAGTAGGTTTTTTCCTTGTTAGATATTATTATTTGTCTAACAGGTTATATAATTAATGGTTCTGTTTTCAACTAGACTGGTACATTTTTAGGATAAAAATCTTTTTCCAAGTGACTGAAAAAACAAATGCAAATTTCTGAAGGACAGGTATCATTAATATTGTGATGTTTTTAATTAAATTTTCTAAGCTGATTGATACTTGTTCAGAATTTGTAAACAGAA
The DNA here is from genome assembly GCA_019973935.1 of Trichonephila clavipes. Lineage (NCBI taxonomy): Eukaryota > Metazoa > Arthropoda > Arachnida > Araneae > Nephilidae > Trichonephila > Trichonephila clavipes. Next base: position 42,608 of record BMAU01017119.1, on the reverse strand, counting down.
CACAATTTGAGATTCTATCAAATGATTATAGTTTAATTATTTGGAGCTCAAATTCCATCTCCAGTTGAGCTAATTGATTTTTAAAACTATAATATTGACTGTATTTCATCAGTTTTAGTTTTCTGACTCTCTGCAATCAATTTGATAATACCTTAAACAAATTCAGGATCCATTTTGTATATATTAGCATCTGAATCGGTAGATGCACAGGATGTGCGCTTAGCTTTGATAGCTGCTTTGACAATGGACAGTTTACCTGGAAACTTGCAATGCTTGCTGTGCTCTCTGGTACAAGATGGTTCCATGTGCCCATTCTAAATACTGGCTCTTTTCCATCTGTTCTTACAAAAAAAAAAACAACTTAAATTTATTTTATGGAATGAGTTTATAATTTGTCTGAAGTTATTTCAATTTAACTAGCCGGATTTTTTAATATATAGAGCTAATAAAAAAACTGACATATTTTTGTCTTTATGGAATAAGTGCGAGAAATGCAAACAGAATGTTTAATGCAGATAATAGTTTTTGATTGGGGATGGGGTATATGGGGTGACTGAATATTAAAAAAAAATCAAATCAAATATATATAACAAAAATTAAAAATGCAATTTTATTAATAATATGAAACATGATGTAGCTAAAGTTGGAGCAGCTAAATGTTATTTCCAAAATAAATTTTTAATACACAAGCATATTAAGATTTAAAAATTTAGAAAAAAAGGAGGGTTTATTTTAGAATTGTATTAATTTTGTCATTTAAGTTCCACACAGAAGCTAAACCTTCCCTAAAAATATCAAAATGAATTCTTATGAATTTACTTCTGTTTTAAAATGGAAATTAGGTAGCACCTATTAAGTTATATAGTATGGGAGTTAATGAGGCAACTTCTTAGATCTGGAGTGGGCAGACTTTCACATGGTATGGTCTACTTCTCTAATTTTTACAAGGTGCTGCAGTCCACCTAGTGGCTTAGATGTGGTGAGCTAAAGAAATATAAACAATATTTAATGATAACTAGCTGCATGGCCCGTCGTTTGCACGGGCTTTCTCTACTTTTATAAATTTTCCTTTTCCTTCACAAAATCAGAACTTCTAACATTCTTTTTCAAAATGACTTTTTTTACCCCTTCACTTAGCCCGGTGTTGCTTGGGCTTTTACCGAGTGTATAACTTTAAAATTCCCTGTTTCGAAGTTTTTTCTTTGTCAGACAGGTTTATTCCCCCCGGCGTTGCACGGACATTTTTAAATGCGTAACATATTGTCATGGAAATTCCCCTTCCCCTCTCGCTATCAGCTGTTCCTGGTATGTGTGTGTGATTTCTATATTATTGTCAGTACAAAATTTGCGTGGTAATTTCCCACAATTAATTATTACTGCCCTTTTAAGATTTTGGTTACCGCTGAAAACCTGCTGTTAAAAGGAGCGATGCATGTTGAATCTGTCGAGAGCGTTAACGTCCTAGCGTGGGTGTGGTATGGTGTTTAGGAGAGATGGGTGCCAGCTCATCCTCGTCACTTGACCATGGTTCAAAATTTCGAAGTCCACCGCCAAAAGCTCTAGAGTAGAGGAACAGTGGGACTTTAATATTCACTCACTCACTTTGCGATTTTTTAGCCCCCAGAAACAAAAATGTAGGGGAGACCTATGTACCTAGGGCCACTTTTTTTCAATGCACAAAAACAGAGCCACTGGCCTCTTTAAAAATGTGAAACTGATACGCATTCATCATTATACTAACTACCATCCAATAGGAGTTAATATAAGTGCTTAAAATAATAAATTCTGTGAATTAAAAGGTTTTTAAAAAAATTTACAAATGGCCCTAGGTACAATGATATTGTACCTAGGGCCAGGTACAATGATATTGTACCTAGGGCCAGCAGCTGCTGTACCTAAGGTTTTTCCTTGGAACATAGGTTTTGCTCTGCAATCAATAGAAAACAAACATACACACATGAATTTAATAAAAGAATCAATATTAGCTAACACATTGATTTAACATATTTAATTTGCAATGCACCAAATTATTAATGAATTACACGCATTTTCATAAAACATTATAATTCAAAAAACTGGTTACAAAAGTGAGCTGCATACATTGTCGCGTTCTGAAGCACCAACAGATTGTGGTTTGGGCAATTTGAACACAATATTTCTGTTAATAGCATGATATTTTTGATTCCTTCATTTTCTGGAGTGTCAGTCAAGATTCTACCTCTCCCTGGTTTTCGGCCACCTCTGTTGGATTTACTTCAATAATTATGCTTATTAGAAATTATTTAGAATTATGCGTCTATTTTTTATAATTATAAAGAATTTTTTTTATTAAATGAATTCTTATGTTTGTAAACAAAATAATCCGGAATAATAACAATAATGGTAGCAAACATTTTTTGTAAATCAAGCTTATTGAAAGTTTCAGAAAATATACACTCCTCTCATTTAAATAACATCCAATTATAATAAAAAACTTGGCTAAATCAAAATGGTTCAGATAATTAAGGCCACTTTCGTCATATTATAAAATTTTTTAAATAAAATATTAAAGAATATTAATTGCAATTGTACCTAGGGCCATGGCAACTATGTGGCCCTAGGTACAAAACTAGGTAATTTCATACAAAATATCTTCTGCAGAAAAACTCAGATGGAGAAGGGATTTATTTAAAATCTAATTTAGTACTTAAAGTTACAAACAAAATTATGTACTAGAATTCAAAGAAAAGTATTTGACTTATCTTTGTACAACAATAAAAAGAAATGAACTGCAAAATTTTACTTTAGACCATGTAAAACTCTTTTTCATTTATAACTTGCCACAGCTTTCTTTTGCAAAACTTCAAAATGAATACCAAAGTAGGAATTGCTGATGTCACTCACCCAACTGAGTTATAAAACTTAGAGCTAAATATTACTCAAATAAAATGGGGTGGCCCTAGGTACATTGGTCTCCCCTACATTTTTAAAAAATATTTGTATGTTGAAAAAAGCCAAAAAAAAAAAAAAAAAAATGTAGAAATTTTTATGATTACAAAATTCCACAACTTTATTAAATGTTGTATTTAAATTGTGAGCATTTTTTGAAATGTACGATACACGGGGGGAAAATTTTCATGCAATTATTATTTTTATAAATGAAGAAGTTATTAAAAATTTGAATTTGACAAGTAGTTATTAAATATTTAAAATTTAAGTGTTTTTTTAAACCATTAACTCTAAAATATCAGAGTATCAGTTTTTTAAAAATCATTTTCATTTAAACACATCGATATTGATTCATTTTAGAAAAAATCATAAAATACGTAAAAGTATCGTTGTTTCGTAAAAAATAAAAAACCACTGTATGGTGTCAAAATAAATTATCTTTCCAGTTACAAAATTGCTGGCATAGTTATTAAATGTGCGAATAAAATTTTGAGTATTTTTTAAAAAATCAAAATTTAAGCGATGTTTTGATCCCGGGAAAAATCGGTTGTAATCAAGCACTCTGACGAGTACGCCATGAACTTCGCTGAAATAAGTTAAAAGACATTTAAAATAAAAGGAAGAGATATTCAATTTCGTCAAATCTGGTGATTATCATTATTTATAAGCATCTTCTTTTCTAGTTAACCTTTCATCAAACGTAAAGTGCACAAAGGAAAAGTTACTCATTTGGCGCCAAACAGGATTTCGCCGCCAAACCCTTGGCTATTGTAAAATTTTTTTTTGTTAATTTTAATTTTTTAAGCCTTCATTTTTATGTTAATGCCATCAAACTTCATATATCGATTGCAAACTACGGTATTTTTTAAACAAAAAAAATATTACATTGTGTGTGTGATTAACTCTCGCAAAGGGGGTAAAAAACGAAAAACTTAAAAAAATTTTAAAACAGTAATTTTTAAGCGATTTTTTCAATATTTGTACATATAACGGATAATGTTCTACACACATGAAAAAGGTTTTGTTAGATTATTTTTATAAATAACAAAGTTATTAAGTATTTAATGAAATTTTCGAGTACTTTTTAAAAAATCGTTAAAAAAAAGTTTTTGTACATTTTATTACTGATTTTAAAAGAGAAAAGCATGAACTTTTTTAGTGTAGAATATCATTTCATTAACGCGAAAGAAAATCCAAACGGAATGATTTAGAAATCATTTTCATAAAAACGTATCGATTTTGACTCATTTTAGAAAAAATCGTAAAAAATAGAAAATTTCCTTATTTTGTTGAATAAATTATACCGCGTATCGTGGTGAAATAAATTATCTTTCCGATTCTGTAATTATTTTTTGTCTGAGTCTAAAAAAAATTAGATTGTGTTTTAAAAACGTCGAGGGTGAAAAAAAAATTCTCATCTCTCGGTTTTTCATTCTGGTTAGCAAAAGAAACAACACACAGGAGTAAAACAAAAGTTTTTTAATTAATATCTTTTTAACTAATTGCATTATCGGAATATAAATGTCAAAAACGGATTCCTCGGATCATTCCCGAGCTTTTGGTACCTTCGGCGAGTTTCTGCGTCGTGTGATTCGTGAGAAAATAGATGTACATACGTACAAGGTGACATATATACGTTTGTTTACCTATGAATTTTAATAGTGTAGATAATAAATATAGAATATATACTTACTTACATTATTACAATTGAGTTCCAGAGACTTGCAAACATTTTTGGTGTTTCCGATAATAGACTTTCCCCTCTTTAGACCATCTTCCCGGGTCATTTCAGATATGCTTCTGCTAATCTGGATTTGGTCATGCCGGTTTATAAGCATAATTCCCTTGTGGCTGAGTTAAGGTCTGCGCCTCTGGCTACGATTCATGAAAGATATCCAGATCAAAATTGGTTACACGTATTTACTGATGGCTCTGCCACAGCTTCCTTTGGTAGGGGTGGAGCTGGTGCTTTAATCTTAAAAACCCCGTAGTGCCTGGTCAGACAATTTTGATGGTGAGACTTGCGGAATATTTATGGCTTTTAGAGCGATTAATACTACACCTGGCCTAAATATTGTAATATTCATAGATTCTCAAGCCGCAATTAAGACCGTATATGGCTACAATCTATTCCCATCAAAACTTAGAGTTCGAGTGCAAACAACTTCTCAGCTCATTTCTTTTCTCCGGAAGAGAGGTCGTTCTCCAATGGATCTCATCTCATTGCGGCATTCATGGAAATTGTTAGACATTTAAAAAGTCGGATCCAAATTTTTATGATCTCCTTGTGTTGTTTTTCCAATCCCGTTCCATGATCTCAATGAAAGTAAGCACACCGATTCGAACCCGATCTTTTTGAGTTTCGTGATTTGTGGTTGGCAGCAACTGCCATGCAAATCGAGCGAGTATTTAAACTCGGATCATGTTAGTTTTTCGAAAAGGAAGGAGAAACAGAAATATAAGAAGTGTGTGAGTGGTTTAGATCTTAGAGGGAGAGAACGGCTGGTTGGCAATGCAACTGCCGGTTGCATCACCATTTTAGATTAGAAATTCATTTTACAATATTAGAAGACGGTTCGAATCGGATGTCTCTGGTAATGTTGCTTTTTGAACTTATTGTTTTTTTTTTATCGCTCCAGTAACGAGCAAAGTGACTTTATGATTGATTATTAAAGGCCAATTTTTAAGAAACTGTTTTCGTCTTCATGCCTCCTCGACAACTGCTAGCTTTGCAAAATTTAAATTAGTTTACCAATAAGTGTAACAAATTTGGTTATGGGCCCAGTCCATGTACTGTGTCGAGGAAGGCTAAGCAGTTGAACCAGGCTATGAACTTTGTCTATTTAAATACTGTTCCAGTCTAGAACTATTTTTTATGAACTCTGTTGCTAGTATGCTAAATCGAGTAACAGGTATGGAGTTTAACAACCAGATATCAGTGTTGACTCCAAATAACTGGAACACATGGAAGCATGATCTGCAAGTACTCTTAATGCATTATGGTTGCTGGCAGTTTATAATCCAGAGCAACCTGAGGAAGAGGCAACATACAAGGAAAAATTAGATCTACAGCTTCCTAAGGATAGATGTTATACGTTGATCTATACTAACATCAATTCAGATTTGAAAAATCTGATAACGGAAACAACTGACGGAGTAGCGGCATGGAAGATATTAAAAGATCACTTCGAACCAGTCACAAAAGCAAGAGTAATTCAACTATTAGATCAATTTTTTGGAACAAAATACCAACCAGGGGAAGATGTTGGAATCTTCATATCTCGTGTAAAGACAGCGGCAACCAGACTACAAGAAGCGGGTCATAAATTGGACGACCTGTACATAGGATTTCAATTAATAAAAACTTCCTCAGGAATTCCAGTCTACCGTGCAACAAATCTACAGATGGAAAGAAGGACTTCAGAGTTGTCAAAATTGAAGCAGAGCTGATATTAGAAGCCAATCGTCTTCAGTTGATGAAACAAGATTTGGAGAAAGCGGAGAATGCTTACTTGAGCAGTTTCACTTCGAAGAAGTCGAAGACGTTACCTGGTGCTACGGCTGCAGCTCATGGAGATCCAAATGGCAAGAATGATTACCAAAAGAAAGGTGGTAAGGTATTTAACTGTAAAACTATTAAAAATGTTAAACAATCTATTAAGACTATAGGTCCGTGTTATGTATTTAATAAGTACGGGCATCTTAAAGTAAACTGTAAAGAGAGAAAAAGTCTCTACCAAAATCTCCTTCAACTGTAAATGAAACTTTTAACACAGAGTTTGATAAAGGCCTTTGGGTATTAGATACTGCTGCCACGAGTCATTTTTGTAATGACAAGAGTTTATTTTTAGATCTTAAACCGATAACTAACATGAAAATGTCGTTAGCAACGGAGGATAAAAGTTGTCCCGTAGAAGGAATCGGTACACTTAGATTTCGGGTAAAATATAAGGGGAGTTTTCATGAAATAACTTTGACTGATGTTTTATTTAATCCTAAGTTGAGGAGAAATTTGTTATCCGGTTCCAGATTAGAAAGTAAAGGTGCGCATTTTGTGGGTACTAAAGGTAAAATTAATGTTTTTAATAAAGACTGGATAAAATTGTTCTCGGCGACACGCCATGAAAATTTGTATTTTTTTAAGCCGGATCATTATATTATACCAAATAAAGAAATTAGTTTTTTTAGTGATGTAACCGCTAAAACAAAAACGGATCAACAGAAATATGGCATCAACGCTTTTGTCATGTTAATAACGATTACTTGGTAAAAACTAGTAAGAAGGATAGTGTAAAAGGTCTCCCACGCTTAACTGATAATGGTAAGACTCATTGTATACCGTGTAAATTAGCAAAGTCCAAGAGAGTTTCATTCAAAAAGACGGGGGCCGTAAGATCAAAACGTCCATTGGAATTGTTGCATATGGACCTCTGTTGTCCAATGCCAACTGAAAGCCAAGGCGGTAATAAATATTTCTTGAGTATAATTGACGATTATTCAAGAAAGGTGACTGTATTTCCCATCCGAAATAAATCTGACGTATTTCATACGTTTATAAGATTTCAGAAACGAGCAGAACGTTTTCTAAGTAAAAGGTAATAGCAGTTAGAACTGATGGCGGACTAGAATTTTTGTAATAAAGATATGGATAATTTCTTGACAGAACTGGGTATAAAGCATGAGGTAACAAATTCATATACGCCAGAAATGAATGGGGTCGCGGAGAGATTCAATTTAACCGCTCTAGATGGCATCAAAACATTGCTTAAGTCTAGTGAAGTTCCCCATAAGTTTTGGGGAGAAGCACTACTTTGTTTCACTTATGCGTGGAATCGAATTTGTCACAAAGAAAGTAACAAAACGCCTTTCGAAAAATATTCAGGTAGAAAACCATCGGTATTGCATCTAAAACCTTTTGGATGTTTGGCATACGCTGGTGTGCCAAAACAAATTAGAAAAAAATTCGATATGCGTGCGAAAATGGGAATTATGATGGGATACGCACAACGTACTAAGGGTTATAGAATATGGTTGATAGATGAAAATAAATTAGTCGAGACTATTAATGTAAGATTCGATGAAAATAAGAGGGGAATTAATTTTAAACAGAAAGTTAATAGTAACCTTGGATATAATTTAAACCTTCCTGATTATTATTATGATGATGAGGATGATTTTGATAGAGTAAAAGATTCATTAACGAGTCGTTTAGTTTCAAAGACAAGTACGGAAACGCCCTCAACATCTGAAAACCCAGATGTATCTTCCGATAATCATAGTTTGATCCCATGTACAGAGGTTAAGTGGATTCGAAATATAGGTAGGAAAGTAACTGGATCTAACGTATATTATAGTATAGAAGGGGAAGCAACCCGATTGAAATCTTTTAACGAAATAGAGAGATACTGTAAGAGGCATAATATTGAGTATGATCCTAGTTTATTTAATTTTAGAAAAGATAATACCAAATCCCAGGGATTTTCAGATTTGTCAGAGCAACAAGAAGCTCTTATGGTTGAAGTAACTATTCCTAACGGTTACAAACAGGCAATAAGATCCAGAGACGCATCTAAATGGCATGATGCAATGGATAAAGAAATTAACGTAATGATGGAACGTAAAGTTTGGGATTTAGTTGATCATCCGGATAATATAAAAATTTTAGAAAACCGTTGAGTTTATACCATTAAATATGATGAAAAATAATAAAATTGTTAGATACAAGAGACCCGATATTATGTATGCAGTAAATGTATTATCTCAATTCCAAGCAAACCCGGGAATAAAACATTGGAATTGCTTATTGAGATTATTAGGTTATTTAAAATACACTCAAGAATATAAATTAGAACTTTCAAAAGTTAAATCATTAAATCTAAGATGTTATTCAGACTCGGATTTTGCTACAAATAGGGATGATCGAGTGTCGATGGGAGGGTTCATAACTTTTATAGACGAAACTCCAATTTCATGGCGAACTTTCAAAAAAATCCGTTAGTCTGTCGACCATGGAAGCTGGTATGTTAGTTTAACAGAAGCAGCTAAGGAATTCATTTGGCTAAAGAATGTAATTGATAATAAAAGTTTAAATTTGGAATTAGGTGAAAATGTAATGTTTTGTGATAATCAAGCTGCTGTAAGTTTTTCAAAGTCACCGGTAGAAAATTATAGAACAAAACATATCGATGTTCGTTATCATTTTCTAAGAATTTGATATACAAGGTTTTCCAAATTAAATATATAGGTACCAAAAATAATTTGGCGGACATTTTTACCAAACCCATGGTAAAGGAAAAATTGTTAGAATTTTGTAGAAAATTATTTCTTTTTAGAGAATAATATATATACTTTGTTTCTTTAAGATTAAAATATTAGTTTGTTTATTACAATAAAGATTGTGAATAAAATGTATTTTTTTTTTTTTTTGTGTTAAATTGTATAACATGTGATTAGATTAAAATTAATTTACTGATTTGTAAGAGATAATGGTGCGAGATTGGAAAAAGGGGGCCGATTGTTAGACATTTAAAAGTCGGATCCAAATTTTTATGATCTCCTTGTGTTGTTTTTCCAATCCCGTTCCATGATCTCAATGAAAGTAAGCACACCGATTCGAACCCGATCTTTTTGAGTTTCGTGATTTGTGGTTGGCAGCAACTGCCATGCAAATCGAGCGAGTATTTAAACTCGGCTCATGTTAATTTTCGAAAAGGAAGGAGAAACAGAAATATAAGAAGTGTGTGAGTGGTTTAACTCTTAGAGGGAGAGAACGGCTGGTTGGCAATGCAACTGCAGGTTGCATCACCATTTTCCATTTTACAATATTAGAAGACGGTTCGAATCGGATGTCTCTGGTAATGTTGCTTTTTGAACTTATTGTTTTTTTTATCGCTCCAGTAACGAGCAAAGTGACTTTATGATTGATTATTAAAGGCCAATTTTAAGAAACTTTTTTTCGTCTTCATGCCTTCTCGACACAAATTTCACTGCTAGCTTTGCAAAATTTAAATTAGTTTACCAATAAGTGTAACAGAAATGAACAAGCCGACACACAAGCTGGTCAAATAGGCTTCGACGCTGCATCTACCTTGCCTTCCGATGCCTCTTCGAAACGCCAAGTGACTTCTCAGGGACAAATTGCGACAGAAGAGAATCTCCACCCTTACAGACCTGTCTGTTTGCAAATCTTGGTCTTGTCTACTCGACGGCCAAAGACGTGCTCAGCTTTCTGCCCTTCCTAGGGTGGAGGGTGTGGCATGTTTCAGAATCATCACCGGACATGATTACCTGCAAGCCCATCTGTTTAAAGCAAAATGCAAGATATGAATATAATAATAATAGCTGCAAATATATCGCATGATACACGTTTATTATCAAACAATTCATTAAAAAATAAATCATTTTCATTTAAAGTTAGTTCTTGTAGTTATAGGTGGCCTAGTGGTCGAGGTAACAGATTTATATCTGGCGTGTCATAAGTTCGAGCCTAGTACCACTAAAGATCCGCCTATGCTGAGGGGAGGACGCACTTGAAATATGTCATGGCTCTAATGTCTTCCAGTTGATGTGGAGAGAAGTTAGGAGAGGAGGGATGGCAGCTCAGATGTCATCTTCGTCACTTCACCATAGTTTAAAATTACGAATTCCGTTGCCAAACGCCCTAGTATATCTGAACAGTGCAACATGAAAAAAATGCACTCACTCACACTCATAATTATAGTGAGAAGAATGATTTAAATGATTTAATCTGCATACTGTCCCCAAATCTTGAATTTCTCAGTATATAACTTCTAAATTCTAATCTTGCACTGGATTCTAAGTGGTCGTCTGTGAAACGAGAACAACATGCTGGCTTAATTACATTCATCGTTAAAAGGCAGATTCACACAAGTAAGTCTGTCACATGAATGTGCGTATTAGGTCTTTTAGAATGCGCGTATTAGCTCTTAGTAAAGGTGGTCACCCCCAAATGTCTTGACGGTCCACCGGTGGATCGCAATCTACTTAATGTCCACCCTCCAGTCTTAGATAGTCTAATGGCTAAAATCGTATAAAAGCTACTTTGTTGTATGTCATGGCTAAATTCTAAGCTAGTTTGACAAGTTGTGGATAACTTAAACGACATCCCAATGCTGTCAAGTAATCCAGGAATATAGGAATTTTTTTTAACGGCAAGCGATGTGGGCGTTTCAAAATGTGCCACCATTAACGAAATGTAAACAAACCCGAAAAACGAGCAGAGTCGAGAAACAGCTTTTGCTGATGGCAGCTGTGCATTACGTCCCAGTTCTATGTAGCCACTCAGGAGTTTTCTTAATAGTTTATATCTCTTGTTGTGGAAGTAATACAATATGCTAATAGTATTACTGTATAAAAACTAATCGCTACTGTTGTGTAGTCAGTAGCAGTTGGGGGTTTCTGAGCAAGTAGCTGACTCCATACTGTACTCAAATGTTTTTCAGCAAGGTGCTCAGTTAGTGTATTCAACTATTTTTCCATTTTTAAAATGTCACTGTAAATTTCATCTTTTTTGGATCGTCTTCAATAAACATGTTTAAGAAATTCTCGTCTTTCATGAAAAAGTCCTCCACATCCGTTATTTAATTTTTAGGATCCACTTTTTATAGTTCTAGTTAGTTAGTTTTTACATTTTAATGTTTAGAAGTGTAGAACTTAAGATAGGAAAACACAAATTTGACACTAAATAATTAGAACAAAACATTAAACTAAATATTTTGAATTAAAAAATTGCATTTTTCATTTTTAAGAAAAATGCATATATATATATATATATATATATAATACTATATAGTCGGAACCTGTTTTTGTCCTTTTTAATGCGATTTTATTTTTGTGCGTCCACATAAAAAAAAAATTTCTGCAGTATTTCGACGAATTAGCTTGTTATATGTAAGAATTCATGAAATTCTCAAACATTTTTTTTGTGCGATTTTTATGCGGTTTAAACAACCGCACAAAAACATGTTCAACTGTAAATAAAAAGAGAAAATTGCATAAATGAGCTGTTATAAGTAAACCTCAAACTCGGTGACAGCCCATGAATGCTCATCCCAGTATACTGTTAACCAAAAAGGTAAATTGTCTCATCCCCTTTTAGATACTAACCTCTAAATGGTCCATTAGCAATCGTTCCTGATTGAGTTACGATCACGTGTTTCCATGACATTTGATCATGTGATCGGAAGTCTTTGGTGAGGCGGTAACTTCCTTACGATAGATATATAAACGCGATATTATAACTTTGATGCTATCCTATCAAAAATGCTCATAACCCAGATAATTACCGTCCGATTTCCTTATTAAGTATTTTCAGTAAAATTTCGGAATATGTTATTTTATAAATAGACTCAAAACTTCCACTAACAACATCAATTTTATTAATCCAAAACAATATGGCTTCACTAGAATCTTTCTACCCAACACCCAATGCTCGGACTTACTGAGAAAATCTCTGCTGGATTTCAGAGAGGCAGGTCCACTGGGGCTGTCTTTCTCGATGTCCAAAAGTCTTTTGACAGGGTCTGTATCAGTGGTATCATTTACAATCTCATTTACAAGCTAATTCTAATAATCCCCCCCCCCTGCTCTCATTCATTCATTTAATTAACTCGGGTACCTTGTTAACAGGTCCTTCCAAGTACGAGTAAACTATTCTCTTTCTGAACACCTTTAGTATAAATTACGGGGTCCCAGAGGGCTTGCTTCGGAGCCCTTTTATTTAACATCAGTAGCAGGTCCTGGGGAGAACAATAGAAGAGGGCGTGTCACCTGTCAATCAAACTCCCCCAACGGAGCCATCGTCCAATAGGAGGGTTTCCTCCCCCCATCTCCTCTTAACCTGTTAGATAAGGAGGGAGGGCCAATTTCTCAACACACAAAATACCTCGGTGTTATAATTGATAAAACCTCACGTTCAGACAACACATTGCATACGTAAGAAATAAATTTAAAAATGCTACGCGACAACTTTATTCCCTAATCTGCAAAAAGTCTAAATTAAATAGACATAATAAAATGCTTATCTACACCCTAATTTTAAAACCACTTTTAACTTATGCATCACCAATCTGGGCACACGCAGCAAGAACCAATATCAATCTAATTGAAATCTCCCAAAACGTTATTCTAAGACAAATCCTCGATGCACATTGGTACATGAGGAACGCTGACATTCGATCAGCTCTTAAAATTCCGACCATCAGGCAAACCATAAGAAAATTGGCAAATAATTTCTTCAGTAATATTGATGGGCAGAAAACCCTTCTATTCAAGCGATCCCTACCTACCCAACTTATCCCTTCATCCGTAGACCAAGAGACATCTTGGTTGACCCTGACTTTAATTAATTTTTAACTTTTATTTCCCTCCTTTTTTCTCTTCATTTTCCATTTTCCATTTTTTGAATCGCAGTTTCCTCTGACTAACTAAAACTAAAATTAGCGCGGGCGACGGCACAGCGCCTTTTGTGGGAGGAAATGAAAAACGTATGAAAGAAAATGGATCGCAGTTTATCGATGCAGAGCGCCGGCGGGGAGGGGAAGAACGCAGGAAGGCAGTCGGGACGGCTTGCAGTGACTGCAAAAGAACCCAGTTCAAAAGATGCAGTGCAAGGCAGCGAAGTCCGTTATACCCCAAATGTAATTGAACTAATAGAGTCCAAAAAGGACGAAAAGCGTTTCTGGATTACGTCGGCCAAATAATAAAATATTTACTGAATAAATTAAAAAAATCGCATTCGCTTATTTAAACAATTTTACAGCCCATATTCCCACCTCATCTGATATTTTTTATCCCGCACTTGAGTTGTTTTTTGACCTCGGTTCTTGCTGCAACCTCGATTCGCCACTGTAACTCTTAGCCCAACCCGAGAAGTTTGCATGGACGGTCATCGAAATATGATTTTTTAGCTCTTAAAAGAGCTTTTCATTCCACAGCCCATATTCCCACCTCCTATTTTTTCCCGCACTTTCTGATCTCGGTTCTTGCTGCAACCCGATTCGCCACTAACTACTAATGGACGCATCGAAATATGATTTTTTAGCTCTTAAAAGAGCTTTTATATATATATATAATTACTTATTTCTATCATTGTAATTGTTTCTCTCAGTAAATTTTTGTATTTTCAAATTCTTCATAAATTAAATTTCACTCTTAAAATTACTTTTCTAAAAAGGGCAATGGTAAATTTTTTACAGTCATCTTTATTCCAGGATAGGAGATTTGAGTCCGACGGGACTATGTGCTCCAAAATTCACCCTAACGTATATCCCCCCTCGCACCACGTGTAACAAGAGAGTGCCTTGAGAGGAGTTGAGGGGTATACAGCTGCTTGCCGTTCTCTGATTGGATGTCGATATGACGTAGATGCTCCCTCCTTCTCATCGTGTTAGATGCACGTGGAAAGTAAAATGCACGTGGAAGTCTTTTTTCCGTGTCCAATCTTGTCAGAACAGGGAATTACTTGAGTATGAGTCAGAACGGAGTTACACTTCAGATATCAGCCCTCGCTTCGTAAAATATTTTCAATGGGAAGTAAGTCTATGTATTTTTAAAAAAATATTATCGATTGGTCAATAGTTTTCAACGATTCACCTTTTAAATTGTTATCATTTCAAAATTAAATAAAAAAGGCCTTGTTTAAATTAACTTAATTAAGTTAAAGTTGTTTTTATCCAAAGCAATGAATTATTGCCTTTCAAATACGATAGTGAATTACATATTTTTACAAATACAAGACGTAAATATCAAATTATGAATAATTTACTTTTTCAACAATTCTAGAGAAAACAAATATTTGTAATTATGATGAGGTTCAAGTTATTTATAATCGATGCACAAAGCATAATCTTATTTGAAAATTTAAAAAAATCTCGTATTATTCTAAATCTATTAATTTTCTTATTTCTTTTTTCTTTTTTTTAATAATTTTGAAAGAAAAATCACCACTCATATTTCGATCAGACTTAACTGAATTTTTGTTCCAAAATATCTTTATTCACAGTTGGTTTAGTACAAAACACAGATTATTTCATATTTTTTAATTATTATAAAAAGATCATTTCCCACTTTTTATTAATTTTCTCTTATTGTAGTTGTTTTTCTTTTTTCCTTAAAGCGATTTTAAAAAACCTATGTCCATATGCGCGAGTTATTGAATTGTATCAGAAGAATTCATTCTGCTCCCTCAAGTGAACGTGTTGAAAAAAAAAAAAAATCGGCAATGAACCATGTATAACGATTCTAGAATTCTTAAAAACCAAAAAAGGGAAACACCACGACTCCTAGAAGACAGGAAACTGGAAAGAGGTGACTGTGAATCGATTTCTTAAGCAAACCAATTGACTAAATAGAAAATTGACCAATCAAAAGTTCATTAGAAATGTAAACAAATTTATCTTAATGTGAAAAGTTTAAATAAAATAACACTTTTTTTTTTAAATAGAAAGTCTAGAAAAAAGCTATTATGCTTCTAATATGCTAATGCTTTGTTGAAATTTCTTCAATTTTTTTTAAAACAATTTTTCATGGTTTTCTTTTTTTATTAAATAAGAAAATATTTATTAAAATATTGTTTCATTTAGAAAACCACTTTTATTTCCTATATTATATTTGTATAAAATAATTAGGTATTTTTATTGCTAAATAAGATGAAAAAAAAATTTCGATGAAGAAAACTGGGTGACTTTTATTTTGTACGGATTATGTTTTCAAAAAAAAAAAATAAACCAACTTCAACTATAATTACAGTTGTAAGTATAGTTCACATATTTTTGAATATCGATACAAAAAAGTACAAATAGAATTCGCACACTCTCAATGAACAGAAGTTAAGATTTATGAGTTCTTTAATTCATAGTTTTCTTTAAAAAATTAATAAGCTTTTTGTAAAAAAAATATTTATATAACATCAATAGAATAGAATTGGAAAATTAAATTACTATAGGAATCCGGACGAAATAGACAAATAGAAATATGTATAAACAAAAATATTTGCAATAGAGTTTAATAATGATTATGACCATAAGTAATAATAATGAAAATGTGCGAAAAAACTAAAATCTTACCCGATGTATTCCGAATCCAAGAGTATACTAAGGCCACGCCCAAAAAAACAGCATAACTAAAATAATGGCGCCATCTATATATATTTTTAGTAACTAAACTTATGAGAAAATTAAGAATAATATACTATAAACTAAATGGAACTGAATATATTAAATAATAATAATTAAATAGCTATAATTTTGAAGACATATATTTATATATAAAGCTAGCTGGATAATTATAGTCTAGGCAACTTTGAAAGAATTTTTTTATAATTATTAAATTTTAAAACTTCTTCAAATACTAAATCTTTTATTTATTTTTATATAATTTAGAATAACATTTCTAAAAGATTGAAATGTGAAGGGGACTTTCCAATATGGCATTTTTATAACATCAAAATCAAAAGAGTATCAAAAATATTAATTTTTAGCATATTATTTTCAACTTTTAATTGGATATCTAGGAAGTTTGCTAACTCCAAATTGCAATTGGTTTTTTTTAATTTCAAATTAGAGTGAATAATAAATCATTTAAATTTAAATTAGGAGTAAAGTCAACTTTATTGCTGAAAATAATTAAATCATCGATGTATCTGAAAAAATAACAAGAGTCTGTATCAATTTTTTTCATTCTCGTAATAGTGTAAATAAATATTAGCCAGACTATTACTTGCTGGGCCACCTTGTGGCTGATGTTGATAATAATAGTTCTTATGAAATATATGTAATTTTCTTTCAAAACAAATTGTATAATAGTATTAAATTTATCATAATGTATCAATTTATTTAACGAATATTTAATATAGACATTTCTAAGTACTAAAATCATATCCTCTATATCAATAGAGTTGAATAAGTCTTCGAAGTCAAAGCTATGCAAAGATTTAATACACTTGCCTTGCATGTTCTCAACGATATCTTTACTATTTTTTACAATAAAGGAGTTTGAGATATTGTCTAGAGTGTGTTGTATAACTTGTTGCAATACCTTGCCTGGTTGTGTAATATAGGTATTAAGACCACATTAGTAATAGTTCTAAATTTAATTGGACTCTTATGAAATTTTTGTGTTAGAAAAATAGAAGGAAAATTGATATTCTTGTATAAATCTAGTTTTTTATAAAAAGCTCAAATACGGTTAATGATTTCTCTACCGCTGTTATTAGAGAAATCATTAACCGTAAAAATGCCATATTGGAAAGTTCCCTTCACATTTCAATTTTTTAGAAATGTTATTCTAAATTATATAAAAAGAAATAAAAGATTTAGTATTTGAAAAAGTTTTAAAAATTAATAATTATAAATTTTTTTTTTTTTTTTCAGGACTGTAGAATTACTATTAGACTATAATTATCCAGCTAATTTTATATATAAATATATGTCTTCAAAATTATAGCTATTTAATTATTATTATTTAATGTATTCAGTTCCATTTAGTTTATAGTATATTATTCTTAATTTTCTCATAAGTTTAGTTACTAAAAATATATATAGATGGCGCCATTATTTTAGTTATGCTGTTTTTTTGGGCGTGGCCTTAGTATACTCTTGGATTCGGAATACATCGTTTAAGATTTTAGTTTTTTCGCACATTTTCATTATTATTACTTATGGTCATAATCATTATTAAACTCTATTGCAAATATTTTTGTTTATACATATTTCTATTTGTCTATTTCGTCCGGATTCCTATAGTAATTTAATTTTCCAATTCTATTCTATTGATGTTATATTCCCCCACGTGGGTTTTTGGGCCTTTGCCTTGGTTTATCTCCTATGCTATAATGTCGATTGAAATATTTTTTTAAAAATATATTCTGAGTTTTTGATATTTATACATTTTTTTTACAAAAAGCTTATTAATTTTTTAAAGAAAACTATGAATTAAAGAACTCATAAATCTTAACTTCTGTTCATTGAGTGTGTACGAATTCTATTTGTACTTTTTTGTATCGATATTCAAAAATATGTAAACCATAATTACAACTGTAATTATAGTTGAAGTTGGTTTAATTTTTTTTTTGAAAACATAATCCGTACAAAATAAAAGTCACTCAGTTTTCTTCATTGAAATTTTTTTTTCATCTTATTTAGCAATAAATACCTAATTATTTCACACAAATATAATATAGGAAACTAGCCGTTACCCACCCGCTTCACTGGGTATTTCACGATGTTGTATATATGTATACTGTTTACATATATATTAATTATTGATATCTAGCATTAAAAATTTGATTGTATTGAAAAATATATTTATAGCTGTTACACTCTCGCCCCTTGATATAAAAAGAATATAAATTATAATATCTAATTTCTATTTATATCTAAAATAGGAGAATTTTTTTTTTCGCTCACTTAACCTAATAATCAAGTGGATTTCCACCAAAGCAACTTTCAGTGGATCTCTACTCCATAAAATAAACATGCGTGCTGAATTTCAAGTCTAAATCTAACAGAGCAAAAAACGAAATTTTTATCATCAATACCTCGTTGACAGCATTCTTAGCGGATTCCAATTCAACAAAAGAAGCATGCAAACCAAATTTTATTTTTATAGTCATAACAGTTCGAAAACGGTAATTTTGTCTATCAATACGTCCCAATAACTCTCCCCACTTCCCATGGAGTTGATTTCCGTAAAATCCATTCTTAGTGGAACTCTATTCAACTAAAGAAAAGTGCTCAACAAATTTCAAGTAAATGTGTTAAATTCAAAAACAGGAATTTTTCTATAACACGCCTTAATTCCTCGCAACCCCACTCCTTTGGGGTTCCGTTTTCGTAAAAATCTTTGTAAAAGTAACTTTATTGCATGAACGGAACATACCTTCTAATTTTCAAGCAGGTGTTTCTATTAGTTGAAAAGAGGAAATATTTCTATTGCGCCCCTTAATACCCCTCAGTGACCCTTGGGGATCAATTTCCCCCAAAACTATTTTGTAGCTGATCTCTACACCATGAAAGGAATTCGCTTACCAAATTTCAAGACTGTACGTCTAATAGTTTAAAAATGGAAATAATTATCTATAACGCCCCTTAAGCCCCCGCAACGCCACTTAAGAAACGATTTTCACAAAACCCATCTTATAGCGGATCTCTACTTAATGAATGGAATCAGCTTACTAAATTTCGAGATTTTACATCTAATAGTTTAAAAAAGGAGTTAATTGCCTATAACGCCACTTGGGAGTCGATTTTGGCAAAACCCATTTTGCAGCGGTTTTGTAATTTATTAAAGGAATCCGCTTACCAAATTTCAAGACTGTACGTCTAATAGTTTAGAAATGGAAATAATTATCTATAACGCCCCTTAAGCCCCCGCAACGTCACTTAGGAAACGATTTTTACAATACCCATCTTATGACAGATCTCTATTCAGTGAATGGAATCTGCTTACTCAATTTCAAGATTTTACGTCTAATAGTTTTAAAAAAAAAGTTAATTGCCTATAACGCCACTTAATTCTCTACAACGCCACTTGGGAGTCGATTTTCACAAAACCCATTCTGTAGGGGATCTGTACTCTATGAAAGGAATCCGCTTACCAAATTTCAACACTGTAGGTCTAATAGGTTAAAAATGGAAATAATTGTGTATAATGCCCCTTAAGTGCCCCAACGCCCCTTGGTGGTCAATTTCTGTAAAAATCATTATGTAGGGAATCTCTACTTTCTGAAAGAAATCTGTGTACCTAGTTTCACGACTGTACATCTAATAGTTTAGTAATGGAAATAATTATCTATAATGCCCCTTTACCCCCGTAACGCCCCTTGGGGTTCGAACTTTGCAAAATCCGTTCTTAGCTGACGTCTACTCCATGAAGGGAACCTACCTATACCAAATTTCAAGTCTGTAGGTTTAATAGTTCCGGAGATATCGTGATTAGTCAGTGAGTGAGTGAGTCGCTTTTCTCCTTTATATATATAGATAAAAGTTCTTTTCTAAATGAAACAATATTTTAATAAATATTTTCTTATTTAATAAAAGAAAACCATGAAAAATTGTTTAAAAAAAATTGAAGAAATTTCAATAAAGCATTAGCATGTTAAAAGCATACATGTGTCTAGCTTTTTTTCTAGACTTTCTTTTTAAAAAAAATGTGTTGTTTTATTTAAACTTTTCACATTAAGATAAATTTGTTACATCTCTAATGAACTTTTGATTGGTCAATTTTCTATTTAGTCAATTGGTTTGCTTAAGAAATCGATTCACAGTCACCTCTTTCCATTTTCCTGTCTTCTAGGAGTCGTGGTGTTTCCCTGTTTTGGTTTTTAAGAATTCTAGAATCGTTGTACATGGTTCATTCCCGATTTTTTTTTTTCAACACGTTCACTTGAGGGAGCAGAATGAATTTTTCTGATACAATTCAATAACTCGCGCATATGGACATAGTTTTTTTAAAATCGCTTTATAAAAAAAGAAAAACAACTACAATAAGAGAAAATTAATGAAAAGTGGGAAATGATCTCTTTTTATAATAATTAAAAAAATATGAAATAATCTGTGTTTTGTACTAAACCAACTGTGAATAAAGATATTTTGGAACAAAAATTCAGTTAAGTCTGATCGAAATATGAGTGGTGATTTTTCTTTCAAAATTATTAAAAAAAAGAAAAAAGAAATAAGAAAATTAATAGATTTAGAATAATACGAGATTTTTTTAAATTTTCAAATAAGATTATGCTTTGTGCATCGATTATAAATAACTTGAACCTCATCATAATTACAAATATTTGTTTTCTCTAGAATTGTTGAAAAAGTAAATTATTCATAATTTGATATTTACGTCTTGTATTTGTAAAAATATGTAATTCACTATCGTATTTGAAAGGCAATAATTCATTGCTTTGGATAAAAAACAACTTTAACTTAATTAAGTTAATTTAAACAAGGCCTTTTTTATTTAATTTTGAAATGATAACAATTTAAAAGGTGAATCGTTGAAAACTATTGACCAATCGATAATATTTTTTTAAAAATACATAGACTTACTTCCCATTGAAAATATTTTACGAAGCGAGGGCTGATATCTGAAGTGTAACTCCGTTCTGACTCATACTCAAGTAATTCCCTGTTCTGACAAGATTGGACACGGAAAAGACTTCCACGTGCATTTTACTTTCCACGTGCATCTAACACGATGAGAAGGAGGGAGCATCTACGTCATATCGACATCCAATCAGAGAACGGCAAGCAGCTGTATACCCCTCAACTCCTCTCAAGGCACTCTTGTTATACGTGGTGCGAGGGGGGATATACGTTAGGGTGAATTTTGGAGCACATAGTCCCGTCGGACTCAAATCTCCTATCCTGGAATAAAGATGACTGTACAAAATTTACCATTGCCCTTTTTAGAAAAGTATTTAAATAAGAGTAAAATTAAGTTTATGAAAAATTTGAAATTTAAAAAAAATTAATGGGAGAAATAATTACAAAAAAAGTTATAAGTATTCAAAAAAGCTCTTTTAAGAGCTGAAAATCGTTTTTCGAAGCGTCCATTAAGTGGGCGGAGTTACAGTGGCCAATCGGGTTACAGCAAGAACCGAGATCAGAAAGTGCGGGAAAAAATATCAGGAGGTGGGAATATGGGCTGTGGAACGAAAGAGAGCGATTTTATTGGCCGAGCCAGGAGTTCAGAAAATGGGGTATAAGTATATTGCTAGGATATGCAGCCAATCAGAACACACTGCGATTCAATAGAGTTGGATCGCAGCAAAATTTTGAAAATTGGAAAATGAAGAGAAAAAAGAGGGAAAGTTAAAAATTAATTAAAATCAGGATCGACCAAGATGTCTCTTGGTCTACGGATGAAGGGATAAGTTGGATAAGTAGGGATCTCTTGAATAGATGGGTTTTCATGCCAGTCAATATTACTGAAGAAGTTAATAGCTAGTTTTCTTATAGTTTGCCTGATAGTCGGAATGTTAAGAGCTGATCTAATGTCAGCGTTCCTCATGTACCAATGTGCATCGAGGATTTGTCGTAGAATAACGTTTTGGGAAATTTCAATGAGATTGATATTGGTTCTTGCTGCGTGTGTCCAGATTGGTGAAGCATAAGTTAAAAGTGGTTTTAAAATCAGGGTGTAGATAAGCATTTTATTATGTCTGTTTAATTTAGACTTTTTGCAGATTAGGGAATAAAGTTGTCGCGTAGCATTTTTAAATTTATTTCTTACGTATGTAATGTGTTGTCTGAACGTGAGGTTTTTATCAATTATAACACCGAGGTATTTAGTGTGTTGAGACCAGGGAATTCTTTGGTTTTGGAGCGTGATTTTAGGGGGTGGACGTCTTTGAGTAAAGAATACTGCTTGTTTTTTTTTTTCGTAGTATTAAGTGCTATTTTCCACACGGAGAACCAGATCCAGATCTCATTTAGGTGAGGTTATCCGCATACATACAAATCATTGTGTTAGTGGTTTTAAGAATATCATTTACGCACAGGTCCTAAAATGGACCCTTGTGCGACGCCGGCTTTGGCAGGTCTTACTTGGGAAAAAGTTCTGTTAATTTTAACAGTGAAAGATCTGTCACTGATATAAGATTTTAGGAGAAGAATTAGTGGGGGTGGGATTTTATACATTATTAATTTAAAGAGAAGGCAGTGTGCCAAACTCTGTCGAAAGCTTTCTGAATGTCTAGAAACACTGCAGCTGTATATTGATGTCTGTCAATTCCATCTTTAATATACTCAACTACTCGAAGAAGTTGATGGGTGGTGGAGAGACGAGGACGGAACCCGTGCTGCTCCGGAACAAGGATATTTTCATTTTCCAAGTAATCATTAAGTCTGGCAGAGATAATTTTCTCTGCCAGTTTGCTAAGAATCGGTAGTAGAGATATCGGTCGATGGGATTCCGCAAGTTTGGGATTTTTCCCTGGTTTCAGGATAGGAATTACAACTGCAGTTTTCCATGCATTCGGAAAGTATCTAAGTTTGAACATATTGTTAATGATATTAGTAATTTTGAAAACTGTTAGAAGGGGAAGGTTTTTAATCATTTTATTAGTAACTCCGTCTCTTCCCGGACTTTTCTTAACTTTAATCTTTTTAATGTAATTAATTCCGAAGGAAGAGCAGGCGGGATAGGGTCAGTATTGTTAGTATGATCAGTAATGTATGCTTCGACAATATTGGAAATGATATGATCTTTTTGTGGATTTTGGATGTTGTTTAATTGAAATTGGCTCTCGAGTGATTTGGCTATAAGATCTGTTTTGTTTGTGTCACTGAGAGCGACGCCGTTTGGGCCATTAAGGGCGGAGATCGGAGTGGCCTTTTTTCTGAATGCTCGAGCGGTTCCCCAGAGGGAGCCGTCTTCGGCATCCAAGGAAGTAAGGTGTTCCTCCCAAAGCTGCTGTCTGTAGAGACCGACCTTTCTTTTAATTTTATTTTGAATCCTATTTAGTTCAGTTTTGTGAAGCGGGAATCTGGTAAATTGCCATAATTTCCTGGCTCTGTTTCTTTCGCGGAACAGTTGTTTGAGCTCACCCTGCACAAATGGTGGCTCCCTGTGGATCATAGGTTTAGATGCATTACCATGCGCAGTGAGAATCTCACTAGTGAGATCATTGACTTGGGACTCAATCTCTGGGGTTGAGTTGGCCTGTGGAAGGTACAAGTTATCATTGTTTGCAAGATTATTTGTGAAGAGTTTCCAGTTAGTGTAAAGTTGGGGAGGGGGAATTTCAAAGCTGGGTGTTCTTGGGAAATTTAATTTAATTGGATTATGATCAGAACTTAATTCAGAGATTGAGTCAATGGTACAAGGCCAGTTTAGATTTTTCATTAGTGCATAATCAATTATTGTAGCTGAAGCAGTACCGAGCCTAGTAGGGGTAGGGGGTGCTATTACATCTATGCCACTATTAACAACGTATCTGTAGAGCCTATTTCCTCGGGCGTCATTAACAGGACAGCCCCAGGAGGTGTGCTTTGCATTAAAGTCCCCTACAAGAATGGTCATATTGGTAATATTAAAAATGGTGTCGAGGGCGGCACCGAGGTTTCTAAAATAGTCGTTTATCGGTGGGATGTAAGTCGAACCGATAAGAATCGGCTCGTGATCTTTAGGAGTGAGCATCAAAAGCGTCGCCTCTACACCAGTGAACTGGGGCGGGTTGGGGACATGATAGTGGGGAATACAGTTTTTAATAAGAACCGCAGTTCCACCCCTGCCAGGGGCTGGGTGGGTCCTGTCGTTTCTATAGCATCTATAGTTTGGAATTTTAAATGAATCCTCTGGTCTCAGATGTCTCTTGAATTAAAAACAAATCGGGGGCGTGCTTATCAACGAAATCGCGCATCTCAACAATACGCGATTTCACACCGTCAGCATTCCAGGAATAAATAGAGAGCCACGTTAAATCTGTCGAGAGCTGAAACTATACATCATTAACGACCATGTTAGATTATTGAAAAGCCCTCGTGTAGCTGAACAGTGCGACGTTAATATTCAATCAATCAATCAATTTATTCCAGGAATAAATAGAGAGCCCAAAGACAATTCATTAACTTGTCTGCTTAAGGTCTGTTATTGCAAGTATAAGATTTCTTCATTTCAGTGAGAAGTGAAGGAAAAAAAAGGTCAAAAATTTTTCTTATCTCGAGAATGGCTTGAAGAAAGCCAAACTCGCTTGAGTCATTTTGGATAGCATTAAGTGCTTCCGTGTTTTTACTATTATTTTTATTATTATCATTAGATTCTGACGCCGAGGAGGTTTTCCCGGGTGCTGCCATCTGTTGGCTTTTTTCAGGGTTTAAAGCTTGGGAGTAACTAACTCCGGGGATTACTATTATTGAAGTGTCGTTTAACATTTTCGACTTGGGATTTTCCCTTACCTTTTCTAGGCTTGGGAAAGAGCGGGCATTCGGTAGAGGAGGCCATGTGACCTTTAGCATTACAATTGATACATAGCGGATTTTCAATTTTTTCTTTAATTTGACACGCGCCTGTCCTGTGGTTTTCACCACACTTCAAACAACGTGTCTTCATACTACAATTTTGGCTCGCGTGATGAAAGAAATTACAGTTGTAGCACTGCGTTATTCTGTTGCCTTTTCTAAATGGATCCAGCTTACTCTGCATGTAGACAGCTGCGCACTTGATAAATGTCATTGACTTTATCATCGCGAGCAATCTCTATCATGTAGATAGGTAGGGGGTTTTCGTTACAAATTTTTTAAGTTGAGCTACTTTAAGAATATTAATTCCCTTGTGTGTGGATATTAAATCATTTTTAATATCTTCGGGTTCAATAGTTTCGGGAAGTCCTTTAATGACAAGTTTTAGCGGTCTTGTGGATGGGGGTTCAATAACGTAGTGCTCAAGTTGTTTTTCTTTTAAATAGTTGGTGATTTCTCTATGATCATCAGCGCTTTGCGCTTCAATTTTCATATACCCTTTAGTGTGGGTATTAGTAGCGGTCGGGTAATTTCGATGAATTTCCTGTAAAATTAAGTTGTATGAATCGATCATACGCATAAAGATGGGTTTTATTTTATATTTGGGTGGGGAAACGTCCTCGTCGTCTTCGTTTGCAGTGTTGAGTGCTGCAAAAGTATTATTAGTTGGGACTTTCTCTATTTCCTTCGCTGGAGCAGTTTTGGTTGTTTTCGTAGGGAAAACAAAGTCCGCATCAATTTTACTTTTATTTTTATTATTAACTTTACTATTATTATTTTGATTTTGGGTGGCTTTTGCCGTAAACTTAGCCGGTCTAATGACCGGATCAGCGGTTCTTTTTACCGCTTTACTCTTATTGTTATGAAAACAGAGGGCAATTGGGCAAGGTAAATAATCAGTCATCTTATCTTCCAGGATAGCAATCTTTTCCTCGAGCGACTTCAGTTCAGTCTCCAAAGTCACTTTTGTTTCCTTGTTGTTGCTGGGGTCGCTTTCTTCAACCTCCAACATCTTAGCGACATAGTCCTTCCGAATGGAAAAAATCTTGATTTCCTTTGCAACGCTTTTGATTTGCATGCAACGTTGTTCATCAGGGAATTTAGGCTGGATGGGACCGAGGTCCTCCATAGTGATACATTGGTCATCGACCGGAGCTTCCATTATACTCGACTTCGTGCGAGGGGATTGGCCCTCCCTCCTTATCTAACAGGTTGAGAGAAGGGGGAGGAAACCCTCCTATTCGGCGATGGCTCCGTTGGGGGGGAGCTAGTTTGATTGACAGGTGACACGCCCCTTCTATTGTTCTCCCCCAGGACCTGCTACTACTACTAACATCAACATTAATGATATGCCTACTCACCCTCAAACTAGTACTAATATTTATGCTGATGACACTGTCACACTTGCAACTTTCGCCTGTGTGGGGCTATGCAGCTGACGCTGATAATTTAGAAATACTCGAGGTTGGTCAGAACTTGTTAGTACGCAATATTGTTAAAGCTTATAGATATGCTAAAAACTCTAAAATTTATGATGATTAATTAAAGTTCTCTCACTTAAAGCATACATTCAAAAACTGGCTATTTCTTTTTACAATAATCTTCCTAACATTGATAATGAAAATGTTAAAATGCTTAATAATTACTGTCCAGAGCCAGACATCAAAAGACCTAGGAGGGATACTCTTAGACTCTTATAATCCCCCTAACATTTAATATAGTCACTCTCTGTGAGGCGAGTGACCATGGTCATTTTTAAATTCTTTTTTCTATTTTATAACTTTTTAAACTTCGATTCCATTTTGGAATCCCACACAGGCTAGCTATCTAGACCCCTCCTTATTGCAATGTTCCAACGCTTCTTTGAAGCCAATTGAGTGCCTACTTTCACAGTGCCAAAGACCAATCACAACAAGGCCTTACAGCTTGCATCAGGACTTTCCTGCCGAAACCAAAGATAGAACCCATACTGTTCCAGAAGCCACGCTTACTTGCCACATCCTACCACCAATCAGGAGACTCTCTCTTAGCAAGGCACATCCACTTCAGGCCACATTAACGATCTAGTTTTGGGATGGAGGAACGCTTCCCATTCCATTTCTCGGAGATATTCAGCGTTGTTTGATGCTCTCTTAATATCTCAATCAAATTAAATGTAATTTCACTCACTTTTATCACCATTTAAATTATAAATTTAATAATTTTTTAATTTTTATTATAAATAAAATATAAATTTTTTATAAATTTAATTTTTATAAATTATAAATTTTTTTTCATCACTGTTATTATGTTCATGTAAAATCTTAATTTTAATTTTTAATCTGTAACTTTAATTATTTTAATGCAGCAAAAAGCTAAGGTAAAGCTGAACCAATGTTTACTCCCCATTTATTCCATGACAGGAGTTTAAGCTTCCCTGCGGAAAGCAGTCACTCAATCAATTATTTAACCTATACCTCAATCAAATTTACGATACTTTGATACTCACTCTCTTGCTTTTGCTAGAGAGCATGTACTTTCAGCTCAGAAGTACAGTTTTTGAACTATTGTCTCAGATTTTTTTGACATTATGTTCGGAAGTTGTTTTTAATGAATTCTGAATTGCATTATTGAATTGTTGCTAATTAATAAGGGATTTCCAAGGGCCATATATGGTCCATAATATATGACCATTGGGTACTGAGGTGCATGAGTAGATGTCCTGATCAGGTGGTGAGTCTGAAGCGAGAACCCCAGTGTTTAAGTCCCCAAGCAAGCTTGGTACTCATTTATCGACCCACTGCAGTAGGGATGAAAGGCTGAGTCGACCTTGCCCAGCATGGTAAAAGAACCAGGGCCTTTGGGGTGGAAGTACGATATGCTACCACTCGAGCACTGGGCCTTCTAAGTAATCCTCAGATTTTTCAAAAGTAAATATAAAAATTAATAATTTCAGTTATACATTGAAAGGATTTTATTGGAAAAAATGCTTGATGAATTAATTATATTGTTAAAAAAGTAAATTCAGTTTTATGAAAATAAGTAACGCTGTATCTTATGTATCTAATGTTATTTTGTCTAAAAACATAAAATAGAAGACAAAAAACATTTTTACTTGAAAAATGTAGACTTTTTTTTGGTATTTTCTATATACAAATCTTTTAAAATAAAATGTAAGTTTGAAAATTTCTTGTTCGTGGACTAATTTATGAGGGAGAAATTTTTTTGAGGTTTCTTGTGATATAAAACTGGCAAGGTAAAAACAATGGGAGGGGGGTGAGGTAACAATTTGAAGTGCCTAGGGCACCAGGGAGATTAAAAACAGCCCTGGTTAAAACCAAATGCTCTTGTATTTATCAAATTGGGTTTCTAAGGTTCATAATTAATGGCTTTTAAATAATCATATAGGAAACATATTCAAGTTAAAGTTTAAAATTAGTATTTTATCATTCAAATTTTTTTGTAGTGACAACTTAAGGCACGTTTTTGCTGAACAGTAAATGAATCATCGCACTTCGCTCCGTTTCATTGAATTCTGTTTACTCAGCTCAGGTCAATGACACCTGCTTAGTTTTAAATTGGAAACTTTTCAGGCATATCTTTTTAAAGAAAAATGATGGTGCCTACCGTATTATTGCAACAACACTCAACTTCAGTGAGTGAACAACGAAAGAGGAGTGTGAGAGAACAATTAAAAAAAAGGGTTTTGCCTAGGAGATCCGAAGAGGGACTCTGGGTATTGTTATATGAGTATTTCAAAAGGGTTTTTTTTGTATCAAAGCTGATTTGAATTTGGTAAATAATGTTAGTTTGACACTATGCTCTCCGATTAGAACCAGAAGAATTAACGAATTATATAGTAAAGGTGAGATTTTGATTTTTCCGTTGATTATTGCTTATGATCAATAATGTGTAAAAATGTTAAACTTGCTAACTTTATTGGAAGAAATTAGCGAAACAGTAGATGAAGGTATTTACGTATTAGCCATCACCACAGCAAAATGTGAGCGGTGAGAATTACGTTATATCAAAACAATAAAAGGATTCTAATGTGTTTTATAGGGGAAAAAAGTTAATCTGGTTTTGGTTGAAAATTGCATCAATTTGACTGTGGTGACACAAATACATAAGTACATTAAAGTTAATTAACTAAAAGAAATTCTTTTAAAATCCACATAATTTATTAAGGATAGGGAATTTGTGTTGAATTTCCTTGCGATCACAGTTGCACAACGTAAAAATGAAGACGATTTGTAATATGCAACATCAAACGGAATGTATAAATTCAAAGTATTATGGTGTTGAAAGTATTCCATCAATGAACTTATCATGTTAACACTTAAAGTATGGTAATGAATTAATAAAGAATTAATACTAATTCTTTAATAATAAAAATCATAACTTTATAGGAACACACATTTAATTTTCATTCTTCAAAATTACTTTTTGATTAATCATTAAAATGTCTATGAATGTCTACTCATTATAAAAATTGCATTTTTATGTTGCAACTAATAGGTTTTTTTTATGGATTTATAATAATTAAAACCTCCAAGGAGTATAACCATATATACATTCAACTAGAGTTGCAGCAGTCCAATGATTCTTTTGTTTTGTACCTTTTTTTTTATTAAGCGGACATGGTACAATGTTATTCATTAATGCTAGATGTACTACTGACTAATGATATTGAGGAGTAATTAAATTAAAAGTTTTTTTTAATACTTTGTGATTTAACTGTTCATAAGCTAAATTTAGTGGTTCCAGTTTTAATGGAAATGAAATAGCTATTTTATACATTTTTCTTTTTAACTATAACAGGTTAACATTGTGGGTCCACATAAATTATCATTTTGTTCAGTTTTTATTTTATTAAGGGGTTTCAGAGAAGAAGAAATAGTTAAAATTATATAAAGCATCTGTTGATTATGCCGCCTTATTGGGCCTGATCGACGTTGTCAGATCGAGGCCCACAAAATTCATTATGACTAGGGGCTAGTTTTATAAGGTTGACCGTAGTTTTGTGCAAATGACAGTATTTTTTTTGTCTCGGTTATACCACAATTTTGAGGGTGAACAAAAATCCCTGGGGAGTCGTCGGGGCCTACTACGTCACTTTCCCTTCCACCAACCTCACAAAAGGATTTGAGACCACAAATATTTAGAGTGCCCCCATGCTGCGAAGGCATTATACATTTACAAACACAAATACCTTCTCCGGAATTCGGACCCAAGTCCTATGACACAGCAATCAGCGTCACTATACTAGATGAGCAGCATAAAGCATCTGTTATTGCAAAGCAGTAAGAGTTAGGATAGCAAAAGCCTTGACTTTTTGTTAGCATTACGGTCTGAATCAATTAAAGAGGTTATTATTGTGACCTTAAATCTAATTTTAGTTGAAAAATGTTTTTATTGAAAAAGCTTGTATTTAATGGAGTGAAGATATTTAGACTTGTTTTGGGGTTTATTCAGTAATATGTTAGAGGAGAGGCAGTGTAAATGTGAATTTCGATATATTGTAATGAATTTCCTAGCAAATAGAGACACTGGTAGTGGAATATTCTACCTAATGGTATTATATTTATCAGTCTAAAAGGTATGTTTTAAAAATGAAGACCTGGTAGGAAATACTCATTGTTCGCTTATTATTAAATTTAAAACAAGGTTAGTGTTATTTTCAAGCTGTTTCCTGATGAGGGTGGAATAGACAATGCTGTGTGAAATTTTCTGTAAAGGCTTGTAAAAAGAGTTCAATATCAAGTAAGAGAACAGGGTTTAAGTAAAAATTTCACAAGGCGAATAAAAGGATCGAGCCATCTTAATAGCTTTAAGAAGTAGATTTTTTACTAGTGAAGGATTGGTCAGTACATTTGACACTCTCAACCTCATTATTCGGCTACTGTTGCTGCTGATTTCTTTCATATTTTTTGGGTAATCTTGCAGTGTAATCTTTCATAATACTCATCAGAAATATTTAAATAAAGTTTAAATTATTCTAGCTGCAATAAACCCTAAGCAATTTAAATGCAAGCCAAAAGCATGTATAAGAAAGGTCTAACAATTACAAATTTGTTAATTCAGTAAGAGTTATAAAATGAATAATATAAAATGTTTTGTATACATTAATAGTAACATAATATATTTCGAGACTCATTTTTTAACACTTAGTCTTAGTTCAATTTATTTCCCTGTAGAACATTGTACGATACCATGTAATATAATGTTAACTGCAACTTTTGATCTTGCAAAAGTGTAACAAATAACTTTCTCAGTGTCATTTTTTTCTTTCTAATTCTTTTAATTTCTGCCACGTTTTCAGGGGAAGGAATAAGTAGAAGAAGTCTGTCTGAATCTCCAATAGCAGAAGGTTAGTATTATTTCTACAGGGATAAAATTTCATAACTATTTTACACACTGTGTACAAAAATTCTAATTTTAAATATATTCCACAAAATTACGCGGATCAAAATTCTATTTTTTGCGTCTCATTCTTATGTAACACGAAGGCTATGGGCGACAGATCTCAGTAATTTTGAATCGTGGTCTAGTAACGAGAATGATACCCGAGCATGCACCACCCTATCTGAATTTTTACATCAAGCCATATATCGTGGAATTATCAGTTTCATTTTAAACTGAATTTTGGTTTCATTTATTTGTGCAAAGTCGAAAGAAGACATATACAGTAGCAAAAACTCAATGTCTTTTTTAAAAATATTTGATGTGTTGGATAATGTCTTTTTTAAAAATATTTGATGTGTTGGATAATGTCTTTTTTTAAAAATATTTGATGTGTTGGATAAGGATATGATCTATAGTGATTATGAATTGAATCTTAATGATTATGTATATACCATTTATTTAAAAAATTCAAAAAGCATTTCTGATTGAAATTGTCCATGCATTAAGTATGGACGAAAATGTTTTACATAAACCATATTAATAACTGAATTTATAAGGGGTGACCCAGTGTAATAAAGGGACACAAAAGGGAAGAGGTTCTTAACTAAGTCCACTAGTTAATTAAAATATGTTTATTAGGCAAAACAAACATTTCCATGCATAACTAGAGAATTAACATTTATATTAGAATTAAAAGGGATCGGAGCGCATGCTCATACGTCCTAACAGTTCCGGAGCTTGGCCATCACTGAAGATTGTTCTACCGGCTAGAGGACGCAAAAGTCTTTCTACTGTTAATATGGGAGGAATCTAACCGGGAGGGGGTTACATTCGTACCCTATGGTTCCAACGATGTCCCAGCGAGGAGACAATTAGTTCTTGTAGTAGTAGGTTGTGTTGAGTGATGGATGGTTCTGCTGGAAATGGCTAAAAAGCGCTGTAGTTCTACAAAAGCAATGGATATTCGTCTGTAAGCCTCAGCTGGAACAGCATAAACTGACACTTCAATATGTATATCCTCATTCAGATGAGCATATCATACTTATTATCTTGGTTCCGCAATTCTTCCATTCTCTTTATCTCTCTTAGAATCACATAGCAGAATAGACATTCTGGTTTGTGCAGCTTCTTACAATTGTTTTAGCAAACTGCCTTCTGGGCCCAAGAGCTTGCACACAAAGATGAAATTTGGGTGTTCATCAACTGGAATGTGAACTCTTAACTTTTAAACAAATCTGCTTTCCGGCATGCACAACAATTTGATTATCTTTTCTTTGGGAATCATCACCCACACACACACACACACACACACACACACACACACACACACACACACACACACACACACACACACACACACACACACACACACACACACACACACACACAATTCCTGTTGGCGAACTAGGTCAATTTCTTGTTTTAATATTTCCTTCTTGGAAGGATTCATTGTAAAGGGTGTTTTTTTAGAGGTATAGAACTTTAAATTGCAATAAAACAACGATGTATTATTCGATTGACATGAATTTTTTTATTCGAAAGATAATCTTGTGGCATTACCAGGGGTGTTTGTGCTCCGGGGATTTTGAACTTCGATACCCGTAAATTCCGGGGGTCGTCGTTCAAAATGAAGTAGGAATAATAATGAATTATTTATTTTGATCTGGGTAATTTTGTTTGCTGGGTAAATATTTACATAAAATGTAGTAGTTTATATGTTTGAAAATTTATGGTTATTAATTTTGCAAAAAAGTAATTCATTGAACTTTTATAATTAGGTCATTCAATGCTTCATAATTGTAATTTTCGTTTCTCCCCTTCTCGAAACTCCAAAATGTCGGTAGTAAGTCCGTAAAAGTTTCAGGGGATTTTTTGGGGTCCCACAAACACCCCTGCATTACATTTATGACAATCCCCCATGTCGTGTATTCATTGTGTTGAAATGAAGAAGCCTTTTCATTACTGGAACAAATACTATTTAATGTTCTTACGTTCCACAACACAAGGGGTCACTTAAATAAAACAACAAAACAACACACATCCATTATCGTTACAGAAAATGGCTTAAGGACTAAAAGGAGGGAAACAGGCTTTCCCTGATTCCACGTGTACACCTCTTTCCCCGGTTGCGATCCTGGGCCGAAGGGCGAGGGGAACAAGTTCCCGCTTCTCTAAAGAACAGGTGGTGCCCCCTGGCTTCCACTAATCATCAAGGGAAGGCAGGGTTTAAATGTAGTTGTTACATTCTCCCCCTACACCGCCGAAGACCGTCTCGGCGAGGGGGTGTACTAGCAGACATTATGGCATTCTCTCCGGCAGTCCCTCTAGGAACCAATGGCTGTTTGCGTGGCCTTCCTCTTTTCTTGAGAGGTACTACAGGAGACTGGGTCTCTGTGCCATTCAGAAAGGGTGTTAAAGCTGATGTATGGTAGACACCTAAAGGTTCGTCTGGTTTGTCACAACTGGCTACTACAAAGGTAGTGGGAGATCTCTGGGATAGCACAATGTACGGTCTGTCTCTCCTAGGCATGAGTTTTGCACTCCTGTTCTGACTCGCTTTACTTAATGGGTGAAGTTTTACCCATACCAGATCATTAACTTTATAGTTAGGACTTGGTCTGCGTGATTTATCTGCATATGTTTTTTGACGATCTTGACTCATCTCAATGTTTTCTTTAATTTGTGACATGTATCCTTCAAAACGTTTTAAATAGGGTGTGAATTCAGGCACAAAATTATCGTTATGGATGACGGACCGTAGATCAGTATTTACTTGGTCCAAAGTTCGTAGTTCTCTGGCGAAGGTTAGGTATGCTGCCGTGTGATCTGTTGACTCGCCTTTTGAAGTATTCAGTGCAAACCTAATAGCTGGTAGCTTTTCAATCCATAATGTATGGTTGTTACCTACCATCATTGCCAAACGAGGTTTCAAATCCCTATTTTTCCTTTCGACTGGATTTGCCTGTGGGTGATATACGGGAATGAGACTTTGATTGATATCCAAGACAAAACATAACTGTTGCATCACCGCACTCACGAATTGAGTCCCATTGTCACTTATTAGTCTACGGGGCACTCCGTATCTTAGGAAGACTTCATTTAGAAGTGTCATGGCACATTCTTTAGCAGTAGCTTGCTTTAATGGGAATAACTCTACCCATTTTGTTGTGTAATCCTCCACTATGAAAATCCACTTCATACCTTCGGTCGTTTCTGGTAAGGGACTAAAAAGATCAATAGCTATGCTCTCAAATCGTTGAGCTGGAACAGGGGTCTGCAGAAGACCTGCAGGTTTCTGATTCGTGGCTTTGTATCTAATGCATTCTGAACAGCTCTTCACATAATCAGCAATAAATTTCCTCATACCAGTCCAGTAATATTTCGAGGAAATTCTGGAAAAGGTACCATCAGCACCGTAATGTGCAGCGGTGGGAGCATCATGGTGCAATTTTAATATCTTCTCTCTCTCATGAGTAGTGACAACTAGTTGAGCTTCTTCAACTTCAGCATGAGGTGAGTACCGGTACAGTACTCCCTGATTCATCACGTACCCTCTCCCAGTCCAATTGGCAAAGTCAACTCCCTTGTTGGGATTTTCAAAACAATCAACTATCTTTTTTAGCTCAAGGTCCTTCAATTGTTCTGTTCTTAGCTCATTAGCAGTTCTCGTCGGGAAATCAATAATTATAGTTTTTAATTCGCAAATTTCTTCATCTCTATACTCTGGCCTGGAAAGCATATCTGCAATAAAATTGCATTTCCCTGGAAAATAGTCAATCTTCAGATTGTAAGATTGTATTTGAAGTGCCCATCGCGCGCGCGCGCGCGGGCTAAGCTTCCGGTTGGTGATGTTAAATTCATCAGCCACTTTAACGGTTGATGGTCAGATGCCACTGTAATTTCTGCCCCTTCAATATATCCTCTAAATTTGTTTAAGGCCCAGACTATAGCCAAGGCTTCTCGCTCTGTTGTCGAGTAATTTTTTCAGCAGAACTCAAGAGTACTGGCATATTCTACTGGTTGTTCATCGGTGGGGCTTTCTCCTTGTAACAGAACTGCACCGAGGGCGTAACTGCTTGCATCCGTTTGGATG
Source organism: Trichonephila clavipes (assembly GCA_019973935.1). NCBI lineage: Eukaryota > Metazoa > Arthropoda > Arachnida > Araneae > Nephilidae > Trichonephila > Trichonephila clavipes. Next base: position 7,226 of record BMAU01017119.1, on the reverse strand, counting down.
ATAAAAGGCTTTTTAGGATCAACTTGTCTCAATATTGGTGGGGTTATTAAACATTGTTTGAGGGTTTGGAAAGCTTGTTGCTCAATTTCACTCCATTTCCAAGCAGTACTTTTCTTTGACAAGTTGCTAAGGGGTCTAGCAATATCTGAAAAATTTGGAATGAATTTTCTATACCATGAGCAGGTCTGTAAAAATGACTGTAGCTGCTTTAGGTTTCTCGGGGAAGGAATGTTTTGTATCGCTGCAGTTTTATCTTGATCCACCTCTATTCCCTTAGGAGTTATCCAAAATCCAAGGTATTTTACGCGAGAGCAAACAAACTTGCATTTTTCTCTGTTAGCACATAATTTAAATTTTTTAAGTCTTTCAAAGACCATTCTTAAGTCCTCAATGTGTTGTTCAAACGTTTCAGACAACACAACGATATCGTCTAAATACACCAGGATATTTACATTTCTCAATCCATTACGAAACTGGTCCATAAGACGCTGAAAGGTTGCTGGGGCATTGCGAAGTCCAAATGGCATTCTTTTGTACCTAAATGTACCAAAAGAGCAAACGAATGCAGTCTTGTCCTGGTCCGCTGGATTGACCTCTACCTGATGATAACCGGATTTTTTTTAAGTCAAGGGTAGACATAAAAGCAGTAGATTTAGCATCATGTAAAAGAACATCCATGAGGGGCAGTGGATATTTGTCAGGTATAGTAATCGCATTTAGTTTACGATAATCTATGCACAACCTAACAGTTCCATTAGACTTGGGTACTAAAACTACTGGGGCTGCGTATGGGGAATCGCATTCTTCTATAATATTATGAGCCAAAAGATTATCAATTTCTTTCCTTAAGTGTTCTTTCCTGTTTGGAGATAGTCTATAAGGTGCAGTTGAAACTGGTGGGTGGTCACCTGTGTTTATAAAGTGTTTTACGAATGGAGTTGGTTCTCCCCCTAGTCTGAAAACATCTTTACTTTCATTAAGCAGGACCATCAAATCATTTCTTTCTTCTACATTTAGGGCCTGTCCTTCTCGCAAATGGAGATCATTTGTCTCAGTTTCATCAACAGTGTTGCTATGTAATGGAATTTCACTGGGAATTGAATTCGTGGGACAAGAACTACTATTTATTTCGACAGGACTGTCGTCTACAGGCAAAGGAACATCTTTTGAAAAAGGTATCCTGAAGCTTGGTTTGTCACCAAAATACCAAAAATTGTTACGCATGTCCATTACGATTCCTGATGTCCTTAAAAAGTCAACACCTAGAAGAGTGCGGTTACCTTTTGCATGTGGCAAAAAAATTAAATCGATTTGGAAAGTTCGTCCACCTACGGTGATTGGTACTGTAGCTTTTTGAACAAGGGATGTGGATTGTTGACCATCAGCTAGGCACATAGCAAGATGAAATTCTGAGAATTTTTGTCCACGATTTCTCAAGAATTTAAACATTAATTCTCCCCCGAGTGACTGGCTGGCTCCTGTATCAGCACAAACTGTGCCTGTAGCCTCATAGACTTCGATGTCAAGTAGAGCTACTGGGGAGATAAGACAAGTAAACATGTGTATGGCGTTGACAGAGGCACTCTCTTTTTTTTGTGAGCATTTTGGACATTTCGATTTTATAAATCCAGGGTTGCCACAACCATAGCAAGAAATAGGTGGATGAAATCCGGTGTTGGTATTCCGAGCTGGCATGCAGCTAGGGTTAGCAAAAGCACTATTGTGGTTACCCGAAACATTCTTTTCAACTTTGAATGAGTGAGACTTCCTTAACTCCGGATTGCCTGTGTTCCTAGAAAAACGAGAGTTGCTTAGTTTTGTTAATTTTTGCGAAGAGGGTTTAACATTTTCGTATGAGTCCAGCTTTTCAGCTAACACAATGGGATCATTCAGTATTTCCCAAGTGTCTAGGAAATGATTCTTGTAATCTGGTGGACACCTTTTTTTTAATTTGATCTGCTATGATAAGATCTTTCAAGGTTTCAAATGAATCTATTTCTAATTCTTTTAGCCAACCTTCGAAAAAGGTTCTTAGCTCAAAAAAGAAATCTTTCCACGTGGAATGATCCTGTTTCTGGTGTCGGCAATAAAGGACTCTGAAACGGTCAGTTGTCAGTTTGAACCTTTGCAATAAAATATTGTGAATCTGAGCATAATTCCTAAACATCTCTTCCGGTTCTCTTGCAATTAACCTGCCAATATCACTTGGCAGGACTCCAATTAAGTGTGATACCCCAAAATCGGCAGGTACATTTAGGAGCTTCATTTGTCTTTCGAACATTGTTAAAAACAATGATATGTCATCTTTATCAGGGATGAATGTGGGCAAGACTGTTTTTAAATCCAGCCTCATGTGGTTAGAATCCATTTGAGAAGAATTACCTATGAGGTTTCTCCCCCTCAGCTTGATAGCAGAAATTACCTTTTATTTCAATATTTAACTTTAAGAAAGAATATATATATATATATTCAACAGATCCTTATAATAATAATAACCAAGAATTTCACCATTTACTCAATATAGCAATTATTTACAGCAAATTATTATATAGCAATTATTTTAAAATGCACCAATACATATTTATCAACAATGTTATATCAGTTACTTTTTCCTGAAAGCAGAAATGATCTTTCACTATTTGAATTTCACAATTATTTCCAACAGTAGATTGAAATAATTATAATTAAAAAAATGCATTATAGAAGCAAAATATACAAATACTAATATCTCAAAAAAGATAAATGATCATATTCCTCAATATTATTGTACAAAAGATTTGTTACATCTACTCACAGATTTAATTTCCGTTTTCTTGTTCAAGTACAGGTGAAGATTTCAGTAACACACATAATCTCGGGAAGAGATTGTTTTTCTTCAAAGTAGCAGATATATTGTAAGTACACCACTTTCTTGATCACGATGGTATTTTTAACACATAAAGCAACACAATTTCACTTCGGATTATTTCCTCACTTTTCGAGCACTTTCACCTTAGTATCCGGATGATACTAAAACTGACAATTTTCTAAAAGACGAGCACTTTCACCTTAGTATCGGGATGATACTAAAACTGACAATTTTCTGAAAGACGAGCACTTTCACCTTAGCATCGGGATGATACTAAAACTGACAATTTTCTAAAAGACGAGCACTTTTACGTTAGTATCAGGATGATACTAAAACCGATGATTTCCAGATACAATCAAGCACTTTAACTTTGACTGTCGGGGCGACACACACTAAAATTTCCATACACGTGGTCAGTTGGTCGAAGAAAAACAACATGTCCGCTCAAGGAAGCGTTGATCAGCATCTCGGTTTCCTGGTCCGGTTAGAACGTTGGGCGCCACTATGACAATCCCCCATGTCGTGTATTCATTGTGTTGAAATGAAGAAGCCTTTTCATTACTGGAACAAATACTATTTAATGTTCTTACGTTCCACAACACAAGGGGTCACTTAAATAAAACAACACACATCCATTATCGTTACAGAAAATGGCTTAAGGACTAAAAGGAGGGAAACAGGCTTTCCCTGACTCCACGTGTATGTACACCTCTTTCCCCGGTAGCGATCCTGGGCCGAAGGGCGAGGGAACGAGTTCCCGCTTCTCTAAAGAACAGGTGGTGCCCCCTGGCTTCCACTAATCATCAAGGGAAGGCAGGGTTTAAATGTAGTTGTTACACATTTTAAATATGATTTCTGGCATATGACTGCCACGGCTGGCTCGGATGTAGTCCAATCTGGACGTCCAATTTTCGATGACTTTTTCCAACATTAGTGGCCGTATATCGGCAATAACACGGCGAATGTTGTCTTCCAAATGGTCAAGCGTTTGTGGCTTATCCGCATAGACCAATGACTTTACATAGCTTACGAAGCTTGGCCGTCACTGAAGATGGTTCTACCTGTTAGAGAGTGCGAAAGTTTTGGTCTTAATTGCTTTAAAAACATTGCTTGTTTATGTGAAATATTTTTGAAATAAATATATCTTTCAAGATGTATTAAAATATCCTGTTAAAAAGACAACACCTGTGTTTTCCTTTTTCAAACAAAAGTATCTTCATATCCATATTAAAATACATAGTTTGCATTTTCAGTTTAAAAATTATGGTTTTTATGAGGATTTTTTTATTCGAGATTGTTATATAATTCATTAAGAATAATGGAAAATATTTATATTGAATAGTTTTAAAGCGTTTGTCATATTTTTCAAAATAAGGCTTTATTGAGCATAATGTATAATGCAATGTGTTAAGGCCTATTGTATATACACTTCTTGAAAGCTTCCGAGTTATTAAAGAAGTGAAGTCTTCCATTTGTTTTTTTTAATGAATATAGTAATATCTGTACATCACAGTGCAATCTGAATACTGAATATTTTAGATGTCTATTTAAAAAAATTCAGTGTCTGATGAAAACTTGTTTGGCATATAAAATTGTAGATTTTAAAAGAGTATTGTAATCTTTCGTTGTGATTTATCCTAGAAACGATATGGCACATGTCAGATCAGCTCCAAAAAGTTGTTGACCGCCAAAAAACTATAATAATAAAGTGATTGGATGGTAATCCCCCCCCGTAAAAGTCAGACGTATCCCCGAATATGATTTTGGGAAGCTTGATGGTCACAGCATTTTGTACAAGGAGGTTGGACTTTTCTGCCACTATCAAGACGTATAAAAAGGTGACTACTTGTTAATGTAACCAGAGTATTCTCAAAGTGGCTGTTACATTTGATTTCTAGCAAAGAACAGGGGATGGTCCTGTGTACCATTGGTTCGTAGGTGGAAAATTCCACATTAAATGGAGTTCAGATGTTTTATTTGAATGTTGTTCTTGATAAGTAAGCGAAGTGCCAGTAGCCGTTTTATTCTCACTATACCCTCTGTTTTGTCTCAACACAATAAACAACACTAGTAGTGGACTGTGATCTCTTTTAATTTCTCTACTCCTTACACTACCTCTCGGAGTTATTGGTACACACACACTGACGTTTTATTTTACAAGCAGCTAGAGGGCGCTGTTCATTAACAGAACTAACATACCGCCCCACATTGCACTGGTTTAACCATGCAATCATTGTTACTAAATTAACATTCATATTGGTTACATCTAGAACACTTTACACATTCAACACTTGACAATTCTCAAGAAATACAATTACATAAATCATTATATAAATTCAAGATTTCACAAATAACAATATTTTTTTTATACAAATACAAAATCACTTTACTAACAATGAGCAAATTTACACACCACCAATGGTACACTAAATGAAAAATTCAAATTATATTTAAGGATCTTCCATTGGTAAAACACAAATTTCTGATATGGCTCTCAGCCACTCTCAGTAGTCCCACTGAATGATCAATACGAGATCTTAGAGATAGAGGGGCAACCTCCCAAGAGATCAGTTTGAGTTTCTACAAATTAAAAAGGGCTGTAATTTTTTATAGTCTTGATTCTTGTGCCAAGTGCTCAGATTCAAAGAAGTACGATGTTGGGGTCCGTAGCTGTACATTTTATTTTAATTACTTAACTAAATTGGCGTTTCTAGTATGCAAAGGTTGGTCTCGAAGAGTGCTTTCCAAAAGAGTATTCTGAGTCTGAGAATAATTCGAGCGGCACTCATTTATACACGTTCTGATTTCTGAAGATTGGTTTCAAACGCGCAGGAATAAATTGGGTAGCCATATTCCAAAACAGGTTTAATCAGCGAAATATATATGCTTCTAAGAGTGTTTGCATCAGCTCCCCAATCTCTGCCAGCTGGATATTTGAGAATGTTTGAGCGATATCGGGTCTTCAAAACCAAACGGTCTATTGCTGTTGAATTCAGGTTCAAGAATGAATCCTAAGTATTTGAGATGGTTTTAATATGTATGGGGCTTGTCCTCGAAGTACAACTTTGGTTTGTTGTTATATAGGTGTTTATTAGTAGTAAAAAAGGTCATTATTGATTTAACTGGATTGAAAGTCAATTTGTGTTCTGTTGAAAATTCAGAGTGCAACCAAAGTGGTGTTAACACATTCGCTGCCAGCAAAACTGGTATATCCATCCTCGGAAGCCGAATAACAAAATAGTGTTTAATGATTAAAAACATTTTTATATTTTAGTAATAAAAACAAGAACTTTTTATGTACTTTCTTTTCTTAGGCCGTGAAGGCCCTGCAATAATTGTAATGCCCGCCATTTTTAAAAACGGATTTAAAAAAATTTAAAACACAAAATTTAAAAACCAAGCACATAAAATATAAAAGTAATGCTTCACTAACATTCTCAAAAACCTCTTCGTTCAACCTCCAAAGCCGCACTAAAGATAAAGAATATAACTTATCATAGTCGATGCCGGCATATGAGTTAGCACCATGCTGACGTGTCAGTGGCAGCGAACTTGTTAAGGATCGTTTCGATGTTACTCACATCTGTGCTTTAAATTTCAATGAACAATATCGCCAGCAAGGATAGCAATAACAACACATTTTAGTTTCCTTTTGTCTGCACCGACCCAAACAGAAAGAATAGAGTAGGCTGAGAAACACTGTCCTTTTTTAAAAGGTCTTTTTAAATTTAATCTGTGGTGATGAAAGTCGCTTGACCAAACAAAGGCAGAGCCCCTAATGTTGCGTCGTGTAAATTAACAATCTATGTACTTTTTTAAAAGGTCTTTTTAAATTTAATCTGTGGTGATGAAAGTCGCTTGACCAAACAAAGGCAGAGCCCCTAATGTTGCGTCGTGTAAATTAACAATAAATTAGTCCTTCCAGGCTACCAACCTTAAGGAGAACGAAGGGAGCAGCTTCTGTTTGTCGATAGGACTAGAGCCCCCCAGACCAAGTCCAAGGGTAGAAGAAGTGGTCTTTTATACACTCATGTCCATAAATTAAGGATAATGAAGTTCAGGCAAAGAAAGAGACAGAAGCAAAACAAATTTGACTTATTTGTAAAGTCTATTTATTTAACAAAAGGTAAAGAGCATCATCAAAAAAATGCTATATGTTTGACATAATTAATAAAAATTGCGATTTTTACTTCCTGGAGCAAATTTCAAAAAAGAACCTATTTACAAAAAACAGTATAACATGGTTAGTGTTTCGTCAATATTTGTGTGGACTGTAAAACTGGTTAAAGAATAAAAAAATCAGTCTTTTTCGCAACGCTAAGCCTACTTTATTCGTGCACCCGCTTTTGTTGGGGTACAGCTAGACAATGTCTACTTT
>BMAU01017116.1:0-164273 GCA_019973935.1 Trichonephila clavipes | reverse complement strand
AATAGCATGAGATAGATAAACTTCCCTATTTTAAAAGAGTTTAAAAAATTATTAAAAACTTAACTGAAAAAATTACTTGAGAATTTTTAAATTATAACTAAATACTTTTGACAATGATACAAAATAAAGGAGGCATTAATAAAAGTACACTTACTGTTACATAGTTGTGTAGATGAGCTATAGTGACAAATAATATAAGGGATAAGTAAAGAATAATTTATTTAGAATTAACTCATCCTTTTTAAATGATTAAAAATAACAGAAGAAAACAATTTTACATCGTTAGACATTTTATTAACATTCTTAAACCACGCTACAATGTCAACATCTTTTTTGTTGCCAGATGAGATTAACTAAATTTATGAAAACAAAAGATAATATATAAAACTACATTACTCCTTCTACGCCAGTAATATAGTTACGATACAGTATGAAATAAAAGTACAGTAAGACCCCGCTCAACGCTGTTTCGATTTAACACTCTTTTATTTGAATGAGGTTGATTCATGTGACATCATGATCACGTGATGAGGAGAGCACGTGAATATGTTTTGGTTTGTCTCGCTTAACAACCTAACAATTCTTTTGCGTACTATTTTGCTCTTGCTCTTTTACATTATAACTCGATTACAGTAAAGATAAGATAATTGGATAGGAAAAAATCTGTTTTTAATGTCGGTAAAAATTCGAGTGTTTAGTTAACGTCATGAAGCGTAAGGACTTAAAACTATCTCCTTAGTTATTATTCTCTGACCACTTTGAATAATCTTGTTTTCAATACCAAACATTTTTAGAAATCGTCGCCAGCTCCATTCCTATACTATTTTTGTGTTCACAAAGAAAACTTCTGCTAAAAGGAATTTGGATAGATATCTACAGGAAATGTAAATATTTTTTGTTTATTTTAAATTAAATTATATAGAGAACATACCTAAAAGATAAAATATATTTAGTTAACTTAAATTTTAATTATTTTACTCATCTTCTGAGTAGTTAATAGATATTTCTGTATTAAATTATCTAAAATGAAAACACAAGAATCTGATATGTAACCCTACATGTCATATATTAAAAAAAGTTTTTGTCTCTCTCTCACTCTATATATAATGTATTATATGTATATAGACAAATATGTACATATATAATGTATTATATATAGAGAGAGACAAATATGTATATATATAATGTATTATATATGGAGAGAGACAAATATGTATATATATAATGTATTATATATATATATATATGTCATGATTTTGAAGACAGAATCAGATTAAAGTTTTAAAAAGGAAGGTCTTTATTCGCTCGTTTCTACATCTGTTCTGACTGTGAGCAGGGAGGAAAAAGCACGCCATGGTGGGGGTTCCGAGTGAATAACACGTGAAAAAACATCTGGTAAGTATCGCTGCTTTGAAGATGGTGTTTTGCAGAGGATTAATGCTGACATATGTTGACTATTAAATCTAACGATCTGGAATTAGAGACATGTTTATTGGCTAGGCCATATGTTCGGAAGAAATAAATGGGCGATTAGTTTGATACTTGAATATGAGAACGTAGAAAGATGGAGTCAAGTGCTCATATATTATTCTTTTTCGCCGAAAAGTCTTGTTAAGCAGAACTCAGTTTTCCTGTATTACGTAAGATGTTTCTTTTAGTTATTATCTTCTTCTCTCTCATTATTATGGGTATTTTGTTGAATGTAATTTAACTGAAAATTTTCAGATGGATGAAAATGTCTTAAACGAACTGAATGAACCAATTCAGTGTCAGTTTTATTAAGGGCATTGGGTCTATCAATTTCAAATAATGCATCAGAACATTTTCTTAAAACGGTATAAGGGCCTGAATAAGGGGGACTTAATTTCCTTGTATTGGGGTATTGAAATTCCTCATACATTACTAAGTCACCAACCTTGAAATCAGCTTCCTGAAATTTTTTATCATATCTAATCTTATTTATTTTATAATATTGTTCTGTTCTTTCTTTGGCTAATTTTCTTGCTTCTTCTAAGGGAGGATATATCTCATTATCTTTACCGAAATTTCGAAAGGTAAATTACCATACATTAAGTAGGTTGGAGGGAAACCTGTTATTGTATGTGGAGATTGATTATACTGATGGGTTACCTTTTCTAGAATTTTTGTCCATGGGACTTTATTTGAACTATTACTAATTTCACATTTTAAGCGGGTAATGATGATATGATTTACACGTTCAACCTTTCCATTGGTTTGTGGTCTGTGAGAAGTAGTTAATAATTGAGTGACATTATTATGTTTTAAAAAATGCTTAAATTTTAAAGAGGTGAACGCAGTATTTCTATCACTTAAAATTTTTTTCGGTATGTGATTCTGAAAGATTTGTCTTAAACAATTTATATAAGTATCTGTGTTGTTGCATTTTTTTATGGGAAAGTCCAAATGTACCTAGTTGCATGATCAATAATAATGTGTAAATATTTTTTAACAGAGTTGTAATAATTTAAACCACCTACACCAGTGTTTCTCAAAGTGTGGGGCGCGCCCCCTGGGGGCGATAACCCTACAAGGGGGGCGCGAGCGTATCAAAAATTTAAAGATTTTTTTTAAAAAAAAAATAACTGGAAAGAGAAGTAAAACAAAATATTTTCTTCCATAATAAAAAAAAATACACACAACAACACTGAAATACTTTATGTTTATTATCTGGCTTTTTTTTCCGTCATCAAATAGCAATCTTTGATCCCAAAACCAAATTAAAGAAAAAAAAACATTTTTGTTTTGCTGTATTTCCTCAATGAGAAATTTTTTTATTACGTTTTAACATAAAATATTACTCGTTAAAAGAAAAAAAACGAAACCCAGACCCTGAGAAAAATTCTAAGAAGATAAACAATTCACCACTGTAATTATTATTGAAATACTGTACATTAGTTGTAGAAAAAGAAAAGGAAGTCATAATTCACTTTTCAGCCAGGCTGCATAGTACGTTTGCTAATCATTTGATTGACCTTCAATCTTATGGTATGGTTATTATCAATATTAGTTTCCTCCCAGCTTTTATGCGTTTGCTTTTCGCTTAGGGAAATTGTAAATAATTGAGTTTTGCGATATTTGGAAAAGGATTGATTGGTTTAACATTTCTGTAGGGTAATTGAAAAGTGTCTGATTTGCGTCCTTTATTATGGTCTTGTACTTTTGAATCATTTTAGTTCAGGTTTATTGGATTTTTTCTCAAATCATCAAAGAATTGAATAGTCCTTGAAAGAAGGTAAGTATACTTTCTATAAATTAAAATATTCACTAGAATTCCGATTTGTATCGTGTACAGTAAAAATAATTCAAAACAAATGATTGGGGTGACTGAGTCCCCCCGCACTACCATTAATGTTAGTATCGAGTACACGCCTGCTCCCGGGTTAAAACATTTTGAAGTCTTCTCGCTTTAAATGTTAAAAAGTAACACAATTATTCTTCATCGGAATTTTATATTCTTTTTCATAATTTAACATTAATTCTAAATGCTAATTGTGTGAGGTTTAAAATTACACTTCTTTTAAACAGTTATTTACAATTATAGCATTTATCTAAAAAAAATCATTTTACATTTTTGTATACAATGTCGTGCACACAGTATTACTCTCATTACAATTCAGCTATTATATCAAGAATAATGTTTTATTTTTTTTAAAAAATGAACTCGTGCGAAGAGTCAATGTTTCAGCCAGTATACGTTTGATGTATCAGTACTGAAGAAGGTATTTTATAAATAATTTCTTATTACTGAATTTGGCCGCGGTAGCCGAGGGGTATAGGTTTCGGATCGTGTCTTGCCTTGTCACGAGTTCGAGCCTAGTCCACTAAAGACCCGCCGTGTAGGGCAGCGATGCACGTTAAATCTGTTGAGAGTTGAAACGTTTTCCCGTTGGTGTGGTGTGGTAGTTAGGAGAGAGGGTGCCAGCTCAGGTGTCATCCACGTCACTGACCATGGTTCAAAATTACGTGGTCCGTCGTCAAAAGCCCTCGTGCAGCTGAACAGTGCGACGTTAATATTCAATCAATCAATCTTATTACTAAATTAAGAACAAGTTTAATAATTATTAGGGACTTCCACGGGCTTGTCTTATAGAGAAAAGTTTTTCAAAGGAAGGTTTAATATCAGAAATTGACACTTAAAGAGTTATTTTTCTATATTTAGCTGAGATCTATATTTTGTCTTCAAGGCATCCACTGCAGAAAATCCGGTTTGAAAAAGGTAGGATGTTGAAAATGGTAATAGTATACGAAGTGCTTTTGTTTTCAGTACAGATAATTCCTCATCCACCTCTACCCCAAATTCAAAGAGCTATTTATTACGAAATTGCCTTTTAATTTTTCACTGGATGTGAAATCTATGAAGATTTCTTCTTCGGAAGTTGAGAGCCCTTCTGGAGTATCTTGAAACAGATCCCTAATCCACTCGTAACTTGCTACCAAGCTGTCCTCATCCAGAAAATACTTTTTAAAATTCTTTGCCAACATAGCTAAATGATTTTACATGTTTTAAAAACAACTTTCACGTGTTGTTCTACAGATTTGTAAGTTTTAACACATATCGAGCTGGGGCTTTTTTCCCATCATTTACTTCAGTAGTGGTAAATCCAAAATTTAAGTATTTTTGAGAAGATCGCCTTGATTTAATTTTCGGAACCATGCTCATTCGTCTGTGTACTTGTTGATTCTTTATTATGGTCGAATGTTTGCTTAGGACTTAAAAATGTACGTATGATATTGTTTTAATCTACTGCCGTAAATACTTAATTACCGTGACTTACAGTTTACGTGGAAATTAAAAAAAATGTACATTCAAGCTAGATTCGGTAGCTACAGGAGTATCGAGTCGACCAAAACTGACTGGAATTGTACGAGGAAAAGCATTTTTACATGTTTTGCGCAGACATTCGATAGGTTGCCCAGACTCACGCAAACGTACCCTATAATTCCAGATGTGATGGATATGATAGAGAGCGACATTGACTAGACTATTTTTCTAATGACATTTTTACTTTGAGAAATGAATGCTGAAGGAAATAAATCTTTAATTAAATACATCATTTTGCGATCTGTTCCAATTTAAAAATTAGAGAAAGAAAAATAACATAATTCTAAGTAATATATATTTTAAGTAATTTTCTGAAAATATATATTACTTAAAAGTTACATATACACAACATTTAATATACTTATCGTATTAATTTGTACGGTTTATAATGAAGATCGCATTGTAACTTTAGGGTCTCTCTCTCAAAGTGCATTTTTATTGCAGTAAATACATTATTGTTGTACAGGGGGGCGAGACAAAAATTATGATTGAAAATTGGGTCGCAAGTATTGAAAGTTTGAGAAAGACTGCTTTTAATGTATGAGTGGTGCACAGAGTATTTTATGACTAATTAATTAATACTAAATATTAAGAACAAGTTTAATAATTATTAGCTACTTCCATGGGCTTGTCTTACAGTTTTAAGATAAGAAATTGACCCTCTGAGTTCATTTTCTATATTTAGCTGATATCTATATTTTGTCTTCTAAGCAACCACCGCATTTTGTAATATGTTCCAATTTAAAAATCAGAGAAAGGAAAAATAACTTAGTAATTATCCTATTACTTAACTTTTTTTTGCTTAAAAGTAACATATACAAAATTTAATACTTATGTCATGAATTTGTACGGTTTATAATAAATATTGTTGCTTTATCGTAAAAGTGCATTATTATTGCATTCAGTAAATTATTATGTATAAGGGGGGAGCGCGATAAAAATTGTGATTGAAAAGGGGGGCGCCAGTATTGAAAGTTTGAGAAGCACTGACCTACACTATCTATCGATAAAAGTTCAAAGGGTTTTTCACAAAGGGGAAGTGATTGCATCAGTCCGTATTTTCTCTGATGTGACTTCTTATTTATTTGATAAGTTTCACAGTGTTTCACATAATTTCGTATATCAGTAATAATGTTTATCCAATAATATTGTGGTGATATTAATTTTAACATGGTAGCTACACCAGGGTGGCCAAATTTTTATGAGTTGTTTCCATTAATTTCACTCTTAGAGCTTTGGGTACAATTATTTTAGTAAAACCTTGTCTTTTAACTACAAAAACACCATCTCTCTTAAAACATTTAGGAGCTGATGTATTTTCTATATTTTGAAAATGACTTATTTCATTGATATCTAATAAAGGTTCTGGGGTTGTATTAATTATATGATAAGCAATAGGATTTCTTGTTAACATATCAGCTTCAACATTAGTGCTACCTTTCTTATATTTTATATCAAAATCATACATAGAAACTTTTAAAGACCATCTAAAAAGTCTACCCGTGGGATTTTTGAAATTTTTATGCCAAACTAATGCATTATGATCGGTATGAACTGTGAAATGAGATCCATGAAGATAGCAATGGAATTTATCTAAACTATCAATTATAGCTAAGCATTCTAATTCAGTTATTGTATAATTAATTTCATAATTTCTCAGTCGTCTCGAGTGGAATGCAATCGGATGCTGATTTCCATTGGGTTTTTGTTGTTTGAGGATACATGAGATTGCAGTTTTCGATGCATCTACATAAAGATGACAGGGATAATTTGGATTGAATATAGCTAAAATGGGCTTTGAAATTAAGCTGTCTTTAAGTTTTTGAAAAGATTGTTGACATTCTGGGGTCCAATTCCAATTTTGATTCTTTATAAGAAGATTATTTAAGGGCATTCTTAATTTTGCATATTGAGGAATGAATTTATAATAGACATTAATACTACCAAGAAATCTTTGTAAATCCTTTACATTTCTAGGGGGTAAAAGTTTTTTAATTATTTCGACATTTGTATTATTTGGAGTGTATGACCCTTGTTTTATTTCATATCCTAAGAAATCAATTGTATCTTTGCCAAATTTACACTTTGAGAATTTTAATTTATATTTTTCTATTCCACAAATTTTAAAAATTTCTTCTAAATGTTTTGCATGTTCTTCAATTGATTCCGAAATTACTATTATATCGTCAAAATAATTTAATGCAAATTTTATTTGGTATTTATTTAAAATCTGTCTAATAGCTCTTTGAAATATAGCTGCAGAATTTTTATATCCAAAAGGCAAACGATTAAATTGAAAAAGACCGCAATTTGATGTAAATGCAAGTTTTTCAGATTCATTATCATCTAATTTAATGTGCCAATAACCACTACATAGGTCGATGGTTGAGAAATATTTTGCATGTGTTAATTTGTCTAAAACTGCATCTATTCGGGGAATTGGCTCTGCATCTAATTTTGTGATAGCATTTAGCTTTCTGTAATCGATACATAATCGTGTACGAGCATTATCCTCTTTTTTAAAAGCCAATGTTATAGGGGCAGCGTAAGAACTATAAGATGGTTTTATTATTCCTGCTTTCAATAATGCATCTAATTGCTTTTTATTTCCGTATCATCTTTAAAAGATGTCCTATATGGTCGATTTACAATGGGTAATTCTGAGGTAAGTATTATTTTAGGAGAATTACATTTTAACTCGCCCACATCAAACTTATTTTTAGCAAAGACATGTTTATATTTATCAATAATCATATTAATAATATCATAATCACTATTAGGAGTTATTTCTATATTAAACACATTATCAGTTTTCTTAGTGATAATTTTATTATTACTAAATTTAAGAGTTTCATTTTCTTTAATATTTTTCTAAGATTCATAATTTTTTAAAATTGGTTTTCCTCTTTGAAAAATTTTATAATCACTAAAATTAATATTTAATTCAAAAATACTCATAGTTTTATTAGAAATTATTAAATATTTCAGTTCTACATTTACTATGAGGAATTTAATATTTTCAATAATTTCTCCTATTTTCAATTGTAAAGTAATTGCCCCACTCACCTCAATTTCTCCATTGATGGTGGCAATTTTTGTTTTGATATACTCTACATTGTGGTATCCCTTGATTTGTGATATTATATTTTTTGGAATAATATTTGTGAAGGTCTCCTAGGACCTCACTTTGTGAACGAGAATAAATAGGAGTCATGTAAGAACCAGAAGCCATTTCTATAAACAACTTTCTTTATTTGGTTATCTTATCCAAATAGAAACAAAGACTTATTAACAAATATGTTTAACTAGTATTATGAGGTTTTAAAGATAATATCCTTTAAATTAACTTAATTAATGATCAAATTAATTAACAATTAAATAACGATCACGCAGAGATTACCACGAAAAGAGATCCCAGAATTATATTTAATAATGTTCCTATTGAACATTTATCTTTAATCTCACTCTTAAAACTTTAATGAGACTTTAATTATAAATCAATAATTACCAACGGAATCTCAACTCCTCTTGAGAGTAGATTATCTCCAACAAGAAATCTTCAATTTAACTTCACTATATCTTTCTGCTTCAATCTCTATCTCCTACTGCTCTAACTTTACTATTCCGTTTGACTTAAATACTTTATCTAATCTGCATATAACAAAGAATCCTGTCCGCTTTTTGGTGTTGATTGGAAATAGGTAGGGAATAAAATTTTCCTAAAAAGGACGACTCAGAAGGTTAGTGATAAAGTTCCGTATAGATTTGTCACATATTGACACTTGATCCTGTATCCAAGAGGACATCAACTTGTTTGAAGTTGATTCTTCCTTGGATGATCATAAGTTCTCCTGTTTGATGAGGTTGGAATACCATATTATTGTTTTGTGTTCTTTGACGGGGGTTGAAAGTTGGAGCATTGGGTCGCAAAACTGTCGATCGTTGTGGAAATCGTTGGTTTCTTGGATATAGGGTCGGCCGCTGAAGAGAAAAGGACGGGTGATGATAAGAAGGTGATAGAAATTGAGGAGAGTATACATTGTATCTTGAACCGGTTATGGCATCCGGAAGTTGAGATTGATCATTTCTCCAATTCCATCCTCCATACTGTTGTCTACGGACAAATTGATTCATATGGTGAGGTATTCTTGTCACTGGATACTTTGGATATATAATTTCATTCCCATTTGATTTTGATTTTTCTTGGATATCTAAAAGTTTCATTTTTCCTTTAGCTCCTCTATGTTTTTGCAGCTTCGTAACTGTAGTTCTATGGCTCTATTTTCTTTTAATCCTCTTATGATGTAATATTTTTCAGCTTCTTCCATGTTTATCCGGGATGCGATTTCTTTTACTCTGTAGAAATATTCTATGTGGGTCTCTTTTGAGGTTTTTTCTGTTTTAGATAATTGAAGATGAATCTCCGCTGGATTGACTTGTGTTCCGAATTCACGTATTAAATTATTTTTCAGTTCGTAAAAACTTTTAGGGATAGATTGTGATTGGATGTAAGTCTTCACAGCTCCATCTACTAACTTGATTATAAATAGGATTTTCTGTTTCTCTGGTATATCGAAGGAATCGCACGTACTTTCAAAATTTCTAATGAACGTTTGGATGGGTATTTCTAGGTTATATTTTTGGAAAAAAGTCTGTAGATCTTCAAATCGAATATCATTATTAATAATGATTATAGGTTGCTTTAACTTTTCTTCATCAGCATCTAAATTCTCTTCTTGCTTAATTTTATTTTCGTTCTTTGCTTCCATTTTTGAAGTATGATTTTCTGAAATCTTGTTAGGAGAAGAGGATGATTCTATTTCTTTGGCGGTAAGAGCGATGTTCTTTCGGGGATTCTTAGCGCGTTTCTTTTTCCGTACCATAGATTAATTCTGGTAACCCAACGTCCTCAGCTAACAAATGTAGAGTGCTGTCGAAGTTCCATAAAATTCTCCATATCAGTTATTACGTTCGTTGGCTTTAGTTTTCATATTAAATTATTTTATAAAAAAGATTAGTTTTTTACATTAAGATCACAGACAAAGATCCTGCCGGCTTTAATTCTGTCATGATTTTGAAGACAGAATCAGATTAAAGTTTTAAAAAGGAAGGTCTTTATTCGCTCGTTTCTACATCTGTTCTGACTGTGAGCAGGGAGGAAAAAGCACGCCATGGTGGGGGTTCCGAGTGAATAACACGTGAAAAACATCTGGTAAGTATCGCTGCTTTGAAGATGGTGTTTGCAAGTTAATGCTGACATATGTTGACTATTAAATCTAACGATCTGGAATTAGAGACATGTTTATTGTTTTTTGCCATATGTTCGGAAGAAATAAATGGGCGATTAGTTTGATACTTGAATATGAGAACGTAGAAAGATGGAGTCAAGTGATAGATAGGGAATTTAATTTTTAATCTAATTTAATTATCCTTACATATATATAGACAAATATATATTACTATATAATTTTATTCTTTTGGGAAACAAATTCGAAAAGCATTCACTACAGTAATGAAAAAATAGCTTAATTTACTACAGGCTCATTCTTGTTTATACTTGAAGATAAATTAAAAACCATTTTTTCAAACATTAGAAATGAAATTACCATTTACCTTTTGTAAAGTTATAAGTTAAAAAAAACTATGCAACATTTTTAAAGCCTTTATTCGCACAACCATTTTAGTAAAAAGATATTATTTATCGAGAATTTTATTCTGAATGTGGTAAAAAATTAAGACATTAAAATTTTTTATTAAAATTGTGTATATTATGGAAGATAAATTGGTGTGTATATATATTGAATATAAAAATCTTGTTCTCTAATGCATGGTCAAAATAATGTCATTTTTGAATTCATAATTCTTTTACACAAAAAAATAAAAATTATAAAATATTTATGTGGTGTATCTATTTATTATGTAGTATAGGGATTTATTAACACAACATCTCTGTTTTTGATAATTTATTTGGCTGATAAAAATTTGTCACACAGATGTACAATTTTTTTTTACTATGGATAACATTTATTGGTATTTGCACAAGTGTTATCAAAATGTTAAATTCATTAATTTTGATAAGTTTTACACATATAGACTAAACGCATGTTATTGAAGTATAACACAGTTTATTGAAGAAATTTATGCAACCCCAGCTGAAATGTATTAAGCATAAGAATACCCTGGATTTTAACTTTTACATAAGTATTAAAGTTTAAAAGGTTCATCTGTATTGATACTATCCTGCTTATAAATTTAAGTCCTGAATAAATTTGTTATATTGAGTTATTTACAAATATTGACCCAAGAAGTGTTCTTAGACTAGTTTTATGATATTTATCAGTAATTAAGATCATGAAACCAAATATGATTTTACATATAGACATTTGATTCTGTAGGATATTTACTTTCTAAAAGCAATAGAAATATTCGAAATTCTAATATAACCTTTTTCATTTCTCTATTTACCCTTAAAGGAATAATTTGACAAATTGCTGTTCGCAATAATCTACATTAATGCAAAATTCAGTACAAAAAAAGGTAATTTCAGAAAAATTTCAAAATTATTTTTAATGGGTTAATTATCCAAAATCACTGATATTTTTGTGTGACGTGTATTGAGAGGGTAAATTTGGAGCACTTGTATATTATAAAATAGACTGTCTAATTTCTTAAAATCATAAAACCGCCAAATGCTACGATATACAACCTAAAGTGGAAACTGTTCATGATCATGTTTGAACACAGTAATTATAGTGATGTATTTTTTTAAAAAATTCGGATGTTTTTTGATTAGCAAAATTAGTTGGCAGTTTAATATGTATGTTCGAAATTTTGGAATGGTATGAGTGCTGATTTAGCATTTCTTAAACAAACTTTGAAGTAATTTATTTTATATTTGAAGTTAATATATTTTCAAACATGAGAAACTTCAGAGGAAGGATTCTGAATCTATTTTCTTAATGTTGTTTCATTTTCAATTTTTTTAGTACAAATATAATTATTTATAAAAGGATACTTTAGATGCATAATCAGTGGTAACAAAATAACATCTCAATACATTAATCAAAATAAAATTAAGTTTGGATGTGAACTGAAGTATATTAAACACTATACATACAATAACTGGTAGAAATAGGTATGCATTAAGTGTTGGTATGTTCAGTGTAAAAAAAAAATCAAATATTTACATTAAAACAGAAGATAATGCTTCGTATATTTTAAAGGAACAGATTGCAGGAATTTTGTAATTAGTGTGAAACTCAAAAAGAAGAAAATCCATTGTAAATTTTATTTTGATGCAGCATATGCAATGTAAAGATTTATTAATAAAAATAAAAATTAATGTAAGGAAAATTAGGGTGGTTTAAAAATAAATATAATAAGCTTTAGTATTTAATATGTAATTTTACAGTTATGATAAACAAATGTTATACAAAGGTTTATTGTACTTGAAATTGTATTGGACATGAAAAAAATTGTATCGAGATATTTTACAAAAAATAGTTACATTGCCATTTTATATGTGTATTTTTTTTTAAACTTTTTTCTATAAGTTGCATGATTTAAGTATTCTAATTTGTTTTATGTAAATTCAGAAAGTTGATTGTATAGATTTAAGATCTGAAATTTTAAAATTCTTAGGATATTTCGTTTTATCTGGTTAGTTAGTCAGTTAGATCATCTATTTGTTCATTATTTGTCTTTATAGTATAGTGTTACATCCATAGAGTCTGCTTTATTTACTTATAGGATATTCATGTAATGCAGTGCTTCTCAAACTTTCAATACTGGCGCCCCCCTTTTCGATCTCAATTTTTATCGCGCCCCCCTTATACATTAATAATGTACTGAATGCAATAATAATGAACTTTGATGCTAAAGCTACAATAGGCGATCTTAATTATAAACCATACAAATTAGTAACATAAGTATTAAATTTTGCATTCGACTTTTAAGCAAAATAAATAAATGAATAAAATAATAGGATAATTATTATGTTATATTTCCTTTCTCTAATTTTTAAATTGAACATATTGCAAAATGCGGTAGCTGCTTAGAAGACAAAATATAGATATCTGCTAAATATAGAAAAATAACTCAGAGGGTCAATTTCTAATCATAAGCATTCCTTATAAAAACTTTGCTTTCCAAGACAAGCCCATGGAAGTCATTAATATTTATTAAACTTGTTCTTAATTTAGTAATAATGAATTAGTTATAAACTACTATGGGGCACTTACATTAAAAGTATACCGACTGAAGTACCCGCTTGCACGAGTTCATTTATAAGAAAATAAAACATTATTGAAATGATCGCTGAATTTTGTAAGGAGCGTAAAGCCAAGTGCGCGACAATGTTTACAAAAATGTAAAATGATTTTTTTTTAAATGATTGCTCAAAGTATAATTAGTTTAAAGCGAACTATAATTTTAAGCCTTACAGAATTATCATTTAGAATTGATGTTGAATAATGAACAATAATATAAAATTCAGATGAAGAATAATTGTATTATTTTTAATATTTAAAGCGAAAAAACTTCAACATGTTTTAACCCTGGAGCAGGCGCGCACTCGATACTAATGGTCCTGCGGGGTTATTGAGTCACCCCAATCCTTTTTTTTATAATTATTTTTATAGTACACAATAAAAATCGTAATTCCAGTGAATAATTTAACTATGAGAAAATATATTTACCTACTTTCAAGGACTTTTCAATTTTTCTTTGGTAACAAATAAACAGTTTTGCCAGAATTAACGATTTCGTAATCTATGTGTCCCGCGTGACCACTTCCGGGTAAAAAGTGTATTCATTATGATAATATATATGTTACTAATAAAAAATTTTGTAAAACGTTTTTCGTTGGGCTTTATATATTTTAGGATACTCTTAAATAATATCCGTGGTTTTCCAAATATCATAAAACTCTTTTCATGGAAAAAAGCGCAACAGAGAAATACATTACTTACAACTTCCCTAAATGAGAAACAAACACATAAGAGAGGGGTCATAAGTAACTGTACCAATAAAGTCAAAGAGATTACAGCTATAATGTGCAGTATTTCAAAAATAATGACAGTGATGAATTTTTTATGTTCCTAAATTTTTTCGATTCTGGGTACGGGATGCTTTTTTTCTCTGAATGAGTAGCATGTTAGGATTAAAAAGGAAGCGTAATAAAAAAATCTCTCATCATTGGATAACAGAAAATCGAATAAATTTTTTTTGTTTGGTTATAGGATCAAAGATAGCTAATTAGGTATTGAAGAAGTTTTTATTTTTAATGACTTAATATTGCACGTGTGCCTATAAATTATATCAGAGTAAAAGTGCATTTTTTATTATGTCTGAAAGCATTTTGTTTTACTTCATTCCAGTAAATTAAATATTTTTAAATCTTTTATTTTCGATATGCTCGCGCCCCCCAGGGGGCGCGCCCCACAGTTTGAGAAACACTGATGTAATGTTAAAATTAAGTGTCAATAAATAATGAATATTAAAATGAGTATGATTATTGAATAAAATTGTCCGATAAGAATTTTTTCCTTCATTATATGAGAAATTTTCATAAAAAATCTAATTTGTTCTACTTTAAAAAATTTTTTTTTATTAAAAGCCTATTTCTTTACGCATGTTTCTTGATTTATTTTTAAATAGTCAAGTTCATTTCTTTCTGAATGTTGGAGATAGGCATTTCTAAAAAAATTCAAACCTTTTGAAGGGTAATAATTACAAAGGAAATCAAACTATAAAACATATCAAATGTTTGTTTATAATGAGATTATTTCAGATATCCAAAACCTTTAAATGATGTTAAAAACAATTTCATTTCCATCACAGAAGAATTCCTAATTATTAATCAAAAACTTTCATTATTAACCAACTATTATTTTATACACTCTGCTCTCAAAAAGTACAAATCTCTTGTAAAACATTAGAAAAAGGTATGCAAATATTTAAATAAACAAAAATATCAATGTTATTGACAAATCTTATTATAAATTCATTTCAAAATTATATTTACCTGCATTTCATGTTTCTGAATGTTCCATACTCTTCTATGAGAAATTATAGAGATAGTATTTCTAAAAACATTAAATATTTGTAGCTGGTATTTACTAAGGGAATCAGAGAACGAAAGATATTAACATTCACATTTCAAAATGGGACCATTTCATATCTGCCTGTTTCTAATAAATTACACTATTTTATGAATTTATGAGCAGTGGTACACTATATGTACCAATAAGTAATTGTACACATATGAGAAGTTTTTCCAAATTCAATGGTCTCAATTCTATACCGTAAATCATTTTCGTGCGTAAATAGATATAGTAAACTACATGAAAACAAAGGACTTATTATAAGGATGCTAAAAATTAATCTAGAAATATTAATAAATATATAAACAAACACTGCAAGAAGCTACCGGCTTCGCACACTAACACCTAATGACAAATATACTAAACTTAAACAAACATTATGCTAAAAAATTACGAAAAATACTTCATACCTTATTATTAAACCAGGATAATGCAAAAATATAATAAAAATAAATAAAATTTCAGAAATAAGCTTCACACACAAGAAGTAAACATATCAAGCATACGAAATTTACACACTGATTCAAAACGGGGGGATATGTTGCTATCCTCGTCACGTGATTTCGCCTAGGCGTCTCAATGTCTGTGAATCAACCTCATTGTAGAATTCCCCCAAACTGTACTCAGCGTTAAGCCGCATTCACTCTAAGGTAGTCAGCGCCGAGCGTTGAGAGTCTAGTCCAGTGATGCCCAAAGTGGTCTATATGGACCCAGGGGTCGATGGCGACTCACAAGGGGTCTACGACAGCATCTTTAGATTTATTTATTATTTTTTTTTGTATTTACATGGACATTGAATTTTTCCTGGTTTACGTGTTTACACTTTTTTTGCAACTTTCTCCCATTCTTATAGTGGGGTCGCAATGGATATCCCTAATGCTCACTTAAAGTCTGGTGTCATATAACTAACTAAAAAGGTACGGGGGAGCTTTTGGAAGTAGGGACCCACACAATAGATGTTTTACTTTATTTTTTAGGGTTACTTTAAGACTAAATGGTTGTGATTTCTAGAATTAAAAGACTTATTTTCGAAGAAATTGGCCAACTGAAATATATATATACATATACAGAGAGAGGGGGGTTTCTATAGCTATCTGTGTATTTATATATTTTGGATTATATATATATATATATATATATAGTCTAATTCTCTATAAACAAGAAATAAACATTCATCAATCCCATTCGGAAAAAAACACATAGACAGTAAAGAAATCATAAAATGAAGGACACTAGATTAAAAATTATAAAATGGATGCTGCAGTATTATAAACATTACTGACATAGAACAGCTAATATATAAAATAATTTATATAAAAGTGGGATTGAACATGTTTTTTGGCCAGCCAACCTTTCCCCTTTATGTAAATAATACTGAGCAAAAACCTATTGAAAGTAATGGATAGGAATATCTAAATCCTTTACAAAATAGAGGTAACTTACCTGAAAATTGCACATGAAAATGCAGATCCCGCGCTAAATCTGAGTGCAATAAATAAATTATTGCCAGATTCTGGACCCTAATGCAGATTCAAAGCATGTGAATGGCTAAAATGTAGCATTTAACAAAAGTATAAAAAGAATAGAAACAAAAATTAAAAAGAGAGTTACAAATTTCCATAACTTTAGTGGTACTAGAGTATATATGAATTAAATAATAACATGTTATTTTAACTAATATTAGAATATGGAGGTAACTATAACTATGAAATGTGTAAATTTATAGTATTAAACTATTGTTAATCTAAGAATTTTTAATCCTTACAATTTTGAATAGCCTTATACATATAACTATTAATAAAATTAATTGGGTATTTCTGATTTATAAGCAATATTTAGTAAAATGTTTATAGTTATTTATTATTTCTGATTTTTTGGACACCAGAAATTTATTGCGTTGTATATAATTAATAACAATATTTCTGAATATAGAAGTACGTACATTACTCTCCCAATGCGGAACTTTTATATAATATTGAAATTAAAATCTTCTCTTTTATCGTAAATATTAGAAACTATTACATTATCTATTAATTTGACATGTATGTCAAGAAAATTTGCTTCATTATTGTTACTATTTGTCTGTATTAAATTAAGATATTGTGGATAAAAATTAACATTAGGTATAAAATTGACTTTCTATATATAGAGAGAGATAGATATATAAGCACGCAATTCCATCTTTTACAATTTACTCGCTTGAAATAACCACAGATATAATTATGCTTTTAATTTTTAATTATCTTGTATTTTTTAATATTAATATTTTTTGAGATTTCAAACATAAGTTTGTGTTTCTCTTTAAAGAAATCAAATAAATGCGGGCTAAAGCTGATACAATACATAGGCTTTCAAAAAAATCTGTACAACTAATTATTTTCTATAAATTTCTGTAAATAAAAATTCAATTGATTATTTCAAACATGCGATAATTAAACTTTTTCAATTAAAAAATTTCATTTTACATAGCTACAAATTTTATTAAAATACTTGTGACTAAGGTACTTACTTATATATAATTTATTTAAGGCCTGATAAAAATGAATATTCTGCCAGAAATTCTGCCTTCAAAAAGATATACCTCTTACTTATCCCATATTATATAATATCGCTAGAAAATTTTTAATTGCTTTTCCATCCTCATACCTAGTAGAAAGAGATTTCAGCGAGGTTGCCAATCTATAAAAAAAAAGAAAGAAACTGGACATTACTAACCAAGGAGATTAAAGATTGAAACTGACTAAATTGATTCCAAATGTTCAAAAATTATTATTGCAGCATCAGGTTCATCCATCCAAGTAAAAGCAATTATTTTTTGCCGAGTTATTTTTTGTAACAAATGTATTTTAAATTTTAGTTTAATTATTTTATTTAAATTAAATTAATTAATTGTAATTTTAACTTAATTGTGATTTTTATTCAATTAATTAATTGCGATTTTAATTTAATTAATTAACGTTTCTATGATGAATTTGCAAAAATTCAATATTAAGTAATCAGGGGTCTACCCCAAACCTGAAAACATGACAAGGAGTCTGTCTATGAGACAATAAAGTTTTGGAAATTATGGTCTAGTCAATCGGAGACTTCATCTTGGGCGAGGTGTGTGAATGCGTGAATGCATGTGCCTTGGTGTGAATGCGGCTTTAATCTCCCCGATATCCGAAGCAGTTTATCTGTGTTTCTTCTTTCTTGCGGTGTTATACGAACGTATTTTTATCGTTTCAAACATTTTTGACGTTATTGTAAGTGTAAATTTATATGATAAATATAACGATTTCTATGGTGACAAATATTATGATTTTTAGTTTTTATCATGACTGATAATAAAAAAACACTAAAATAACGCAACAAGAAAAAGCATTTCACTAGAAACTAGAATGTAAGTGATTAGAAGATGGGATACTGATGTAGGTCAATCTCAAATTGGCGCTGCATTGAATTTGGCAATTTCACCGAAAAAGACAATACTTAAGAATAAAGAAAAAATATTTTCAGTGGCAATTGCAACTATCTTTTAACACCTATTGCTAAATTAAGTTGCTTGGCACTAATTTCGGTTGCTGAAAAATTAACTACGACCCTCCCCCCATTCTATGGACAAGTTCTAGCACAAGACCCACAATAAAAGTTTTAAAAGCTGGTATAATTCCTCAAAATAATGAGAAAACGAGTGGTATGCGGTCAGAAAGCAGGAAAAACTCCTCATTCTAAGCGGTTCGACAAAAAGATCGTTTGAAGTGAAATACAGATAACACTTGGGATGGGAAAAATCCATTCAGAATGTTATTTGCTTGTAAATGAAATTACCTCCTTCGTCTGTTGATTGATTAACTGTAATAAACTTTGCACTAAGCTACACGAAGGCTTGGCAGTTGGAACTTTTTTCAGAAGTGGTCCAGTGAAAGAGAATGTTACATTTTATTTATCCCGGATCTCTTTTGTTTCTGTAACAACCAAAAGATCGAATGTGCGTTCAGTCAGCCAGGAATCTGCTTCCCGTTCCGAGAAAGATCTGGCCTATAAGCGCCAAAAGTCTTCTGACACCCTCCAAGTCTACAGTTAATTATTTTTTAACGAGTATTCATGAGTTCTCAACGCTGGTCCCATGGGGGAAGGGGGAGGGAGCGTTAAGGAAGAATTTGACACATCCGACAAAAAAGTAATGAAAAGCACGATCAAGATTTATGACATGTTTAAGGACGAATGAAAAGAATGGGGCAGAATAACCCCCAGAAGAAAAGGAACCCTTTTCGAAGAAAACTGAGGAAATTTTGCATCGGTTTGACCCGAAATAATTTCTTTCAGACAAGACAAAAATCGGAACAAAAACGGTTAAACAACAAAAAAGGTAACTATATTTTCACTTTTTAATTATCTTTTTGGTTTTTAAGATTTAATTCCCAGGTATTTTAATCATTGCGTAAGATAAAGGGAACATTTTGCTACTACAATTTTATTGCATTTGTGCTACTACTATTTTTTAATTGCATTTGTGCTACTACAATTTTATTTATTTATTTTTCGTTTTACATATCAACACTTTTGAAATTCGTAGGTAAACCAACGTATGTACATCTATTTTCTCACGAACCGCACGACGCAGAGACTAGTTGAAGGTACGAAAAGATCGGGAAAGATCCCAGGAATTCATTTTTATCATTTTTATTCTGATATTGCAATCAGTTAAAAAGATATTAATTAAAAACTTTTGTTCTACTCCTGCGTGTTGTTTCTTCCGTGCCAAACAGAATGAAAAATCGAGAGGTAAAAATTTTTTGTCCCTGACGTTTTTAAAACACGATCTAATTTTTTTCTGTGAGACTCAAACAAAAAAGAATTAAAGAATCGGAAAGATAATTTAATTCGCCACGATACGGTATAATTTATTATACAAACTAATGATATATTCCATTTTTTACGATTTTTTATAAAATGAGTCAAAATTAATACGTTTTTATGTCGCCCATTTTGAATTTTCTTTGCCGTTAATGAAATGATATTCTGCTCTAAAAAAGTTCATGTTTTTCTATTTTAGAGTAAGTTCATTTAAAAAATAAAATGTCAAAACTTTTTTTTTACAATTTTTCCAAAAATACGAAAAATATGCCTTTTTACCCTTAAAATGCAATTATCTGAAAATGATTGTTTTCAAAGTGCGTGTACCTTTTTCATAGAAAATACTGAATGAAACTACTTGCAATTTTTACTGCACATAAATAATATGTAACTATATATAATGGAGCTACTTTCTTGGAGATTTTCCCAAAATATTTTGCTCAGATGCAGTTATCGTAAGAAAAATGACAATTTGCACAAATTTCAAAGCGATACTTTTACGATGAATTTTTTTGAAAAAAGTAAACAATATATTTGAAACATTTTACCATTATTTAAATAAAAAGGCCTAATTATTATACCGCCAAAAAGTTTTAAGTTTTTATATTTAACAATTTCTGAGAAACAGGTTCCTAAAATGGCTCAATTTAACATTTTCGGTATAGAAGGTACCGACTAATCTTAAAAATGACGCCCGATAAAAAAAATTAACATTAATAAATAACGCATTTTTCCATAGCGGAGGGTTTGGCGGCGAAAACCTGTTTAGCGCCGAACGAGTTTTTTCTCTCACTCCCTCAGGTTTGATGAAAGATTACACTAGAAAAGAAGATGCGCCTTTTTTTTTTTTAAATATTGAAAATCACTAGTTTTGGCTAAATTGAATACCTCTTCCTTTTATTTTAAAGGTCTTTTCACTCCTTTTCTTCCGAGAATTTTGTGGCGCGTTCGGCAGAACGCTTGATTGTTACTGTTTGTATCCGGGTTAGTTTCGTTTTAATTGCAGTGGAGAATGTAATTAAAAAAATTTTCAAGTACTTGCAAATTTGAAATCACTGAATACATTTTAGGATATTCTCTGCAAACTGAACTGAAAATAGTTTGAGAATACCTTATTTACTTCAAAAATGCAATATTCAGCTTGACTTAATCTTGTGCGTTAATTTAAAATACAACTGCATTTCCGATTTTAGTATTGCATTCAAAAGAGATATTTTTTCTCAAACAAAATAATATAAATACAAACTGCTTTCCACAGAAAAATGCCACCTCTCCTCTTCACTGAAAGTAAAATAAGGAATAAGTAAATAAGGATCTCTCCTGAGATTTCAAATTTTATAAACTAACTAGATGCCTTCCTCTCGGAATGATATCTTAAAACATTACTTGAGTACGCTGTCCAATGAAAAGCCTCATATGGTGGGGAAGTGGTCCCTATGTGTTTTTGTCTCAGGAAACCAGAAGAGGATGTTGACACAACTCTTTTATTTTCACACTCGGTTGCTCAGGGAGTATGTCGGAACACTTACGATGGGCACCGTTTCTGCGCTCTCGCTCGTCTGATCTCCCACACACACTCTGAAAACTCTTTAATTCGCGTTTCGCTTAATACACTTATTCACCGCCACGCGGCGCCCACTGCGCATTCTCGAACATACCCCTCGGCCTTGCAATATTAATATTCAACAATAGCAATACAGCTTCACAATTCACAACAAGTTTCACAAAAATTACAAAATTGTTTTCAAAATTATTATATATATAAAAGGTACTATAAATTTTCAGTAAAAAAAGTTAAAATTACAATAGCACAATTTAAAGATAAACACATAATTTCTTAAATGGAAATTAACCTTAATTATTTACATCTATAGGTAGAATACAGATCTTAGTTATGGGGCTCTTAAATTCTCCGGTCTTTGTTTTAATTTTGACTGTTCTCACTTTACCATCAGAACCATGATAGACCTCAACGACGCGCCCTAAAAGCCAGTTTCAAACTGGTGTAAAATCCTCCTTTACAATTACCATTGTACCACACATTACATTGTCCTTCTCGATCATCCACTTTCCTCTCTGTTGGAGAGTATTCAGGTAATCGGTACTCCATTTTTTCCAAACTACCTGAATTACCTTTGTTGTTCTCTGCCAACGGCTTAATCTATTGTCACTAATATTAATTACTAGGGGGGCTCAAGAATAGAATAAATTGATCTACCAATCAAGAAATGCGCAGGCGTTAATACCTCAAAGTTATCAAAATCATTGGATATTGGTGTAAAAAAAAAGGGGGTCTGGAATTTAAAATTCCTTCTACCTGGATAATCACTGTTTCAAACTCCTCGTAGGTGAGTCGGGATCTTTCCAGTGCTCGCTTGAGGTGATATTTCACTGACTTTATACCCGCCTCCCAAAGACCTCCCATATGTGGGGCCCTTGGTGGAATAAAATTCCATTCAATACCTTCCTCAGTGAAATATGCCGCCAGATTTTGATCTGGAAAGTTAAGGGTCTTATAAAATACCTTTTAGTTGAGAATTTGCACCAACAAAATTTGTTGCATTATCCGTAAAAATTTTGGAACATTTTCCTCGCCTAGACAGGAATCTCTTAAGGGTCGCAATTATTGCATCCGAAGTCAAATCGGAAAGAATTTCTAGGTGAATGGCACGTGTCACAAAGCAAATGCAAAACACAAACATAAATTTTATTCAAAACGCCCTTTCTCTGGTGTTTGTAAGTTACAAAATATGGACCTCCCAAATCTAGTCCAGTTATACTGAATGGAGGGGCCATATTTACTCTTTCATATGGAAGATTGCCCATTATTTGAGAAGAGGGAATTGGTTTACACTTGAAACACACCACACAAGTATGAACCGTTTTCCTAGCTAGGTTTCTACCTCCTAAAGCCCAAAATCTCAATCTTACTGCATTCAGCAGTCCTTGTGGACCAACGTGAAATAATTTGTTATGCAAAGTTATGAAATATATTTTACTCAATTTAGAATTTTTAGCCAGTATAGCTGGATGCTTTTGGCTGTAGGGTATGGAAACTTTTTCCAGCCTTCCACCAACTCTCAGGATTTCTTTATCATCCTGGAATATATTCAAAGATTTAAGATTACCTGACGGGTCACTTAAGTTAATGCCATTCTGGTCCTGTTTAATAAGCCAGGTTTCTACATCATTTACCTCACTTGCAGTTAAAGGTCCCCTCTTTTTCACCTTGGATCTGCAATTTTCAATAAATCTATAAATGTAAGAAACAATATGTATTATTTTAAAATAATTATTAGAAAGGTCCATAAGATGGTTGAAAAAGTCAAAGTTCTTGGAACTCAGCAATGAAGTCTCCAGAGTTCTCTCAGACACCCTTAGTTCGCAGTCAGTCATCTCTCTGGGTTGGTTCTGCAATGACAGTAGTTAAATAAGTACTCTGTAGAAGCTCAGGACCATGCCACCATAGAGAGTCGTCACGAAGCTCCTCAGGAAGTAGTCCTCTAGATAACACATCTGCAGGATTATGTTCTGATGCAATGTGATGCCACTGGTCACGGGAACTTAGTCGATGAATCTTAGACACTCGATTAGCCACGAACGTCTTCAATTCTCTTGATTCTCGATGTATCCATGAAATCACAATAGTCGAATCTGACCAAAAATGCACAGCTGTAATCTGAAGATTCAATGCCTCCTTCACCTTCTTCATCAATTTAGCGGCAAAAACTGCCCCACACATTTCAAGTCTTGGAATGGAAATCTGCTTCAGAGGCGACACTCGGATTTTACTCGTTACGAGACACACTTTGACTTCTCCAAGGGCAAATATAGACTTGAGATAAATGGATGAACCATACGCCTTTTCCGATGCATCGCTAAATGCATGTAACTCAATGCTCTCCGCTCTATGAATCGCAATACATCTGTCAATAGAGATGTTATTCACGGCTTTCAAAGAGTCAATAAATCGACGCCACTCCTTTTCTTCTTTAAAAGGAAGTTCATCACTCCATCCCAATTCCAGCAACCACAATCTTTGCATAAATATCTTTGCCCAAGTTGTGATGGGTCCGAGGAGACCCAAAGGGTGAAAGATTCTTGCAATAGTAGACAAAACCATTCTTTTGGTGAATGAAGTTGGCCTTTGTTGCTCTATTCTGAAAAGAAAACAGTCTAACTTAGGATTCCAAATTATTCCTAGCGCTTTAGTCTCATCAGACTCCAAGAAAGCATACTCTTGTAGATTGGAAGTTATCTCGGGTAAATTTCCACACCACTTATGAAGATGCATCCCTGCGGTCTTGAACATTTCTATTAATTGATGCTGCAATTCGATTACCTCTTCTATACTCTCGGATCCCGATAGTATGTCATCCATGTACCAGTCACTCCGCACCACAGGAGCTGCTAAAGGAAAATTATTAGCTTCATCCATCGCTAACTGTTTCAAAGTTCTCGTGGATAGATAAGGTGCGCTAACTGTGCCGTAGGTTACTGCAGTTAACGCGTACGTTTTTATTGGCTCTCCTATGCCCTTCTTCCACAGAATTCTTTGCAAGCACGTTTGCTCCGGATGTATGTTTATCATGCGAAACATTTTCTCTATATCCGTAGTAAAGGCATACTTGTGCTTTCGGAAGCGAACCATAATGAAAAAGAGGTCTTCTTGGACCAGTCCGCCATTAAATTGAATTGAATTTAGAGATTTCCCACTCGTTGAAGGACTTGATGCATTAAAAACAGTTCTCAGTTTAGTTGTAGACTTTTCGGGGCGATAAACACCATGGTGTGCCATGTAAAATGAAACTCCAGATCCATCCGTCTTGATTTCCCTCATGTGGCCCAAATCCTCATATTCCTGTAAAAAGTTCTCATACAAGGACAAATATTCTTTATCTCTACTCAGTCGTTTCAACAAAGAGTTTAATCTCTGAATCGCGGTTTGTCTGGATTCACCAAGACATGAAGGATCTTCTTTTAATGGCATCGCCACAGTATATCTCCCCTGGTCATCTCTCGAATGAGTGCTTTTAAAATGGACTTCGCAAATATCTAATTCACTGGTTTTAACAGAATCGATTTCTATACATTTTCGATTTCCCAAAACTTCTTAATTGAATGCTCTAGATTATCCGCAGCCTGAATAAACCCACAATGTTCTTTTCCCTTCGCGTCTGAAGAAGTAGATCCGGAAACGATAAATCCGAAAACAGTGTTTTGAAAAATAACATTTGAACCCTCCGTCTTGAACTGTCCGGGTAACATTAATTCATAAAATACTTCTGCACCTAACAGCATTTGCACGCGCTCTGGAATATTGAAATTTTTGTCACCTTATTTAAGATTGGGAATATTATTCAGATTAAAATCGATTTTTGTTGTTGGAACAAGATCTTCCGTTATTGTTGGTACCAAAAAAAAGTCTAATGTTTTAATGTAACTCCCTTCTTTATTGCTAATAGATACTGAAACACGCGAGTCTATTGGAATTACTGTTTTGTTTAGTCCCGAAACCGAAACATTAGTCTTGTATTTTTTCAATCCAATTAAATCGCATAAGTTCCTCATTAAAAAGTTAGATGTAGATCCGCTGTCTAAAATTGCTTTGACTGGGAATAAACCATCTTCACATTTTATATAACAAATTGCTGAGCTTAGCAAAACACATTTTTTCTGTTTATACTCGTTGCGGTTAATAAGTTATGCATTTCTACTCGCGGCTCGAAGACTGGCGCTGATGTGTTTAGAGGTTCAAAAGTGGAGTTCCTTACTTCCTGGTTTGGCTCGCGCTCTGTATAAGGTATCGTTTTATGATATCTCTTTTGACACTCAGAGCAAACAAATCTCGATTTACAGTCTTTCGCTCTATGAGATGTAGAAAGGCAATTAAAGCAAAGGTTATTAGTTTTAATCAGATCAATTCTCTTATTTATGGGAACTTTTAAATACACTGCACACTTATATGATGGATGCGATTCAGCGCAACAAATACATTTAGAATCTTTAATTTCACTCAAAAATACCCTTGACGCGTTTTTCACTGGATTATTTCTAGTAAGAACATTCGGCAAAGTTTTTAAGCTCTTTCCCCGAGAAGTATTATACAAGTCTATCTCTTTAGCAAGCTCTAGTGGGCGAAACCAATCATTTCCTGCTCGAACGGAAATGTGAGACGCTACCTCTTTTTCAAGCGAACTGAAAATTTTGTCGGACACAATAAGATCGTTTAAGTTGTCAAAATCAGAGACCTTCCTTAATTTTTAAGTAATACTGCCAATTTGTAATTAAGCGAGAAGTATATTGAATAAATGTTTCATTTGGATGACGCGTAGCTTTAGCTTTTTTAAATTGTTCAAGGAATTGATTTTAAACTTGGCTCATATTCTCTTAGTATTATTGATTTTAGTTGTTCATAATTGTTAAGCTCGTCATCTTTAACATATGTTAACACATTTGAAGCTTTTTCTCCCAACAAATTTAATAAAATATCCGACTTGAATTTCTCGGGCACATTTTTTGATACAAAGGCTCTTTCTAACGAAGCGAAAAAGAATGCCCAACCTTCAGATCTATTAGGCACCTTCACCGTTAGGATTCGAACACTTTTCACCAACGCATCCAGCGTGTTACAACCCTCACCTGTTCTCTCGTTATCTGAATTAATCTCGTAACCTATTTTCGGCTTCTTTTTTACGGTTTTCCTCTATTTGGATTCTCTTACGGTCTTCCTCCGCTTTCTTACTGTCCTCGATCGTATATTGAATTAATTCTTTAACAAATTCAACATCCTCTTTAAAATATTTATTTTCTTTAATAATTTCAGTTAACTCTCTCTCTCTCTCTCAACGATAGTTACTTTTTCAGCAACAGTCTCACCAAGTTCAAGAGCTACGATCTGAAGATCTTCCTTACGGCAGTTCTTAAACATTTTTCTAAAATTAATTTAGTCCTCAATTTATAATAATAAAAACACAAAAAAGGCCACTACTCACGTCACCTTGAATAGCTCACTTCTCCGGCTCAGCTGGATGGACTATGGTGGGGAAGTGGTCCCTATGTGTTTTTGTCTCAGGAAACCAGACGAGGATGTTGACACAACTCTTTTATTTTCACACTCGGTTGCTCAGGGAGTATGTCGGAACACTTACGATGGGCACCGTTTCTGCGCTCTCGCTCGTCTGATCTCCCACACACACTCTGAAAACTCTTAATTCGTGTTTCGCTTAATACACTTATTCACCGCCGCGCGGCGCCCACTGCGCATGCTCGAACATCATGTTTGTGAAGTGTGCAACAAGGCATTCTCTTTAAGTAGTCACTTAAATAAAGATTTACGTATTCATACCAAGGAAAAGCCTCATGTTTGTAAAATCTGCAACAAGGGTTTTTCTCAAAACGGGTATTTAAAAATTCTTTTACGTACTCATGCCAAGGAAAAGCCGTATGTTTGTTAAGTGTGCAACAAGGCTTTCTCTCAAAGTAGTAATTTAAAGTTACATTTACGTATGCATACCAAGGAAAGACCTTATATTTGTGAAATATGCAACAAGGTTTCCTCTCGAAGCCATTATTTAAAAAATCATTTATGTATTTTACCAAAGAAAAGCCTCATGTTTGTGAAATATGCAACAAGGCATTCTTTCCTAGTAATGATTTAAAAGTGTTCTTACGTATTCATACCAAGGAAAAGCCTCATGTATATGAAGTGTGCAAAAAAGCTTTCTCTCAAATTAGTGATTTAAATAAACATTTACATATTCATTCTACGGAAAAGCCTCATGTTTGTGAAATATGCAACAAGGCTTTCAGTGAAAGTTGTGTTTTAAAAAGGCGCATTTACGTATTCATACCAATGAAAAAACTCATATTTGTGAAATATAAGCAACAAGACTTTCCTTCGAAGTGGTGATTTAAAAATACATTTACGTATTCATACCAAGGAAAAACCTCATATTTGTGAAATATGTAATAAGGCTTTCTCTCAAAGTGGTCATTTAAAGTGTCCGAACACGTTGAAAATGACCAAATTCGGACCACACCGATATTTTTGTTTTCTACTTTATTTAATACAGCTATATTTGGGATTTACAAAACATACTTTGTTTTGATTCTATACTTCTTAACGGCCAAGTTACATTCAATTTTAATAAGTTAGAAAACCCGGAAGTGGGTCTTTGATCTACCAGAAGTGGGCATTTAATTTGTTCGAAATCTATCATGGCGAGTCTGATCACATGAAATATTACAAATGTATTTCTCTAAAACTTTTTGCACCTGATATTTATGCTATTTTCTAGAGAATGTACTAAAATATTTCTTATAGTATGAATATATTATTTGAGTTAAGGCATGTTTTTTAAATAATGGTCTCATAAAGGCGATATTTTTCTTATAACGTTTACTCATTAAAATTTTAGTACATTCTCTAGATAAATGCCTCTAGATTGTTTTGAGAATTATTTTACTAACATAAATTTATTACTTTTTTCTCTAATTGCTTTGAAGTTTTACTAAAATATTGCTAAAACTTCACACATATAATTGTGATTTTTATAAAATTCCGGCAATTTATTTTAAATATTGTTGATTAAATATTAGTATTTATTGGTATTGAATCCTATAAAAAAGCCTTTATATGTTTAAATATTGTTACGTAGATCCGGGTTCGTAGATTTTATGCAAAAACAATCACAAAGAAAATAAGCAATTCTTTAACAGCGATGCGAATTTATTAACAAAAATCCAATCCTTTAAATACAGGATTCAACAGCAATATTCACAGGGTAAATATCCGAAGGTCTTCACACCTTCAACAGAAATCAAACACAATAACCAGAGTTTAAAAATACACGTACGTAAAGATTATTTTCAAGCACAGCCGAGCTAATCGCTAGTCAAAACAATCCTCCCTACTCGCTGGCTTAATCAAGTCTCTTCGCCGTATCGGCGAGCATCGTTTTTATAGGCGCGATAGAAACTTCCAGAAATATAGCCGCTCGTGTCATTGACCGTGACACTAGAGGAGATATCTACTACTTTCTAGAAGCTTCCAGAGGGTTCCGAACTCGCCAACATGGTCGCCAAAGTCACCAAAAATGATGCCAACTTGGCTCTACCGCCAAGATTTCGCCAAGTTCTCATGGAATTGCCATTATAACGTAAGGGGCGGTATTGCTTGTGAATAGTACAATTTTAACATGAAATAAATATAACAGAGTAATATAAATGCATTCAACACTCAAATATAAATTTTTTACACTATTTACACAAAATTCGTAACACTGCCCCCTCCTCAAAGACTGCACGTCCCAGGCAGTACAATCCTTGAGTAAGAGGCATCTATTTTCAGGCAAACTACTCACATAATAATCACATATAAAGTAATAAATGTATTCCACAGCATATACAAGACAAATAAATTAAAAGCAAATGAAGTGATGTAAACATAAATTCCAATATTAAAATATGACTAAGGAATTAGAAAAGAAAGAAATAATTTACATTATTTACAAAATAATTAATGACCATGGTCTGAACTTAAGGATCTTTTTCATCTTGGCCAAGATAAGGGGCTAGCCTATTGTAATGTATTAAATTTGTTTTGAGTGTGGTGGTTTCTGTATCCGCACCATAAGGTCATTCAGTCTTTTTAGGACTGTGTAAGGACCTTTCCAGTTGGTCTGCAGCTTCACAGAGAGTCCTTTGCAAAGTTTCGGATTCCATAACCACACTTTGTCACCTTCGTGAAAGTCGTGTCCGGTTGCTCTTGCATCATATCGGGTCTTCATCTTCTCGGAAGCCATGCCGATTCTTTCCCTAGCCAGATGATGCATTTCCTCCATCCGTGCCTGGAGAGAGAGAGAGAGAGAGAGTTTCTCAATATACTCCTCAGGCGCCAAGGGTGCATCTGGTGGCCGGCTGAACAAAAGATCTGCAGGCAGACGAAGATCTCGTCCGAAGAGCATCTGGCATGGGGAATAACCAGTGGTCTCATGAACGGCATTCCTGTAGGCAAGCAGGAAAAATGGCAATTTCTTGTCCCAGTCCTGTTGATTACTGGATACCAGGAGAGAGAGGCTGTTCAGGATGGTTCGATTGGACCTCTTTTTTTATGCCGTCAGATTGAGTATGTAAAGCTGTTGTCCTGGTTTTGTGGATGGCGAGTATTTCACACAGTCTCTTGCAAACTGCAGAAACGAAATTTGTTCCTTGATCGGAGTGCAGTTGTAGAGGGACCCCGAATCGAGAGATCCAGTGTTGAACTAGAACCTCTGCAACAGTTGAGGCCTGTTGGTCGGGAATAGGATAGGCTTCAGGCCACTTAGTGAAGTAGTCCATGACAACCAGGATGTTGTTGTTGCCATATGACGATCTCGGAAGTGGACTTACGATGTCAAAAGCTATTCGTTTTAAAGGCGCTCCCACATTATACATCTGCAGTCTTCCTCTAGTGCGTTTTCTGGGACCTTTGCGTGCAGCACAGGGATCACATATGCGACAACACTTTTCCACGTCACTCTGAACATTGTTCCAGTAGAAGCGCACACGAGCTTTTTGTAAGGTCTTCATAACACCAAACTGACCTCCAGTTGGACTGCCATGAAGTTTCTAAAGAACTGTTGAAACTCTTGTCTTTGGGAGTATTAATTGCCACCTGAATGTTTTTCCATCGTCAGACTCCCAGTTTCGATATAAAACACCATTTCTCAAGTGGAGAGGGTCCCAAAGAGCCCAATAACGCTTCGTTGTAGGATGGAAAGGGGAGATGTCTTCCCAGCTGGGCTTTTAATTAGACGACTCTTTTAATTCTAAGATTGGTTTTATTTCAGGATCAGCCAGTTGATCTTCTCGGACGCTCTCATCAGTCTACGGGTATAATGCCGATGTTGATGGCGTTGTAACTTGGGGGGCTGTTGAAACTATAGCGCCAAATTTCTTTTCGATTCTCGAGCAGTATTTGCAACCCTCAGGACAGGGATTTCTCGAAAGGACGTCTGCATTTCCATATACTGATTCTTTTCTGTGGCGAATTTCCACGACATACTCCTGCAGTCTCTGTATCCACCTAGCTATTTGGCCTTTTGAACTTTTGAAATTCTGCAGTCAGGTCAATGAGGCATGATCTGTTCGCAGCAGGAACCTTCGACCGTAGAGGTAAGGGTGGAAGTGCTCCACGGATTTTAGAATAGCGAGAGCAGTTCCTTCCTGGTCACACAATACTTTCTTTCTGGTTTGGACAGACACTTGGTAAAATAGGCGATGACACGCTCCTGACCATCTATCTCTTGAGACAAAACAGCTCCAAAACTCTCATGACTTGCATTCGTATCAAGAATAAATTGTTTCCCAATTTCAGGATATGCCAGGATTGGAGCAGATGTTAGTGCGTCTTTAAGCTTGTTAAAGGCGTTGTTACAATCAACCGTCCACATGAATTTCTGTTTTGCTTCGATCAGCTTATGGAGTGGTCTGCGATCGTTGAGAAATTTTTCAAGAATTTTCGGTAATACGTGCATATGTCCAAGAAACTCCGGAGCTGGTGAACATCCGTCGGGCAGTTCCAGTCTTTCACAGACGAGATCTTATCCGGGTATGTTCGTAAATCTTCTGCCGAAATAATGTGTCCGAGATAGGTGACTTCCCGCTGGAATAGGTGGTATTTGGATGGACTTAATTTCAGGTTAGCTTCTTTCAGCTTTTGTAGCACACGTCTGATATTTTTCAGATGTTCTTCGAAGGAGCGCCCCACGATGATTATGTCATCAAGATAAACCAGACAGACCTCGTACGAAAATCCTCCGAGGACTGTTTCCATAAGACGCGCGAATGTTGCAGGTGCATTGCACAAGCCGAAAGGCATAACCTTAAATTGCCACAGTCCTTGTCCCGTGGAGAAGGCAGTTTTCTCTTTATCGTCAGGGTGGAGTTCTACCTGCCAATACCCGCTCTTGAGATATAGAGTAGAGAACCAGGTATTGCCGGCAAGTGTGTCCAGCGTGTCATCTATTCTTGTCAAAGGTTAACTGTCCTTCTTGGTAACGTCATTCAACCGACGATAGTCCACGCAAAATCTGGTACATCCATCTTTCTTCTTGACTAAGACGATGGGAGATGCCCAAAGACTTTACGATGGTTCAATGAGATTATTATCTTTCATGTCCATAATGAGGTTTTGGACTTCTCCCTGTTTAGCAAACGGCAGTCTTCGGGGTTTTGCTTAATAGGAGGATGCTCTCCCGTATCAATCCGGTGTTTCGTAAGTCTTGTTCTTCCAAAGTCCTCAGATATTCTTGAAAATACGCTTTGGAATTCTGTAATCAGCTCTCCTGCAGCGCGCGAATCTCTGTTTCTTGTCTAAGTCAATGTTTTGTAGTAAATTCTTGACTAGATCGTCTGAAGAATGGTCTTGGCTATTGCATTTTCGGTCTACACAAGTGACAGGAGCACAAGCTGCTATTACCTCTCCTTCCTGTATAGTCCTCTTCCTATCACTGATGTTAGCCACCCTCACTGGGAGGACTGACTTCGAGAGGTCTACTATTGACAAAGCTATCAGTACTCCTCCTTTTGAGTTGTCTGGGTCCGGATAATCAATGAGGCCGAATCGGAATTTTCTATTTTCCGCTACTAAACCAGGTATTATGCATTCAGTTCTTGGTGATAAAGAGAGTTTGGTTTTTGTAATAATTTTCTGGTTGGATTCAAATTGAGTTTGTAAGCCAAAAAAGAGTGATGTCTTCAAATTTTGAATGCATATTGCTATTTTCAAAGTCCAATTTAAAGTTATTGTTCTTCAGAAAATCCAGTCCAAGAATACAGGGATCGGTGATATCTGCTATATATGCCGTATAATGATAGTCAATGTTTCCAAACCTTAGAGTGATGTTAGCTTACCCATGAACATTGATCTTGTCACCCGTCACTTTTTGAAAGGAAACGCAGGGTGGCGTCCAGATAATACTAAGTTGTGAGTTTTGAGCCAAATCTTTTCTAATTATAGACACATTGACTCCAGTATCAACAACCCTACGGCACGAGATGTTATTAATTTGTACTATTACGTAAAGTCCCTTGTCGCCACTATTTACTGCCGTAATCTGAAGAATTTTGTAATGGGGCTTTTCATTATCTGACAACCTCCGCCCCGCGAGATGACCATATATTAGTTTTCCTGTTTGGAAGAAGAGACGTTGTTCTCCTCCTTCCTTGATTGGGGACAGTTTATTCTCAGGTGTCCAGTTCCTCCGCATCCCCAGCACTTGAAATTGCGTTTCTCTTGGTTCGAAATCCCAGCCTTTATGGTTTGCATTTCCTCTTTCAATTTCTCCATCTCCTTTATCAATCGAAATTCACACGGCTCATCTCCAATCACCCTAGCTCCTCGGATAGAAAAGAAATCTTTGCGACTTGCTTGAGTGGCGGCCTCCAATTTTAGAGCATACAACAGTGCAGATTTAAGATCTTGGACATCTGCCATTCTTACAGCCTTCTGAATTTCCCCCTCCTTCAGGCCGTCCACG
Organism: Trichonephila clavipes; assembly: GCA_019973935.1. Taxonomy (NCBI): domain Eukaryota; kingdom Metazoa; phylum Arthropoda; class Arachnida; order Araneae; family Nephilidae; genus Trichonephila; species Trichonephila clavipes. The sequence goes on along the minus strand of BMAU01017116.1, from coordinate 130,965 downwards.
AAATACTGCAAGGAGATTACTTCTCGCACAGTTGCTGGGGGGTCGGAGAAAGCCAAGTTGGCGAGCCTTTCTACTTCGGAGGCATACTCCTGCAAGCTTTCTCCGGTTTTCTGGAGTCTTGCGTAGTCCTTGGAGTATTTCTGGCTAAACCGAAGATCTAGAGCATTACATAAGGAGTTCAAATTCAGTCGCTCTGTGTCGGGAAGAATCAGCAATATTTCAGCGGCTTCACCTCTAAGGGATGCTGCTAACTGTGACAAGCTTTTACCCTTTCAGTCCATCCGTTGGCTTCAGAAATTATACAAAATTGAGTCTTGTACACCTCCCAGTTTGTTTTACCATCATAGGTGGACAGTTTTACTGATACTGGTGAGGCAGGAACAGGTACTGCAGAAGCAGGCATAAACTTGTTTTCGTTCGTCGTCTTTCCGCAAGCTAAAAGCTTCTTTTCAAGATTTTCAACTTGCCCTTTAATTCTTTCTTCAACTTGCTCTTTTTCTTTCTTCAATTTGCTCTTTAATTCTTTCTTCAACTTGCTCTTTAATTCTTTTTTCAACTTTCTCTTTAATTCTTTCTTCAACTTGCTCTTTAATTCTTTCTTCAACTTGCTCTTTAATTCTTTCTTCAACTTGCTCTTCAACTACTGCAATCTTTTCTTCAACTACAGCGATCTTTTCTTCAACTTTCAATGCAATTTTTTCTTCCACGCTATCGATTTTCTTTTCTAAAGCATTTCTCAGATCTTTTTGACATTTCTGTACGTTTTCTAGACTTTTCTCCATTATATCCTTTAACTAATTCTTAGTATCATCCAGACCTTTCTGCATCTCTTCTTGGCCGTTTTTCAAGGCATTGATTCCTTCCAACAGAGCCTTCAGTTGCTCATCCATGGCTCTTGTTATTGGCATAAAATCCCACTTCTGACACTAAACTGTTACGTAGATCCGGGTTCGTGGATTTTATGCAAAAACAATCACAAAGAAAATAAGCAGTTCTTTAACAGCGATGCGAATTTATTAACAAAAATACAATCCTTTAAATACAGGATTCAACAGCAATATTCACAGGGTAAATATCCGAAGGTCTTTACACCTTCAACAGCAATCAAACACAGTAACCAGAGTTTAAAAATACACGTACGTAAAGATTATTCAGAAGCACAGCCGAGCTAATCGCTGGTCAAAACAATCCTCCCTACTCGCTGGCTTAATCAAGACTCTTCGCCGTATCGGTGAGCATCGTTTTTATATAGGCGCGATAGAAACTTCCAGAAATATAGCCGCTCGTGTCATTGAACGTGACACTAGTGGAGAGATCTACTACTTTCTAGAAGATTCCAGAGGGTTCCGAACTCGCCAACATGGTCGCCAAAGTCACCAAAAATGATGCCAACTTGGCTCTACCGCCAAGATTTCGCCAAGTTCTCATTGAATCGCCATTATAACGTAAGGGGCGGCACTTCTTGTGAATAGTACAATTTTAACATGAAATAAATATAACATCTTATATAAATGCATTCAACACTCAAATATAAATAATTTACACTATTTACACAAAATTCGTAACAATATGTTATTTTGTCAAAAAGTACTCTCAACGTGTTTGGATATCTTAAATTTATATTAACGGATTCATTCCAAGGAAAAGAGTCATGTTTGTGAAATATGCAACAAGCCTTTCTCACGAAGCGATAAATTAAAATAAAACATTTACTTATTTATACCCAGAGAAAACCTTATGTTCATGAAATATTTTAAAAGAATTACTCTAATGTGTTGGTTCTTTAAATATACAAATACATACATATATATCAAGGAAAAACAATCATTTCTCTGAAAGATATTATGTCTTTTATTTATGATGTTTGTCATTTTATCCAATTTTTAGATTATGATACTATTTGCGGTTTCATACCATTCAAGAAAAGTTTCAAGTGTGTGAAGTATCCACAACATCGTTTCTATCGGTTGTGTAATATAAAATGCCATTTGCTTATCCATACCAAGGAAAATCTTTCTGTATGTGCAATTTCTGTCAAATTTGTCGCGTACATTTGGGAACATTCATGGCTCCCAAAAATATGAAGCTCTATATTCAAAAATGTTAAACAGTTTTTCGAAATTCGTTTAAAGAATTTCACCCAGAAAATCTTAAGGCTTTATAATTGTAAATATTTTCAGCAGGTTTGCTCACAAAGGTTTCACTTAAAAATTAATTTTTGTATATGTAAATAATAGTGAACGCAAATGAAAAATTGACATTGTTATAATTTTAAATCATTTGACTCGACATAAGGGAAATGCTACATGGACATGTAGTAAAAGAACTGTTACATACTTATATAATATATATATATATATATATATATATATATATATATATATATATATATATATTAGTGTTGTACTCTTTTAGAACAGGGATGGCCAACCCAAATAACTTTATGGGCCACTTCGGAAAAGCGTTATAATCCCGCAAACTGCATGTAAAAATATATTTTTTGTTTTAGATTTGTACCTGTTACAAACATTTATTGGAGTTAAAATTTAAAATTGAATGAATTATTATTTTCATTATTGTTCACTTATACAAAAATGGATTAAGTGTTACAAAAATCGTTTTTGGATTGCAATGTTTCAAAAATGTGTTTTAATTCATTATTGCAATGTAAATCAATCAATTCCATTGGGAAATATTCTGGGGCCGACTCTATACTGACATGAAAGGGAGATGAATATATTTCAATTAATTTTTTGTATTTGTGTAAATTAGTAAAACGATTCTCAAAATAGCTGTAAGTTTACTTATTTCTTTTGCGTATTTGATGTAACTAATACATTTTCAACGTTTTCAAACTCTGTTTTAGGAGTTGGTCAAATTTTGCAACCAGATATTTTTACTCTTCTTGTAAGATTTACAGCAAATGAAATTGCTTTTACGGCTGACATAAAACAAATGTACAGGCACATTTTAATTGATCCCGACAATCAAAAATTGCAGAAGATAGTTTGGAGAATGTCGTTAGATTATAATATTAAAGAATATAAGCTTTCGACAGTAACGTATGGTACTGCATCGGCCCCATTTTTGGCTACTAGATGTTTACACCAAATATCATCAGACTGCAAGCCCCAAAATCCTGAATTATCTAGTATTATTCAAAACTCTTTTGATTCGAACGATTTAATGTCAGGAGCATCATCTAATAAGGAAGTAATCGTTTTGATTCAAGCTTTAATTGAAGCTTTAGATGCCTCGATGATTCCACCTCTGAAAGTGGTGTTCTAATTCTCGAGATGTTTTAATCAATATATCCAAAAATTCTAGAATTAAATGAATCAAATGTAGAAATTCATCCTGAAAATTGCTCAGAAGCTTTGGGTCTTATTTGGGACTCTAAAGAAGATAGGTTCATTTTCAATATAAATTTAAAATTTGAAGGAGAGATTACAAAAAGATCATTTTTATCCCCATCAGCAAGACTTTTTGACCTTTTAGGTTTTTTTTTGCCGTGCACGATATTAATTAAAATTTCTATCAACAGTTATGGTTATTAAAACTCGATTGGGACGATGCTCTGCCTGAGCACTTTGTACTTAAATGGAAAAAGTTTCAAATGGAATTTCAACAAGCTTGCCATTTATCAATTTCGAGATGGCTTCAAATTACAATAAGCAAGTAACTCTTCATGGATTTTCAGATGCATCGGAAGCAGCTTACGGTTGTGTTGTCTTTGCAGTGCAACGAAATCGAGAAACTATTAAAGTTACGATGTTGGGCGGAAAAAGCAAAGCCACTCCTCTTAAGCCCAGATGTATTCCAAGAATAGAGTTGAATAGAGCTTTATTTTTGGCACGAGTTTTTGCAATTGTTTAAAGGATCATGTTATTAATGTTTATGCTTGGACTGATTCGCAGGTCGTCTTGTCTTGGCTATCATCCCCTCCCAGAAACTGGAAGCCGTTTGTCGCAAATAAGACATATGAAATTCTGTATATTATACCTTTTAAGCAATGGCGTTATGTTAGATCGAAAGAGAATCCTGCCGACCTTGGCTCCAGAGGCATGTCACCTAAAGATTTACTCGACTGCAGCCTATGGTGGGAGGGACCTCAATGGTTACCTAATGAAGAAGAATGACTCAAGCAACCACTTTTAAAGGGAATTTACCAATCTGTTATAATAGAAACTAAAAGGACTTCTGTATATTGTAAAAATGATATTATTGATATGTTGTTTGGCAAACATTCATCATTTTCAAAGATAATTAATATTTTGGCATTTTGTCTTAGATTTATGCAGCACTACAAAGATGGTAAGAACAAAACACGTTTCAGAGGTAAAATGAAACCTTTAACGAGACAAGGGAAATAATTGTTGCGAATAATACGGTTATATTATATGTGCAAAATGTATATTTTAATAGTAAAATTAAGTGCTTAAAGTTAAAGCAGTCATTGCCTAGAAAAAACCCACTCGCAGCCCTTTGTCCATTTATTGATAAGGACGGGTTGATCAGGGTGGGAGGTAGTCTTCAAAATGCATAATTACAGTATGATGCAAAGCATCCAATTATACTATTAAATCGGCATAAACTAAGTAGTCTAATAGTAAAGTATTATATTTAAAATTTACACGTAGGTGGTAATTGGTTTCTTACGCCAAAAGTATTGAACTGTAAATATTAAATGGTTGATTAAGAAATGTGTGTATAATTGTATAAAATGTTGCAGATTTAGAAGTAATATGTCCAAACACAAAGAATGGGAGATCTTCCTAAGGATAGAGTAATTCTTAAAAGACCGTTTTACTGTTGTGGAATTGACTACGCAGGTCCGATTTCAGTATTTAAATACAGAGGAAGAGGAGCTAAAACAACAAAGGGGTGCATTGTTATATTTTTCTATTTTGCCACTAAGGCTTTGCATTTAGAATTAGTAAGTGAATATACGTCCGAAACTTTTATTGCTGCATTAAAAAGGTTTTGCTCACGAAGGAGCACTTCTAAGCATATACATTCGGACAACGACATTAATTTTATAGGGGCTAAAAGGAAATTAGGAGAATTATTTAAACGTTTGTCTAAAATTTCGAGCGAGGAAAAGATATGCTATTTTCTTTCTCTTTAGGAAATTGAATGGCATACTATACCACCTTTGAGTCCATATTTTGGAGGACTCTGGGAGGCGGGTGTTAAATCGGTAAAGCTCCATCTAAAGAAAGTCGTGGGTAGTACTAACTTAACTCTTGAAGAATTCTATACATTGCTAACTCAAATAGAGGTGGTATTGAATTCGAGACCTTTAGTTAGACTGGCGGATAATGATATAGACAGTAAGAGCAGTCAGTAGGGTAATAACCTTTTAAAAATAGATTTTGAGTTTTTGATATTTCTAAAATCTCCAAATCAAGACCTTTCCAATGATATAACATACAAGCAATTATATGAATTAGAAGTATTTTAAAATGATTTTTAAAAAATAAAATAAGCTGATTTACCACACCCAATGTGACAGGTAGAAATGTAAACATTGCCTTTTTAAAACTGGGGGAAAATTGCAAAGCCTCGATTAATTTTTATTTTTTAATACCCCCAAAGTAACTTTAGATAATTGTATAACTGCAACTGTTAGATTTGCTAAAAACCTTTGGAGATAATTTCATATTTTCATGTGGGTTTTAGTAAATATACTTAAAATGTAGTCTTCTTTTACTGAAATTTAGGTCTTTTCTTTAGTTTAAACTCATTTTAAATTAGTTATTGGTAATGATTACTAATCTTCGCGTGTTTAAGTAAAGTGTTAAAAGGAAAAAAATTAGGGTATATAATTGTGGCCAGGTGAGAAATATTTACGTAATGAATCTTAATTTTATAACTGCATAAGGAAGATAATATGTGATGAAAAATAAATAGGATAATACTTTTACAAGTAAGATTTTTTATAAAAATCATTTTCTAAATGTTTCTTTTTAAAATTGTGTAAATGTACTCTGTTTATTAAATGCAATTGTGTATACTGAAGTGACATTTTTGAAATATTCTTCAGCAGATATCATAACAAAAAATGACAATTTTCAATAAATTCATAATAATCATATTTGCTCTCTCAATTAAAAGATTATTTTTGAAAAAACTACTTAATATATTTAAAAAATTTCACTTCAGTATAAAATTAAATGTATAATTAATACATATAGTCAAAATTTTGAGTCTTTATGTTTAACAGTTTCTGAGATAAAGGTACGAGATGATACATCAAGTGTGATGTTTGTTGTCTTTGCGAGAAGCTTGTTACATACTTAAAAATAAATAAATTTCATGTTTTAAAACATAACAACAGTTTTATTTTGGCTGTTTTAGAAATCATTTGAAGTTTATAACTTAGAAACTGTCTGCAACAACAAAACCAATAATAATTTTACAAAATCCTCACGAAAACTTGGGAAATGTATATAATCAGGTATTTTTATATACCATCTCAAATTCATACCAAAACCATATTGATAAATTTTTACATTATATTTATGACGCTTTATTTTAAAATTTGATATTAGTAATGCATGAAAGCTACAAATTCTTCAAAAATTGATATAAAATTTGAGAAAATTGATATATTACTAGAAAATATCTCGTTAAAAAAACTGAAAAATATTATTCTGGGCAAATTAAGAATTTTTTGTTGACTATTTTATACAAAATAAATTGCAAAGATGCTAATGTTTAATAAAATGGGACAAATACATGTTGGAATGCATTATTTTTGTGACGAAGTTGCACTTTATAGTGAAAATTCAATTTTCTCAAAAATGATGTTTTTAAAACTGTATTCATGTTTTTCTCAGAATATAATGTATGAATGTAATGAATTTTCCCACCTCATGTTACTTATATGTAACTATATATATATTCATGTGCGTTTTTTGGGGATTTTCCTAAAATATTTGACTGGAGTCCATATATCGTGACAAAAAATATCAATTTTTTAAAAAATTCATAGTGATAATTTTATGTTACATGTTTTTGAGAAAACTAAACAATATATTTTAAAAATTTCACTTAATTGCAAACATTAATGTTTATTTATTATTCAGACAAGTTTTTAAGCTTTAAAAATTCAAAAGGTTTTAAATAATAGGTAACTAATAACAACTCAGATGTGTAATACTTTTTGTCGTTACGACAAGTTTGTTATATGCATAAAAATACACCAATTTCATGTTTAAAAACATAAAAGCAGTTTTATTTTTGACTTATTTCGAAGTCTTTTGTACAGTTTAGAGAAAATTTTGAAACTTTTAGAAATTGTGTTTGCATGTGAACATACAAATCTATAATGAAATCTTTACCTATGTCGCGCGCGTAAAATCACGTATTTCCAAATCCTTACTTTTACATATTGATACATGTTTGCATTATATTTATGATGTTATAAGGTCAAATTTGATATTTGTAATGCATTGAAATTAAAAATTCTTCACAGATTTCTACATAATTTGTGAAAATTGATGCAAAATGCTAAAAAAAATTACGTTGAACAAAAATGAAAAAATAGTATATATGTATTTTCTGATCATTTTAAGACTTTTTGTTTCCTATTTTATGTTTTAAAAATTAAGAAGATACTAATGTTTAATAAAATAGGGCAAATACATGTTGTAATTCATTATTTTTGTGTTGAAGTGCCTTTTTACACTAAAAATGCAATTTTCTCAAAATGATTGTTTTCAAACTGCGTGTACCTATTTTAAAGAATCTAAAAAATGAATATACTTGCAATTTTTACTGCCCATACATAATATGTAACTATATATAATAGAGCTACTTTTTGGGGTTTTTCCCAAAATATTTTGTTGAAAAGCAGTTGACAATTTTCAAAAATTTCAATGCGAATGCTTTTGCGATGAATTTTTTTGAAAAAAGTAAACAATTTATTTTAAATATTTTACTATTATTTAAATAAAAAAACCTAATTAATATACAGACGAAATTTGAAGTTTTTATATTTAACAGTTTCTGAGAAACAGGTTCCTAAAATGGCTCAATTTAACATTGTCAGTATAGGGGATACCGACTACTCTTAAGTGTTCTAACTCCATCTCACTTTTTAGTGGGGGAAGAAATTAAGGGTCCATGAAAGAGTTGAAGAATCTAAACTTACATTAAAGGGACGATTGGATATAGTTCAGAGATTAAAATTACATTTTTGGAGGGGATGGCAAATTGATTACTTAAATTCTATGCAAGTGGAAAAGCGGCAAATCGAATATTAAAATAGATGTAATCATTAAGGAGAACAATCTTCCTTCATTTGTGTGGCCTCTTGGAAAGGTCATATCTACAGTCTGTCAAATATGCTTTTGAACAATGGTCAGTTACATAAAAAAGGCACTGTAAGCTAAATAAAATATATACTAAACTTCCTGATCTTTACTAAACTTGAGGTTAACAGATTAAACAAGATGAAAGACTAAATTGACTCCCTAGAAACGGTTGATAAAAAAAGCAATAAAGCACCCAAAATTGAATAAATATGTCTAATGCTCAAAGAATTCATTTAAAAATTCTAAATTGTATGGCAGATGAAAAGAATCGTCTGGTTACTTATAGAAATTGGCCACTTTTAATGCTCAATCCTAAACAATTAGCTAAATGAGGATTTTACTATACAGGTGTATTAGATGTTGGGACATGATACTGTTGTAATGGATCCTTAGGTAATTGGAAAATAAATGATGACCCATTGACAGAGCACGAAAAATTCTTTCCCCATTGTGAATATATGAATTTGATCAGAATGAGAGATTAAATAACGAAGCTGAATGTCTTCTTAAAAATCAAGTACTTCAAGAAGCTTACGAAATATTTTCAACGTTAAAAGTACAAGAAGTTGCAGCTTCAAGGAACACAGGAGAAGCTTCAAGAAACACAGAAGAAGTTGCAGCTTCAAGAAACACAGGACAAAGAGAAGACACTGGAGCAGAAAATACAATAATTTGTAAAATATGCATGAATGACGAGATGAATGTCGTATTTCAACCATGTTCTCATTTCATTTCTTGTCATATTTGCGCTGAAAAGATTTTTGATTGTCCTTTGTGTAAAAATCCAGTGACACACAAAATAAAGGTGTTTAGAGGTTAAAAAAAATTTGTTTTCGTCAATAAAAAACGTTTTTTTCTTCAACATTGTCTTTTTTCAGTCATTACAGAAATAATATATTCTCAAATAAATTTTTTTTTTACATTTTCTTATGGCTTATATAATTGTGCCATGGTTTTATTTTTGAATTTAGGTTAGCAGTTCTTCCACTTGTAAATTGAGGTAATATATCTTTTTTTAGAGTACTCTTTCAGTGTTACTAAAATCCTTTCTACTTGATTATGTTTTGTTAATTAAAGCCCAATTTTTAGTTGGCTTTCTGAGGGATAAATAATATATTTTTTTGAATGAATTACTGATAGATTTTCGTGTGCGCGAATACAAATATTGTAGATAAAAACCATTCATAACATTTTTAAGTCAATACTTGTTAAACTGCCCCAATTTAAAACTGATTGATGTATGAAACTAGCGATTCTTTACTATGCTTTGTTAAAAAAAACTTTTATGAAAATACAATAGCTATTAATATTATGCAAAAATATAATTTAAATTGTTAATTAAAGGATGACATTAAAAAATTATAACTTTTAATCTGAAATATATAAGGCCTGCTCAAGATAGAATCTTGAATGATTTTTTTTTATGTGTAATTGTAGGCTTTATGAAATTTAGTATGTCTGTAAGTTATTACTTCTCTATAAGGCCTTAAAAATACTTTTTTTTCAGCTAGAAAAATAGTTATTAAACAAGGGAACAGATTCTTAACTTTATGAATATCTGCTCTCAGAACAAATCTAACTCTCTGAAAATAAGATAGAAACTTTCTTTTAAAATTCACTTAAAATGATGTTCACTTATAAGACAAGAGAAATAATATAAAAAATTAGATGTGTAAACAATTAATGATATGCAATAAGACAAGAGAAATAATATAAAAAATAAGATGTGTAAACAATTAATGATATGCAATAAGACAAGAGAAATAATATAAAAAATAAGATGTGTAAACAATTAATGATATGCAATAAGACGAGAAATAATATAAAAAAAGATTTTATTTTACGTGATAGCTCATTATGTGTCACAGAATAATTTACATGTAAAGCGTAAGGTTTCAGCATCCAATTTTATGCCGACGTTAGACCTAAAAAAAAAGAAAAAATATATTTATAAATAACTCCCTTCGCTTAGCTCATTGTTGCACGGGCTTTCTTTAATAAAATAAGTATTTCAAAATAACTCCCTTCGCTTAGCCCGGTGTTGCACGGGCTTTCTTTAATAAAATAAGTACTCTTTTTTTTTTCTTTCAAAATGACTCCCCTTCGCTTAGCCCGCAACATTCTGTTCCCCTTTCAAGTAAGTAAACAGTAGGACTTTAATATTCACTTTGCAACTTTTTAAAGTATTTAAAAGTCATTCAAACTATTAAAATATTGGTTTTTTTAATAATAGTTGTTTGTCTTCTGCAAATTTTTATTTTAATTAATATTGTGCAGTTCATAAAATATTTAAGATTTAAAACCTAACATTTCATAAGCAAATAAATAATTTTCGATTAAAATTGTATAAATAATTTATATCTGGAACAACTTTTTATTTTATTTTAAAATTGTTAACACTCCACTTGTTTAGTTCGTGGCGTAGTCGCGGTCTTTTTTTCAATCTATATTATTGTAAAGTTTCATTAAAATCCATTTTTGCGTGAACCAAACTTAAATATTTGTAATATTAGTATCTTAAAAAATATTTATTACCCATGTTTTATATATTTGTCCATGAACTTTTTTAAGATTCCATACTTAAACAGCTCTACATCTTACAGTAAGTTTTCCGCTGTAAAAAAAAAAATAGGTTTTACAAAAATTTTATACACTGAAATACATTTTACATATATGCACATTAAAAAATAATGAGGTAGAAAGTTTATTTAATCGCTATTTTAGTTTGCCCTCTGACCAAGGAGGTGCTCAAAGCTACGGCTAACGACATGATAAAAAAAATGATATATATTTTTTTCTGGTAATGAAATTATAATTTTTTCCTCCAATCCCTATATAAAAGGAGACATTTCATTTACGATAGGAGTAACAAAAAATAAGACACTTCAAATATTTTCTTCAAGATTATCATTGAATCTGTGCTATCATATATCTTGGAATGTCTTTATCTCCTGTTGTAGGATTTATTTCATTTGAACATAATTCAAATGCTTTAAGAAGTGTAAAACAATTTACAGTTTCTAACTTATTACAGTATTTAACCGTAGCATGTGATACAGATTGGTATAAAAATTTACATGTCCATATAGAAAAACTGAAAATAACAGAATTGTACGTACCAAGTTATTTTTATTACATATATTTGAAGCAATTTTTACCGGACACCGTTAAATGCAGAATTTACAAAAGAAAAGCTTTAAAAAGATGCAGACAGTGCTATACTTTTAAATGTTCTTCAAATAAAGTTGTACATGCTGTTCGACAGATTTGTAATCTTAAAATAAAGATTAATTGTAAATAAATGCTTGTGTTTTTATTTGAACCATTAGAGGTAAGCCAGTAGTTTGTCAACGCAAACAAAAAGTTCAACTAGTGACCATATATACCAATTATTTTAATGCTTTCATTTAATATTAGTCTCGAACCATAAGTATATAAAAAAAAACTCCTGCTTACTAATTATTTTAATGCTTTCAAATTTCATTTACCTAAATATAAGTTGGTGGCCGCGGTAGCCGAGTGGTATAGGTATCGTGGCTTGCCTGGTCACGAGTAAACCACTAAAGACCCGCCGTGTAGGGCAGCGATGCACGTTAAATCTGTCGAGAGCTGAAACGTCCTCCCGTTGGTGTGGTGTGGTAGTTAAGAGGGGGTGCCAGCTCAGGTGTCGTCCACGTCACTTGACCATGGTTCAAAATTACGTGGTCCGTCGCCAAAAGCCCTTTAGCTGAACAGTGCGACGTTAATATTAAATCAATCAATCAACCTAAATATAAGTTGAACCGTAAATATAAAAAGCTGTTTTCTCCTAATCGGAGCTTTTCTGCTGAATTTGTCTTCCAGTTGTGAAACTAGTTTTACAAATGATTGGCAGAGAAAAAACATATCACGTTCAATCCAGTATTGAAAGAGCATTAAAAAAAAGTTTAAAAACAACTTTGTTAAACACATTGTTGAATTTTACTCGATAGCTATTTTTTGAAAACGGAAGTAAAAAATGTTTTCTCAAAGTATGGCTTAAATAGCGGGAAAACACTTAAAAATATGAATTTAATTGGTTTTTATTTGGTTATAATCTTTTTTATTACTGCTGAAAATTTTCATTTAAAATAGGTGAGAAAAACGCCAATGTAAAATTCAAACAAATGCCTTAAAATTTTCAAATTTGGCCCTTTTGATGATAAATATCAAATTTACAAAAAAAAAGGGATATTTTTGTTTATTTATAATGCTGATTCACATAGCATAATGTTGTCGATAGAGGCTCGAAACTTAAAATGGGACCACTAAAGACCTACCGAGTAGAAGAAGGCCTACCCGTGCCGTGGACTAAATTACCCTCGTATGGTTAAAAAAGGCAATATCAGTAAATACATAGAGATCACAGTTTCACATTTTTAGTTTTGACAATATTCCAATTTATCTTTTCACGCCAACAGTAACATTCGATTCTTTTTACACATTTCTTGTGATGTACTGACTCATCCCGTATGATAACATAATTTAGTTTTTTTACAGTAAAATATTTCTCAGGTTCGCGAAAAACTTTGAAACAATAACATTTTACCGGTTCATTAATATATTTACAATCTGAAATTCATTTTCGTTTAGTACCACCTCGAAGGAAGTTTTAAATTGCTTAAATAGTTCTTCAAATTTCACAACACTCGCTAAGCGTTCCAATTTTCGTCTGTAAGACGATGTTTGTGAGACATTTTCTTGCAAAGCTGGGCTGATATTTTTTCCCAATTCATTGGTTAAAGTGTCTATCGAAGGAGCCATTATTGCAAGTGCTTTCAATAAAAATGAACAGTTGCCACAAAACCGTGATTATTTATTTATATCGAGTCCATAAATAAAACTTATTTCTGTTTTTAAAGAGATAAAAGAATTGTATATTACAAAAGGATCAGATTTTTATGAATAAAAAAATACTACATATAGAAAATTAGCATATTAAAAAAAAATATTCTATTGAGCATTGACGTTCTAATTTTCTTAAACAATCCTTTTAATGTAATGAATGATCCCGTACGACTACGTAATTCAATTCTTTGATAGTAAAATATTTCTCGGGTTTGTCCAAGAATTGACAACAATTACAAATGTTCGGTCCTTCAATGCCCGTACTATAAATACAATCTGAAATATGAAATCCATTTTCGTTTAGTACCACCTCGACGGAAACGGGAAACAGTTTCGAGAGTTCGTGAAATTTAACAACATTTGCTAAACGTTCTAATTTGTGTCTGTAAAATGACATTTTTAAGGCATTTTCTCGCAAAGCTGGGATTATGTTTTTTTCTAATTCATTAATTAAAGTACCTATCGAAGGAGCCATTATTACGAGTGATTTAAATAAAACTGTGAAATGATTTTAGCGCTATAAGTATTTATTACTCATAAACTATTTAAAAAATATTATTTTAAATAATGAAGAATTTAATTTATTTATTTATTTATATTCTCGATTCAATAAATAAAAATTATACAAGAGGCTTTGTGAAACGTTTAAAAAAGTGTACAAAAAAACACAAGGTTATAATATCAAGAATAATGGAAAATACAATAAAAAGGCCAGAATTACATTTAAAGGTGTTAATGAATAAAAATTGCAACCACTTTTTAAAAGAAGAAATAGTGTATATACCTCCTGAACAATGTATAGTAAACGTGTATAATCAATGATGTTGGCGTATGCGCGCCAACGTCATGCGCACAAATGCAAATATTCTTCCTTGCCGCGCTGTGCCGGCAGTTGAGAACTTTCTGTGGAATGAGATAGACGAGAAAATTTCTCTTTAATACTCAGACGTGAGCATTAATATAGGACTCTAATTCTCGAAGCTCACAATAAAAATTACTTAAATTTTGCTGCGCTTGTAAATAGCATATATATGTTGTGTGATACATGTTGTGTGGTTAAATAAAAAAAGTAAAAAAAGAAATAAGCGTGGCTGGTCCGTCGATAAAACAAAAACAACAAACTAAAAATAAACATTCTGGTCCGTCGAGCCGGAGCGATTAGTGCATTATGGATAAGCAAAACAGATTAAAAAGTACCTTGCAAGGTAAAATAAGCAGAATTGAAACGTTCAATGAAAGTGCCAACGAAGAAACCGATTCGGTTGAAATAAAAGTAAAGCTAAGAACTGTGATTGCACTACAAAAAAATGTGGAGGAACTCCGCAACAACTATTACGCCATTCCGAATGTGAAAGATGCAGAGTTAACTGCCGTAGACGAAGATCTCCATCTTCTTGAAGTCCGCCTTGAGTCATTAGAGGTAAGAATTGAAACTATTCTTAATTCCTCTAAGAAATCAAGTTCTGGGGCAGTAATGAAAACAAATGATAATTTCGAAATAAGAACTAAAATACCTCCTTTAGTTTTACCCGAGTTCTCGGGAAATACGAAGAATTTAGTTCATTTAAAATCCAATTTGACGATCTGATCACAAATAAAATACTACTGAGTGAATCTCAGAAGCTATACTACCTCAGATCTTGTTTAACTCATGAGGTTAATTATTTATGCAGTAATTTTGATAATTTTAATTCCTTATATGAATTCCTTTAGAAAATAGATACGAAAATGTGTGTGTGTGTGTGTGAACGTTTAATAATCAATATTCATATTCAAAATATTTTGAAGCTTGAAAAAATACAAAATGAAAATTCCACAGAAATTAGAAATATGATGGATTGCGTTCAAAAAAATTTACGAGCATTAAAAGTACTTAAATATGAGCAAAATAAATTATCCGATGTTTTACTTATTAATATTCTAGTTGAAAAACTTGATAGAGAATCGAGAAGAAATTTTGAATTATCACTTAAATCCAAAACCGTCCCTACATTTCAAGAGTTTATTGAATTCTTAGAACAACGAGAATCCGTTTTATTGTCAGAGTCTGTTGATAGAAATGCTAAAATGAACCCAAATAAAATGTATTCCAACAATTCTAAGCCAAAAGCTTTTATAGTTAACGAAAATAAAAACAAAAATTGTGTAGTGTGTAAGTCACAACATCCAATATATAAATGTCCTACTTTTTTAAAATTCAGTATTGACGAAAGACTAAAATTCATTCCCAAACACAAACTTTGTAATTTGTGTTTAAAATCTAACCATATTCAAATTAATTGCCTTTCCAAATATCGATGCAAATGCGGTGATTTACACAGTTATTTGATTTGTACTCGAAATTCTAATAAATCGAAAATAAAAAATCCTTTAGCTAACGGAAATGAAAAAGAATATTGCCAAACAGTTAACAAGAATTCTAATCCGAATAACCCGGCATCAGTGTTGAGTAATAACACATGGCCCGATCAAATAAATTAAAAAAATGTTCTGTTTTCAACAGCAGAAATATATGTTCGCAGAGCAAATAATCAAAAATAAAATTAAGAGCTATACTAGATTCCGCTAGCAATATTTGTGTGCTTACAGAAAGAATGAGTAATTGTTTAGGAATAAAAAAAGAAAAATAAAGACACCAGTATCCGGTTTAAATGGATTATCACAGAACATAAAATGGAAATTAAAAACAATTATTTCAAACAAAGATAGCAGTTTTGCTGAACCAGTAGATTTCTTGATTCTAGACAAAATAACTGAATTTACACCCTCCTCAAGTTTAGATATTTCCAATGTGGAAATTCCAAAGTTTTTGACGTTAGCTGACAAATCATTTTATGAAGCAAACGAAGTTCACGCTTTGATTAGCGCTGATATATTTTTAAAGTTTTAAAACAGAATACGTATAAAGTAAATGAAGAGTTGTTTTTCAAAGAAAGCGAATTTGGGTGGATTGCGTGTGGTAAACTTGAAGAAAGACAAACTAATAAACAATGACAGTGTTTTTTAGTAAACAATGACTCTATTCAAGATACTTTAAAATTATTTTTTGATTTAGAGGGTTTGGGGATACGAGATGATCCAGTTCTTCATGAAAGGGATCAATCTATAGAAATTTTTAAAGAAACTGTTGAATTCGAAAAAGGGCGTTATATCGTGCAACTTCCCTTTAGAAAATCTTATAATGAATTGTCCGATAATTATCCCCTAGCTAAACAACGTTTCCAAAATTTATGGAGAAGATTTGGTCATGATTCGGAATTATATCAGCAATACCGTGAAATCATTCGCGATTACACAGAACAGGGTATTATAGAAGAAGTTAAAACCGAAATTACAGATAACAAATTAAAAAGACCTGTATATTATTTACCTCATCAGGCCATAAGAAAAGACGGTCGCGTAACATCAAAAACAAGAATTGTATTTGACGCTGGAAGTCATCAAAATAATGAACTCTCATTAAATGATTGTTTATGGCCAGGAATTAATTTAAATCCCAATCTCTTAGACATATTAATTAATTTTAGATTGAATGCAATAGCCTTTTGTTTTGATATTAAACAAGCTTTCTTACAAATTTGTCTTGCTGACGAACATAAAGATGCCGTTCGATTTCTCTGGAGTGATGACGAACCGTGTGTTCATAAAAGGCCTAAACTACAGGTATACCGTTTTAATCGAGTAAATTTTGGTGTTAGTTCAAGTCCATTTCTTCTGGCAGCCACGATTAGGCATCATATTGAGAAATATAAACATGAATTCCCTGACACTGTAGAACTTTTAGATAGAAATTTCTACGTTGACGATCTTATTTCCGGTGGTAACGAATTTGAAGAAGCTCTTCAAACTTCACGAAGAGCAAAAAATATTATGGAAGCTGCTGGAATCGACCCCAGAAAATGGATTACTAATGATGCTAATTTAATGGAGCAATGGAAGAAAGAAAATTTTAATGTACATCCTGTACATGAAGCTGTAAGTTTAGGCGCAAATGGAACAAAGGTCCTAGGACTATCATGGAACACTAATGAAGATTACTTGACTACAGATACTAAAAGTCTATTGGAATTTGTTTCCTTAGATAAAAATACGAAACGCTTCATACTGCAAGCAGTTGGAAAGATCTTTGACCCATTAGGTTAATTTCTCCTTTCACCGTTAGAATGAAATGCCTCCTTCAAGATCTCTGAAAGAAGAAATTCAATGGGACGACCCTTTGCCAACACATATTGAAAAGGAGTGGAAAAATGGTGTGAGGAGCTACTCCACTTACGAAATCTAAAAATACCTCGACTAGTTCTAGATTCTACTTTGCTGGAAGATGATGTAGAGTTGCATAGCTTTTGCGACGCCAGCAAAAGGCATATGGCGCAGCCATATATTTGAGAACAAAGTCAAGGAATGGAATTTCTGTTAAACTTGGGACTTCAAAAAGCCGTGTAGCACCATTAAACTGTGTAACCCTGCCCAGACTAGAATTACTTGGAGCTCTAGTCGCTGCTCGTCTGGCATCTAAGGTGAAAAAGATCGTGAATCTTAAAAGATCCTGTTTACAATATCACTGGACTGATTCCAAAATAGTTCTGTTTTGAATAAAGGGTAACAAGACCCGATGGAAGCAATTTGTTGCTAACCGAGTCAACGAAATAACCAGCTTAACAGATCCCCACTCATGGTACCATTGTGCTGGTAAGGAAAACCCAGCAGACTTCCTCTCTCGTGGACTGAGCGCTGACTGTCTGGTGTCAAATTCCAGGTGGTGGACAGGTGCAGAATTTTTGTCCAATTCTGAATTTCCTAAAAACTTTCAGCAAGTGGTTCCTGAGTTAGACTACCTCACCGAACATGAGAAAGAGACTGTAGTTCGAGAAAGGAAAAAATTGCCTGAAGCCGACAGAAGTGAAGAGACTGTCTTGCTGAATAGTGATTCCTCTAGCATCCTTGACGAACTTTTAGAACTTTCTAATAATTATTTTTCAAAGTTATTAATATTTTATCTTATATTTTCAGATTCAACTACAACTGTAGGAATAAGTCCAAAAAGGTTGGACCTCTAACTGTAGCCGAATTCAAGGAGTCAGAAATTAAATTGATTAAGCATGCCCAAAGATCCTTGTTTGATAAAAAAGAAATTCCAAGTAGTATTTCTAATTTATTTCCATTTGTAGATGGGGAAGGAATAGTTCGCGTAGGTGGAAGATTAGAAAATGCTTCTGTGCCATATCTCCATAAGCATCCTGCGATTTTACCAAAAGGTTCAAAATTAAGTAAACTTTATTTTAACAGCTTGCATACAAGACTCTTTCACGTTGGCCCACAGGGATTGTTAAATACTGTACGACAAAAATTTTGACCTTTGAGCGGTCGTAGCATTGCTCGTAAAACCGTTCATCAATGTGTGACATGCTTCAAAAGCAGAGCCATTCTCTCTTCACAAATTATGGGTAATTTGCCCAGTGAAAGAGTAAACATATCGAGCCCATTTACTATTGCTGGACTTGATTTATGCGGTCCCTTTTTAGTTAAATATAAAAATCAGAGAAAGGGAACTCTAAATAAAGTGTACATTTGCGTTTGCATATGTTTTTCTACGAAGGTTATCCATCTCGAGTTATTATCGGATCTCACTTCCGATGCTTTGATAGCAACGCTTAAACGTTTTACTAGTAGACGGGGTAAATGCTCCAAAATTTACAGATAACGCTACTAATTTCGTGGGAGCAAACTCCATATTAAAGAAATTTCATAAATTAATTAATTTTCCGGGTGAAAATTTAGCTAAATATTTCGTGTCAGAAAATATTGCTTGCAAATTTATACCTCCCAAGTCCCCTCACTTTGGAGGTCTTTGGGAGGCAGGTGTAAAATCTGTGAAGCACCATCTTAAAAGAGCGATAGGAAATCTTCACTTTACCTTTGAAGAATTTGAAACTATTATGATTCAGGTAGAGGGAATATTAAATTCGCGTCCACTGACTCCCCTCAGTAGCGACGCAGATAACTTCGATGTTTTGACCCCTGGTCACTTTTGATAGGGAGAACTATAACATCAATACCTGAGTCAAATTTAATAGATGTAAATGAAAATCGTCTCAGTCGATGGGAAAAGATTACCAAGGTTGTGCAACGCACATGGAAAAAATGGAAATCTGATTATTTGAATACACTGCAAGCTAGATCGAAATGGATAACTGAAAAAATGATCTAATGATTGGTCAAATGGTTTTAATCACAGAGGATTTCTTACCTATAAATACATGGCCGTTAGGTCGAATCTTAGAAGTATATCATGGGTCAGATGGAAAAGTGAGAGTTGTCAAGGTTAAAACTCAATCAGGAGAATTTAAAAGAGCTATTTGTAAAATAGCTGTTCTCCCAATTGATACTAAGTAAATTGTGTGTATATGTATTGCTATATTATATTTCATTTGTGTAAAATTATTGATTTAACTTTATTATTACATTTAAATTGTTGTAATCATTGTATTTAATTATGTGCTAAATTTATATGTATTGTGCTAATTATGATATTTGTAAGTTCTTGCATGTGAACATGGCAAGGCCGGGCGGGATGTTGGCGCATGCGCGCCAACGTCATGCGCACAAATGCAAATATTCTTCCTTGCCGCGCTGTGCCGGTAGTTGAGAACTTTCTGTGGAACGAGATAGACGAGAAAATTTCTCTTTAATACTCAGACGTGAGCATTAATATAGAACTCTCTAATTCTCGAAGCTCACAATAAAAATTACTTAAATTTTGCTGCGCTTGTAAATAGCATATATATGTTGTGTGATACATGTTGTGTGGTTAAATAAAAAAAGTAAAAAAAGAAATAAGCGTGGCTGGTCCGTCGATGAAACAAAAACAACAAACTAAAAATAAACAA
This sequence comes from Trichonephila clavipes, assembly GCA_019973935.1. Taxonomy (NCBI): domain Eukaryota; kingdom Metazoa; phylum Arthropoda; class Arachnida; order Araneae; family Nephilidae; genus Trichonephila; species Trichonephila clavipes. The sequence continues at coordinate 110,891 of BMAU01017116.1, read as the reverse complement.
ATGGCATACGGTACCATGGCTAATGGCTTTTCTTGGTGAAAAAGGATTAAGTTATACGTTTTCTAATAACACATTTAAAGCTAAGAAACCCGTTCCAATTATCAGAAAGTATGAATATAAAGCAAATAATTTAATAGAAATGGAAAAAAAACTCAATTTTTGTGTTGTAAATGAATATAAAATGGGTTTGATAAAATTGGGTTACATAGGGATAACGAGAAGGATTTAAATTTAAATTATCCAATTATTAGTTTTTCTTTCGGAGCGACAAGGGATATAATTTTTAAAAGAAAGAGCTAAGAAAATGTTTCAACCCTTAAAAAATGGAAGCGTTTTAGTTATGTATCCTTCCAGAAATAATTTTTGGTACCACGAAATACTGATTAGGAAAAGAGTTAAAGAACCCAGAATTAGTTTTACCTTTAGAAGAATCGAGGTTTAATAAATAAAATTTTTCAATAGCGTTGAGGCCCGTAATTTTTTCGTGTTGTCGTATCTCAAATAATGGCGAGGGTGTTTCGAATTCTAAATATAGAAGTAATACTTTGGTAAAAATCTATAATATTGGTTTTGTAAAATCGGTGCCCAGAGAATTATATAATTAAACTTCCTGGCAAAAAAAAATATTCCAATAAAGTTTTTATTTTTAATCCTAGTAATAAAAAAAATAATTTAAGAAATGGTGCTACAAAAATTATAATTTTTTTAATGTTTTGTTCCGTATATTAGAGAAACGGTTAACATTCAACGGACGACATTTTGTGGATTTCAACAGTCTGAATAACATGGCTTTATCAGCTGTTTCACTGGTAGTTGGATTTCTATCTTTTGAATTTGACAACAACCCTCTCTTAGGACGTAAAAAAGTTGCTATTGCTAATTTAACTAGTTCCGTAACAATATTATGTGATCCAAATTGGCTTAATCAGTTGCGATTACATGTAGAGAATTTGAAAATTATGGAACTATACGTTCAAAATACTTTTCATTTCAAGTTCGTTGAACCATTTATCCCGGATGGGATTGCATGTGACAGTTATAGAAGACAAAGACTCAATCGATGTAAATCTTGTAAGAAATTTTCTTGTGCCAATGTTAAAATTACAGATAATATAAAGCAATTGTACAATTTAGACTTGGACATAAAATGTGAATAAATTGTTTGTTTTACAATAATTGTTTTTTTTTGTTTCAAATTTCGTAGAAAAAAAAATTAGTTTGAAACAAAACCTACGTTTTTTTTTATCTTTCTTCGCATCTATTGTTTGAAAATGATACGAAACAAATGCTTTTTTGAAAATATACTTACGTTCATCTTTTACTTCAATTTCTTCTGTTTGTCTGTTCGGACTTCTTGAACGATGATGTCTTGAACAAGTTCTTGAATCACGTGAACTAGTACTACGTGAATGAGTCCGCGGAGGACTCTCTCTATTCAAATTTCTGGCCAGATGATAACCTGTAACATACACTTATCAATTAACATTAGACGAATTTATAAACTAAATAAATTACAAAAAAGAAATTATACAACTTTACCCCTAAAAAATCATTAAATTTGTTGGCGTAGACAGCTTAAAAAATTATACAAAAAGTTAATAAGTATGTATAACCTTACCTAGTGTGATTGCCGTTTCACTTATGCCACTACTTGACCTGGCCTCACTAACCATGTCTTTACGAAATAAGCCACCTAAATATATAAAAAAAAATATATTTACTGTAAAAAATATTTTACAATCGAAATACTTCTTTTGAACAAACAATAGTAACTCTTTATAAATTTGAAACAGCTTTTGGTAACAAATTTTAAAAATAAGTTAAGAAAACTTACGCGGAAATGACATTTGTGCCATTGCATTGCTTGTTGATGGAATGAGACTATCTACAAAAAATGAAAATATAAACTTTTTTTTAATTATAAATATTAGGAACTATTTATAAATTTAGAACAGCATTTAGTAACAAATTTTAAACAATATATAACATTAATATTTACAAATGGGGGTTATCTATGCCGTGGATTGAAAAGCAAGCATATTTTGTTCGCGTTGTAGTTTGTATCTTCAAAAAAATTTTTTAAAAAAAATGAAAACATAACTTTTTTTAATCGAAGAATTTATTTTTCTCTTAAAAAAATAATTTATAAAAAATATATAACAGAGCTTAATAGTCGAGTAATTACAGTTAAAAAATGTAAACAACTATTTCGGTTATAACAAATCTCTTGGAGAAAATTCAAATAACATTCTCTACTAGAATTAGTTTTTGTAAGGATTAAAAACAATCATACATGATGTTAAAAAAAATTAGAGATTTAATTGCAAAAAAAAAAAAAATTTTGCGTATATAATCCAAATTGTACATTGGTAAGAACAAAAATATTAAGGGTTGAACAATTAGGAACAAAAATATTAAGGGAATTGTTGAACAATTAGCGTATATAATCGAAATTGTACATTGGTAAAAACAAAAATATTAAGGGAATTAAATATTCTTTCGAAGACTTGATAAAGAGAAAGACATTTTCTAATATTAAAAAATATGAAAGCATAATTCATATAATTTTGTACTTACTGTCCATAACGTACGGTAATTTCTTAGAGAATGTTTTTACTATTTAAATAACTTTGACTTTTTATACAAAATTCATTTCTTAAATACCTATTGATCTCATGAAATTAGTTAACACTTAAATAAATATTGGTCCCACGTGGTAGCACGGTTGGTCTACAATCATTGCCCTTTTCTTTACTGAGCAATGTTTATTTCGTGACACCACGTAATTAGCATAAGGTTCATAGTTATTGTCATTATGTTTCCTTATTCTGCGTCTGTTTCGTATTTTGATAAGGTCATTTATTGTGTATTGATGAATAAATGAATTTGTTTAACACCTAATTAGCAGGAGGTTTACAGTCTCATTGTCACTTTTCTTCCTTCTTTATTGATGAATGAATTTGTTTAACACCTAATTAGCACGAGGTTCACAGTCATTATTACTTTTCTTTCTACTTTATTGATGAATGAATTTGTTTAACACCATGTAGTTAAAACGAGGCGCACGCAAAAAAAATTTCATTTTTTCTTTCATATTAAAACTGCTGCTTTATCTGACATTTATGATGCCGATGAGTTGCCTACTGAAATTATACCAGCGTGCTACTGCCTATTTCTGAGAGCACCTTCGAAAACATTTTTATTTTTCCATTACTATAACGAAACGGTGTACACAAATCCATATTACTCAATTCAAACCAAAACCCTTTCCTTACACTCCTAAACACATGATGGGTATCCTCTTTCACACTAGACTGAATTTTGCAGTACCATTCAAAAAACATCATTCACTTTCTTACCCGTTCTTTCTCTCAATTCCATACTTTTTCCACATTTCGGACATCCATACGATGATCCAATCAAAGCTTCTTTCATGCACCATTCTAAAACAGCTTTCTTTCCAAATACAGGGAACATGGCAAAAAAATCTTTAACAAAAGTAATCGTAATTTTTTATGCATTCATTCAAATTAATCCTAACAGCATCGTCGGACATCATGGCAATCTTTTGAAATTTATGTGGAGAAAGAAATAAAAATATTACCTGTAAAAAGCAATTCCCAAAACGAAGCCGAAGAGCTGACCCAACCGGAGCAAATAACCGTTTCCTCATTAACGGAATTTTTAAAGTACCGTATTTTCCTGTATACAATCCGCAGCGGCGTATTATCCGCAAAGCCTTTTTTTCGAGTAAAAAAAACAAAACATTGTATAATCCGCGGCAGTTTTTAGGCCGAATAATCCAAAATATAAACTGCCGATAATGAATGTCATAAAGACAAAAAATACACAATATAATTGAAAATAAAAGTAAGAAATTGTACATGAAAAGAAATTTATTACGAAATGTCTTTTCAAATATGTATGATAATATTTTTTACGATAATCTCAATAAAACAAAAAAATTCTTTGCTACTGCCATCTATGTTTTTGAGTTGTTAAACAAAACATTCCATGCGGAAAAAATCTTTCTTTTTTTTTAAATTTAGCAAGTTAACAGCAAAAAAATTTAGATCGAGACTGCTTCCCCACTGTCTCTTTCAAAATCCTTTTATTTATTTCTTCTTATAATTCTGGCCAGTGAGGTTTACCAAAATGATCGGCACTTTAACGTCAATCACAATTTTCGAAGTTTGTCTTGTTTTTTCTCCACAAACGAATATTCAATTCGCCAACGTTGAAAAACCTTGCAGCTTCCCGATTTTGGTAGCATTTTAAGTTTGTAGTGTAAATTAACACTTTCGCTTCAACTTGATGAAAACTTTCGAAGGACTTAATAGCTCTAGTCAAGAGAGAAAATTGGAAATGGCGCCAGCGACTAATAACTATTTTTTCCTTCCGAGGAATCGAATTCGTTTTTGAATGTAATTGGAAAAAAACTAGTTATAGCTGAAATACGTCATCCGAGTCATGAAAGCGCCATCTGTTATTTATTTTATAAAACATAAACGGCATTTCTTCCAAAACTTTATTGTTCGCTTTTCTGATAGAGAATGTTTTCTCAGATAATCCGCGGCAGCGTATAATACGCACAACGAAATTTGAAACTTTTTTAACACATAATCCGAGGATTAAATACAGGAAAATACGGTAATAAAAGCTTTCTGCTCATGCACATGCTCAAAATTTCGCTTATAAAACGATTTTCCTTCACTAGAAAACAAATTCAGAAGGGTTGCCAGAGTTGGCGCATTTATCGATTCGGCAAGAAAACACTTGGCGCGATAAGTGCCCGATTCGACAAACAAATGCCAGGCCATTGACCATCAGGTCATTAGGCAACGGGCTCTCCAATACCTTTTTACAATGCAGTTAAGATCATTCAGTGCAGAGCACTCGTCCAAATGAGCGGCAGTCATGTCTTGTCCAGTGTCACACAAAACGCAGAAAGGTGAAGTCACTAAATTAAAACGAAACAGATGAGCACAAAGGCAGTCATGTCCAGTTAAAAGTCTAAATTTAGCCACAGCAGCAGCACGAGGAGAACTTGGAATACCGTGGGATTTCTTACATAGTGTACTCCAAGGCTTATCACGAGAAGCTGTAAGGCGAAATGATTCCCTAAAAATCTTTTTAATTTCCAGTTTGGCAGAATGAAGTGTCAGGTCTCTGCGAAAGTTCTGAAGGATACCCGTTCCCTTTTTTGCCAAAAAGTCTGCCCTCTCATTTCCCCAAAGACCACAGTGGGATGGTACCCATTGAAAGACGATCTCTTTCCTTTTATCTTTCCCAGGAGTTCTCTACAGTTCTGCACACGTAAACAATTATTCTCATTATAGTTGGACAAAGCCTGAAGGGCAGAAGTAGAATCTGAAAGAATTACAGCTCTTTCAATGGGGGGAAGACGAACAGCAAGTTGCTGAAGGGCTATATGTATAGCTTCAACCTCACCATCAAAGTGAGTTGTCAAAGGACCGGCGTGTTAATAGAAGGAGAAGAGGTGACTAAAAACACCAATGCCAGCGCCTTGGGCAAAGTCCAAGAGTGAGCCATCTGTGTAAATGTGAAGCCACTCCTCCGGTGGGAAGCGGGTATTGATAGTTTCCAAAGCTATTGCGTGAATAGCAGTTGGACTAAGATCACGTTTTCTCACATTCAGAACAAGGTCTAGTCTGATGTCGAGTATTGCGTAGTTCGAGTGGGTTAGCAAAAGACAGCAATTCAAAGGGCACATCATTAATGACTTTATATTGAATGTTCTCACGAACACATTGAATAAAGCCCTTTTGAGTCTTAAGATTACGTCCTCCATCGGAATCATAGTCCCGCCAGAATGAATTATTTGGGAGTCTAAAAAGCCTATTGAAGAGAATAGCAGCATTCTTCTCAATTATATTAGTGAATGGCTGAAGGTCGCAAAGCAACTGCATGACAAGTACTGGAGTAGTTTTAACTCCGCCAGTGATCATGCGAGGGGCTTGGTTATGGAAAGTGTCAAGAAGTTTTCTAACGTTCTCTGAGGCAGAGATCAGCACCTCATTGCAATAATTTAGAACTGGTTGAATATATGTCTTGTAAGTTGTATTTAAGGTATCCCTATTGCATCCCCATTTAACTCCGATCAATCTTTTAAGAATGGAGAGTCGCTTTCTTGCCTTAGAAACAACAAGCTCAACATGTTTAGTCCATTTCAATTTGTTATCAAGAGCGCAACCCAAATAAATTGAAACATCACTCTGTCGAACGGGCATACCGTTATAAACCAATTGGGGACTGAATGGTTGTCTGTTTAAAGTGAAGAACTGACAAGTAGTCTTCTTTAGGTTTACAGTTATATTATTTTCAATACACCAAAGGTGTAATCTTTCAAGGGTCAGATTTAGGATGGTATTTAGTTTGGACTGATCCCTCCCGATTCGACAAATCAACCCAACTACATTTTACAGAATTCCAAGGTCTTAACAACATGGCTTTATCATCTATTTTCACCTGTAGTTGGTTTTTTTTATCTTGCCAATATAACGAAAACCCTTTATTAGGGATTTGCTAAATTACAATATGTAATTTAACTGAGGCAATTACTTTAATATGCAGTCCAAATTGGTATGACGAGTTATATTTGCATATAGAGAAATTGAAAATCACAATACTGTACATTTAAGGATATTTTCAAAAAAGTACTTACGCCAATTCCTTCCAGAGGGAATAATATGCCATCAGCCAATTCCTTCCAGAGGGAATAATAAGCCATCATTGCATTCGAGAAGCAAACGATGAATGCAAATTTTGTAATAAACGATTCTGTTCAGCCGTAAAAGTTGCCACCAAAATAAATAAACTGTCAAGTTAAACATGAAAATAAATTGGCATTCTGTAAAAAAATGTATAATTTGAAATTGAAATGAATTGTATTTTGTAAAAAAAAATGGATAATTTGAAATTGAAATAAATTCTCTACTTGAAATTTGTCTGTTTCATGTTTTTTTTTTTAACAAAATATACACTGCTGTGCAAAAATTAAGGACGAAGTCGAAAAATTAGCATATCAGCTGAACGAAGAGGCAGAGCGGACAGAAAGACCAATCAGGAGATTAAGTAAGGTAATGTACGGTAGCACATGCGCAGATATGCAGGTAGACGTAATGGGGGAGTGTCTGAGTAGTATAAAGCATGTTGTCGGTGTAAGATCAGTATTTCTGGCAAAGAGATTGCACGCCGTATAGCAGTTAAAATCGCACCGAGTTGCTGCCTCAGCGAGAAATGGCGAATAATCAATCTGTTAGACGACATCTGGATGCTTTTACCCGAGGTCGAATCATTGGGAAGTTGGAGGAAGGCCGCAGTGTGACAAGTGTGGCTGCAGAGTTTGGAATTGCTCACAGCATCGTTTCACGACTTTGGAGACAATTTCAAACTACAGGAACAGCTATCCCGGGGTTCAGTAGTGGTCGTCCACGAGGAACCACACCCGCAGATGACCGGTACATTGTCTTACAGGCCAGAAGAAACAGGCGACAGACAGCGGGAGAAATCGCTAGACACACGACACAGGCGACTGGACGACCGATATCGCGTTTTACCGTGGCCAGAAGACTGCACGGTGGTGGTCTGTTTGCACGACGCCCTGTACGGTGTGTACCTTTACCTGTACGGTGTGTACCTCCTGCCCATATCGGAGAAGGCGTTCTCTGTGGTGCCGGGAACACCGAAATTGGAGAGACAATGAATGGGGACAAGTACTCTTTACAGATGAGAGTAGATTCAGTTTGAGTAGCGATTCTCATCGCATACTCATCTGGAGAGAGCGGCGAAGCCGCAATCATCCCTCGAACATCATTGAAAGGGACAGGTATGGAGGTTGCGGTGTTCTCGTTTGGGGAGGCATCATGCTTGGTAGTCGTACAGACCTTCACATCTTCGACGCAGGTTCAGTCAACGGGACCCGTTATTGTAACGAGATTCTTCTTCCATATGTGCGTCTTTTTAGAGGCGCTATGGGTCTGCAGTTCCTTTTCATGGACGACAATGCACCATGTCATCGCACAGTAGCTGCCGAACAGCTCTTAGAGAGTGAGGATATTGAACGTATGGATTGGCCGGTACGATCTCCGGATCTCAATCCCATCGAGCATGTATGGGATTTTCTAGGCAGACACTTGGCAGCTCGTACCTTACCACCAGTAACGATTCGGGAGCTTCGATTGGCGCTGCAAGACGAATGGGCAGCAATGCCTCAACAACTCATTGACACCCTCATTCTCAGCATGGGCAGACGCTGTGAAACCTGCCTAGCAGTCAGGGGAGATCATATCCCCTACTAAAGACCGGATGTTTCTTGCTGGACACCCATCACAGGAATGTTTCGGCTTTCAGTCGCATTGCGCTCCATGCTACTTTTTCAATCAAGCTTCTTTTTATCCCTCTGATTTCTCTTTTAGTAAGTGTTTCTTACATATTACACATGTCCTTACGTATTGGGGATCTTACGGTATTAAATGTGTTGATTTGGAAAGCTTTTGTACAAAGTTATATTGAAAAACCGTCTCGTCCTTAATTTTTGCACACCAGTGTAATGCATAGCTATACAACACATGAATCGTAAATTAATGGGCTTGCGTCTTTAAAGTTAATGGAAAGTAATCTAAATGCTCTTAGTATGTATTGGGAATTTCGCTATTTATACTGGCGCATCTGGCACCATAGTTTGTAGTGAATGAATGGACTAAATTCATGCGCGACGTCATAGTCACATGATAACTGAGCCACGTGTTTTCGGCCAATCAGTTCATAAATTAATGCGACGTCATAATTATATCATAAACATAATAACGCGTTTCCAGACAATTAGTTCATGTGCTTCACTGTTGCTAACTTTTGCTTCTTGCAGGAATTTTCATTTAGAAAGTACAAATTTTTGTCAACGATATAATAATGCACATAGTTAAACAAAAAATGCACTTAATTTAAAAGTATTCGTATAATGAAAGTATTTTTTTTTAATTTTGAAAACTGAAGAATTTTAACACACACGTGAACTCTTTACCCAACCATCAAAGTTTAAATGTTATCAAAATTTTACAAGTTGAACAACTAGTATGCCAATTTTTAATCAATGGGAAACACGTGATTGCCGTTATCATGTGACCATCATGAATTTAGTCCATTGCGTCAATAAAGATATGAACTGCAGAAGACTGGATGTTATTTTTTATACCTGATGCATATATTATCAAGTCCTTACAAGAAGAAACACCGTCAGTGAAATATTAAACCAATTTTTTAATTTTGTTTTCAGATTTATTATGTAATATGAATAAGCTGAAGTGTTAGTATTTTTCACAAATAGTCGAATCCTAATTCTGAAGTTTGGATAATGTAATCTTGCAATCGGGCTATTGAAAATATAATACGTGATTCCAAACCCTAGTTAAGTTTTCAAAGGTTGTACTCAGTTTTGTGAAGACCCGTTTTTCACATTGTATAAGGATATAATCAAATTACATAACTCAATAGAAGTCTACATCCCACTTAGCATTTATTTTCCTACCATACATATTCGCGCATCAAATTAAATAGCACCACACTCAGAAGAGATCATCCAACCTTCAAACTTGGAGTTTTAAGGGTGTTATGATCATAGGCCATATGACATGTCCTTAGACTGTTTTAGTTAGCGTTGAATACGGGGGGGTAGAGTCTAAATAAATAAAAAATCATATCAAATACATTCAGGAACATTGAAGATAGCGACCCAAGAAGAAAGCATTGGATTGAAATGAAATTTAATACACATAATGACACAGATGAGAGATTCACTTGATCTCAAAAACAAGACAATTAAACGAATACAGGGTGTGCAACGACACAAATACTGGGCAACTTCAATAGCGCGTTGGACCACCTCCAGCTGCAATACATGCCGCCACACGGTCCGACATTGAGTTGAATAGACATTTTATGTTGTCCTGGGGCAGATGGGCCAACAAATCTTGAACAGCCAACTCTAAATCATGTACAGAGTGACACGATGGCATCTGCCGTTTTAGCTGATCCCACACGTGCTCTACAGGGGACAAATCAGGGGGGCGGGCCGGCCATGGAAGAGTCTGAAAGTGAAGTAGGAAGTCTTGAGCAACTCTTGCTGTATGCGGACGAGCATTTTCTTGCTGGAAAAGTGTGCCCCTGGGAGACCATTTAGGAAAGGTCCTACATGAGGTCGAAGAATATCATAAACGTAACGTTGGCCCGTTAAGGTTCCGCGCATCACAATTAAAGTGGACCGGCTATCATATGCTATGGCTCCTAGACCATTACACCAGCTGTGCGGGCAGTGTGACATAGAACAGTATGGGGTAATTGTACCGCTCACCAGGGCGCCTCCACACCCGTACACGGTTATCATCTTTCATCCCATCTGTATCATCCATCCAAAACAAACCGGGATTCATCGTGAAGCGCAACCTTTTGCCAATCTGTTACATTCCACATTGATCTGGCTTGGCACCACTGTAGACGCAGTTGCCGATGTTCCGGTGTTAAAGGGAGTACACGGAAATGGCGCTTGGATTTAAGATTTGCTTCTGCACGGTGTCTGGAAATTGTTTGTGGAACAATTGCTACGTCTGCTCGCATCGTTGAACGAGTCACTGTGGGGTCCACAAGGGCTTGCCGTACGATCCTCTCTCCTCGTGGTCTTCCTGGTCGCTCCAGACCCGGTTTTCCGCGCGTGGGTACCTTCTCGTGTCCACTTCTCCCAACAATTTCTAACGGCCCACTCAGAACGATCCACCTGGCTAGCAACACGGCACGTCGACCAGCCTGCAGTTTTCATCCTGATGATCAGGCCTCTCTCAAACTCCCTTAACTGTGAGAAATGTCTTCTAGCACGTTTACCTGGCATGTTTCGCTTACCAAAGTCTTCCTACATTCGGCGAGTAATCGTCACGTTTATGAATCTTCGAATTTGCGCTGGCTTATATAGCACCCTCTTCCTGATCGTAGCGGCACCTCGTCGTGTTTGAGCATGCGTATTGGAACAAAACTTGGATAATTTGCACATCACATTACCCTGTACTTATTTGCAAAGTTTCGCGATTGTACTTAGCTTCCTTCTTGGGTCGCTATTTTCAATGTTCCTGAGTGTATATCCCGAGCATAAAAATAAATTCAAAAATGAAGTACAATACTAACATTAACTGACATAAAAAGAACTGAACTAACTTTATCAATGCAAAAGCATAATTTGAAACATAAGTTACTTACATATAACCGCAACCTATTGGCGATATATGAAACGAAGCACGACTCACAATTCAGCATATATATGACATGCGAAATCGGGGCTGCCAACTTGGCAAGTTATTTTGAACGCTGGTGATTGTTAGGATAGTACATAAGTGCCAAAAATAATTTATATTACGACTACTTGCTTCCTCAACAGGTATTTAAGCTATTTGTCTGATTTGCTCATTCTCTGATGCCTATTCCAGTTTGATATGTAATTACTACCAACACTGCTTTTGCTTGGGCAGTATGATTACCCAAGTGTGATTTTCTGCAAGGCAATTTTATGCACTGAAGCCAATAGGTTGCCTTAAAGGTTAAAATGAAGGCACATGAAATTGCAAAATATTAATTTCATACTATCTAAAACAGATAACGGAAATACTATACTTGCGTTAATTGCAGTAATAAAACTGAAATATAACCCTCATCAATAAAAAGTTTTAGTTTGTCAAAATTATAATGCGCAGTCTAAAGAAATAAATAAGTTGTAATTTGTAAGCAAAATCAACAAGCTTCCTTCTTGGGTTGCTATTTTCAATGTTCCTGAGTGTATTTAGAATAATCAATACCAAAAATCTTTAAGCATTTCGCAGTTAACAAATAATTTTAACTAAAATTAACAAGCCAAAAAGAGAGGTGGAAAATCAGAATTTCACGGATTCTTCTAACCTCCTGAGATGTCAAACATTAAAATTGTGGAATGATTTACCTGTGCATTAAATATTATATTTAAAGCACAGTTTCCAGAATGAGGGGCGAGGACCCTGTTCTACGTGTCACTCCACAGTATGTAACAAAAGTGTTAACGTAAAAAAATTATTTTATTGGTTGATTAGGTACACACTTATGTTACAATATTAAAAAAACATATAAGGCAGCTTTTAATAGTTTGGCTAAATTTTGAAAATTTTATAAGGGTTCCAGCATATTATATACTTTAAAAAAATCAATTTTTTAATTTTGCATTTATTGAAGATATGAAACTTTATATGAAGATGAACTAAAGCAGAACAATAAAAAACAGATAAAACAAAAGCAAAAATTCTTTTTTTATGATTTCCTTACATATTTTCATGACGCGAAGTCTTTACATATATATTTATATTACCTAACTAGCAATAGTTTTTAAAAGAGTTGATATTCAGGTATTTGTAACTTGGCAAAACACACGATTCTCAATTTTGGAAGTTTGTAAGAAATAATGTGAAAACTGATTCACTTTATCCTGACGATTTAAGAGGTATTTAATAAATATTAATTGTTCATTTTAGTGATTAACAAAATATAATTTGTCTGGTATATAAAAAAAATTTAAAAAATATAGAATAAAAAAACAGAGAATAACTTATTTTAGAAGACGTATCAGCAGTAATTTTCAAGTGCAAACTCAAAGAATGCATTGCATTTCCAAAGAATTGAGCAAATGTAAATAGTTTCTTGAATGCGCTATGGATTCTTAGAAAACTAGCCCCATTTGGAAAAGAAGAAAAAAAAAAGACAAAAACAAAAAAAAACCTTTTACACAGTCCCCATTGAAGAGTCATAAATTACCATTCATCAATGGAACATACAGGGAAATTTCATGCATCCTTCCGCAAGAAAGCGGAGTTAGTTTACTTTCCCCCTCTTACCAAATGTGCAATGCTGATTTAATAATTACACGCAAAAAAATTAATTTAAAAAGTTCAAAGTATGCGCGTTTAAAAGAGCATAAAAAAAAGGAATTTTTTCCTGTTTTTACTTTTTTTATCCGATAATTTAAAATATTTTAATGTGTGTGTGATCGTTTTAATGCGCTACATATGAATTTTCAGATCTTTAAATAATGCATAAAAATACTTAGAATTTTTTAAAAGAAAATCGAAATAATGGAAGAATTAAATTTTTTTTTCGCTTTCTTAGATGCATTTTATTCCATGCAATTGAAAGCAATATCCTAGATGTAAATATACGAGAAAGAAACTCCATAGGATTAACATTACGCTCGAGATTTCGTGGTGGCGTATCAACGGGGCTCTTAACTCTAAATTCACAATCAGTCTGTAAAATCTACCCCTTAATTGCAAGAATCTCTATATTAGAGCCGAGAAAATAAATTGCTTATCTACACACTAATCCTAAGACAAGTATGCCTTCGATCTTGGATATTAAAAAATATATCCCTGATCCTAATTTTAACAGACTCTCTCTCGGATCCTCTCTTCAATTAAAAAATTCTAAATTAAATTCATTTCACTCTTCTCACCCAACTTAGACGCATTCTTAAACTCCTTCCCCAAGCGTAATGGTTATAGTAGCTGGCTTGAAGTGAATCGCCCCAAGTTCGATTCCCAGGAACTTGCACAAATTTCAAATTTACTTTAATTTTCCATGGTAAATTATTTATCCAGATGAAATTTAAATTTACACGTCCTTTCCTATTTTTTCAAAATATATTTTATTTTTTATTAGCTTTTAAAAAAGCTGTTTTTCTTATTTCAAATAATTCAATGTTTCTTTCATTTCTACAAAGACCGAGTTCTAAGCTGCATTCCCATTGGTCAGGCCTCACCTCGCCCACCCACTGATCGAAATTTGTTTTCATTCTCAGTGCTTGAACTGTTTTTAAAGATATTTTTCTAGAACTTAAAGCATTTTAGAAGTTTTAAATTTTAATTGTTTACTCTCATATAAGTATATATTTTTATTAAAAAAGGGGAAGAGTGAATTCGTTACAGTCACTCAAATTCCTAAAGAAAAGAGGTTATAGCTCGGAAGAACTAGATACTCTGGTCATCCACCCAATGATACGCTAAATCCACTTCACACATACCAACAAGTCTTAGACTTCACCCAGGATAAACTTGTGACCCTTACCCTCAATTGTCAAAGGGCTCACCAAACAGTTTTCGACGACGTTATTTCATAAAAATGTTCGTTACTCATGTTGTCAGAGTCGTGTTTAGATAACGACGAACGTGTTTCGATACCTAACTTCGATTGCTGTGTACATTTTAAACGTCCGAGTCGTAGAGCTGTTGGTGTTGCGATCTATCGCAAACAGAAAAATTCACATGCTGTGACTCCTCATATGAACATTACTTTTCGTCAAACAAGTGGACTGGGTATTGTTAGTAACGATATTGGGGGACATATATGCGGCAGAATGCTTATTTGAAAACGGGCAAACAGTGATTTCGGTGGTCGCATACATTTCTTGAAATCAAACGGTACAAAAAATTAAAAATTTCCTGCATTTTGTACTTTTACCATATACCGAAGGAAACTATTTAAAACTATGAATTATTTTTAAAGAAAACTATTACTCGCTTCCCATGATTTTCAGGGGTGATTTTAACTTTAATTTCAGTTTGCCAAAATATGAGCTGCTCATAGCTTATTTGAATGATGAATTCAAGCTCGAGATGAACACAAATCAAAATGTTTCGACAACAGTGGTAATGTTATTGACGCTGTTTTACAACGGTTTTTAAATACTTTGAAATCACAAGTATAAATGTCATATTTTAGTTATCATATGTCTATTGTCTCCGCTCTTCCCCAAATTGATCAAAAATAATTTTTGATAAAAAAAATTGCATTACTCCTTGTGCTAATTAAAAAAATTTTCATTAAAGATATAATTATTCGATAGAAAATTATTTCCAATCATACCCAATTCATTTTTTTTCAGGATATAAGTTACTATTGCGTATTTACTAACTTGTCAGATGTTACACATCATATACGACTACCGTAAAGCTCGTTTATTATTTTTTTATTTGAGCGTTATTTACTTCAATCATTTTAAAATCTATAATTAGTGTATATTTTAATCAATAGGTGGCGCCACGAGAATTTTTAACGTTCCCATACTTACCCTCTGATAGTTTTTTTAAAAAAAAACCCAACTCAACTCGAAAACCAAAGCAGGAGAAAACAACTAAACTTAACAGCGGGAAGAAAAACAATTCAACTCAGCACAGTCTGCTCCGCCTGCACACTTTAGCAGGAGAAAAACAACTCAACTCAGAAGAAGGTGGGAAAACAACTCAACAGCAGGAGGGAAACAACTCAACCCTGCTCCGCCTGTGATCGTAGAATCGGCTTTTCTTACCTACTGCGATATTTGGGGACCAGCTAATGTAATTGGTAAAAAGGGGAGAAAAGAATTACTTGTTAGAACTTGACGATTATTCCGGAAGAATGTTTATTTTTCCTATGCGTCATATATAAATCAGATACTTATGAGAGAGAGAGATATTCTAGCCAAATTTATTATAAAGCTCGAAAGACAGCTGGGTTTAAAAGTTAAAGCTATTCGCTCGGATATTGGTGGAGAATTCATCGGTAGTATTTTAACTGATTTTTTTTGTAGAAAGAGGCATAAAACACGAGAAAACTAACATTTATACGCCACAGCAAAATGGTGCTTCGGAACGTCTTAACAGAACGGTAATTGACGGAGCTAGAACAGTGTTATCAGAGAGTGGATCAGATAAGTTTCTGGCCTGAAGCTGTGTTATATTTTGTACATGTTTAGAACAGGTTATGTCACTCTGGTCTAACTCTTACGCCAATTGAACTTTATATAGGTATAAAACATTCAATTAGGCATCTAAGACCCTTTGGTTCTATCTTGTATGTGAGAATACCTATACCTTTAAGGGGAAAACTGAACTCGAAAGTTAAAAAAGGTATATTGGTTGGTTTCATTCTAGGAACCAGAGGATACAGGGTGTGAATACCCGATGATTATTGAAACCTCGGCAGAGTAATAGAGGAGCGGTGCTAGCGTCCCCAGGTGTGAAGTTTTCCGATTACGAAGTGGTTGAGAACTGCGATGATAATGATAAAACAATAAATAACATCCCAGTCTCCTTACCATAAAATTCAGATTCAGAAACTGCGGATAAAGAGTTAAGTAAAACCGATAGTTCCGTGATTCCTGTAAAAACTACATGAAAACGTGTAGTGGTTCCACGACCTGATGGTTCTAGAAATGACATATACTTCTATGGATTGGGAAAATCTCAAAGGTTAAGATCCTGCAATGAAAGTAATAAGTATTGCAATGATAGAAATCTAAAATTTTATTAAAGTATTTTTAATTGTAAGGGGAAGGATACGTTCGAAGGAATAACTAACCCACAACCCAGTGTGTCAGGTGTCCAGAGTGTAAAAGTTAAAAATAATGCATGACTAGATATTTTAATCCCTAGAACTTTTAAACAGATGGAAAAATCACCTCAACAGGAATCATGGAGAAGGGCAATGGATGAAGAGTTTGATAATCTTAAATTAAGAAATGTATGGAAATTACCCTCTGATAAGCAATTATTAGGTTGTAGGTGGGTATATAATTTAAAACGGGATGAAAATGGAAAAGTAATCCGATATAAAGCTAGGTTAGAAGCTCAAGGTTATTCACAGGTTAAAGGTGAAAACTATGACGAGACTTTTTTTCCTGTTGTTAATTTTTCAGTGATAAAAAAGGTTTTTTATTCTTTTCTCTGATGATAGTGCGACTAAAGTGGAAACACATTCAGTGTGATGTCACTGGAGCCTATCTCTATGCACCATTAAATGAGATGTATATGAAGCAACCCCAAGGGTATATAGAAAAGTGAAAAGAGAGTCTAGCATATAGGTTAAAACGAGCTTTGTACGGACTTCATCAGAGCAGTAGAGATTGGTATTTTGAATTAAATTATGTTTTAAATGAAATTGATTTACAGAAATTAAACTGGTGTAATTGTACTTACTTTTATGGAAATTCTATTGTTCTCCTAGTACACGTCGATGATATTGTTACTTTTGGACAGAAAGAAAGGGATATTGAAGATATTTTAGTTAAATTAAAGGGAAAGTTTTTAATTAAAAAATTATGAGTAAGACTAAAAGGCTGTTAGGAGTTGAATTTGAGGAAAAGGATGACTGCATACTAATCCATCAAGTACCATATATTGATGAGATATACAAGAAATACGAACATTTAAATATCCCAATTTCTCCATTACCGATAGGTAAAGGAACCCAATATAGCAAACGCCAGTGTCCCCAGTCTAGTGACGAGAAAATAAAAAAATGAAGGTAATCCCGTATCGAAATGTTCTTGCAGGTCGAACGAGGCCCGACATATCCTATGCAGTTAACATTTTTCCACAGTTTCAAAAGGATCCAGGTCTTGATCATTGGTATGGTTTGTTGAAACTATTTGGGTATATTAACAAGGCTAAACATTATAAATTAAGGTTAGATCGAAGGTGTATTGATATAGTGGGTTTTTCGGATGTAGAATTTGCAGCAAATAGAGATGACAGAATTTCGATGGGTGGACAATTTATTTGTTTTGGAAACGCTCCCATTACATGGTGAACATTTAAAGAGAAATCGGCAAGTTTATCGACAATGGAGGCAGAATTTATGAGAATGGTGGAATGCATAAAGGAAATAACTTGGTTAGATAACATAATGAATGAATGTGCAACTAGGGACCTAGTTATATATTCAGATTTACCAGTTTTATTGGCTGACAATTTAGCTTCTATAGATTTCCTCAAATCGCAAATTGAAAACTACTGCACAAAGCATATAGAGGTGAGATATCATTATGTAAGAGATTTGTTCTAAAAGAATTTATTTGAGGCGAAATATGTTAAAAGTAAAGCAAACTTGGCAGATATATTTACGATGCCCTTAACACAGAATGAATTAAAAAGTTTTGTTCAAAATGTTTGTGTGTATTAACATGTTGTTTAAATGTTTTGAACTTTTGTGAATTTTTGAGAAAATAGTTTTTGAAGTTTTTCTTGAAAAATAGTTCATGGTTCAAGAGTTTTTTCAATTTTGTATGTAAATATTGATGATGCTTATTTTTGTGCTACCATCTGATAATGATGAAGTTTCTTAAAAATTAATCTTGTTGAATGATCATTAGTGTATATAGTTAAATCATTATGTTTTTATTGCAATGAAAGTATTTAGGATAAATGAATGTGTGCAGACATGGCGCCATGCATGTATGTAAGGAAGTGTGAGGGAAGGAATTAAATGTATTTATTAATCCATGATAATTCTTAAGTGTAAATAGTGCATCTAGATATATATTACAAATGCGAGTTTGTGAGGATGTTTCTCCGTCTTTCACGCAAAAACAACTGGATGGATTTTAATGAAACTTTACAGCAATATAGCTTATACATCAGAATAACACATAGACTACAATTTATAGCATAGGCTAAAATTTATAAAGATATTGTGTGAAGTGTCCAAAATATAACGATATTTGTCAAGTAGGAAAAAATTCTGCCATCTGCAAGCAATTCTGGCATGCGCTGCAAAAAAGCCCATAACAGCATTTATCTATCTTTTGTTTGTGAAGAAACTCTTTTTGTTTTGGCTACGCAAGGTGCTCGCTTCTAATTAATTCCTGTGATCAGCATAATCCCTAATTTTCTTTTTAATTTCAGAATAAAACTAAGTTTTGAAGGGAGAGGTTATTATAAATCTCTTAATTTGAATGATTTTATTATGTACATTTAGTAGTAAGAAAAATTGATCTTTTTTCAAAATAAATGCTTTTTTATTGGTTTTGGAAAGTAAGTAAACTTTCTCTTTCACACTACATTATTTGGCCAAATTTGCAAAATTTGTTTGTGGTGAGTAGCTAATTATACCGCTATAATTTTAATTGAATAGGCGGATATTGCATATTTAAGTTTAAAAATAATTATAACTATTGTACTGTATTTTTTGGAGTTAGTGAGTAGGTGAATATTAACGTCGCACTGTTCAGCTACACGAGGGCTTTTGGCAACGGACCACGTAATTTTGAACCATGGTCAAGTGACGTGGACGACACATGAGCTGGCACCCCCTTCTCCTAACTACCACATCACACCAACTTGGAGAAGAAATATTCTACCAATACTTAGCAGGAATATTCCTTGAAATCCACTCTTCCAAGATATATGGCAGCACGGGTCTTATGATGAGTATTTCAGCGGGGAAGGCGAACAGTTTTGAAGCAGATATGCGTTTTCAGCGGATTGCAAAGATTATTATTTTTGTCCCGAAAAAATAGTTTGTCAAAATTTAAGTGTCTTATGTTTTTGTATGTTAATGAAGACTTTAGAAAATGATTTGACTATTTATTTTAAATGAACAGTGTATATAATTAATTTTACAATGGAATATCTTTAATTAATTTATTATCTGTAATGGATTAAATTTCCCAAAGTGGAGTATTTTGTTTATATATATCCCTTAATTTTCAATGTAATGATCCAAAAAAAAAATATTGCATGGAAAAAACTGCAGTAGTTAAAGCATTAACGTGCATCACTCCCTGACACGGCGGGTCTTACAAAGCTCTAATAAAGCTTGAGCTCTGAAAGTAGCTAGACATTTGCCAACTTGACTCTATCGTCAACATTTCGCTATGTGTTTCATTGAATCGCCATTGTTATTTAAGAAACGGCGTTGCTTGCGAATATTACAATTTTAACATAAAATAAAAATACAACAGAAAGTAATATTAATGTATTACACTTAAAGATATAAATTATTTACACTATTTTAAGCATTCATTATGCAACACTTTTGACAATGTGTTACTTTTGCTGAGCAGAGATCAACTTAGGGAGGTATTTTCAAAAATCGACCCTTAAGAGTGTTACGGGGAATTATAAAAAAAAGTCCTTTTTATCAGCTATTAGATCTACATACTAAAAATTTAACAAAGGTGTTTTTCTTTTCTTCTTTTTTTGTTTAGCTGAGATATGCAAAAGCCTTTTTTTGTTCAATTTGCAATTCATGTAAAATTAACTCATTAAAAACTTCTTTATCCTTCAATCTGTGTTGTTTAATTTTTTAGTTCACCCATGCGAAGAACGGTTATACCAGCTAGTTATTCATATTTTTGTAAGGAATTAGTGTATAGTTCTTGGTATGAATAACATATGTGATCCAGATCACACAATTCATCTTTTTTTGTATGTAGTTAATATATTTCTATTTATTGCTGTATCTATTTATATAATGCAGAAGGTATTTAATTTTGACATATAAAAATTTAAATGTTAATATATATTTTGTTAATATATATATATAAATATATATATACATGTAAATGTACATTTAAAGAAACTATTTGAGAGAAATTCTTTTAAATTACATGACATTACAATTATGAGTCTTTTTCTTGATATAAATACGTAAATATGTACTAAAATCACCACTTTGAGAGAAAGCCTTGTAGCATATTTTACAAACATGAAGGTTTTACTTATTATGAATACGTAAAAAATGTCTTTTTAAACTGCCACTTTGACAGAATGCCTTATTGCATATTTCACAAATGTGAGGCCTTTCATTGGTATGAATACGTAGATGTACATATAAGTCACTATTACGAGCAAAATGTTTGTTACATATTTCACAAACATAAGGCTTTTCTTTGGTATGAATACGTGAATGTGCAATTAAATGACCACTTTGAGAGAATGCCTTGTTGCATACTTCACAAATGTGTGGCTTTACATGGTATGAGTAAGTAAATGTCTCTTTAAGGAACCACTTTCAGAGAAAGCCTTGTTGCATGTTTCACAAACATGAGGCATTTCCTTGGAATGAATATGTGAATGTGCAGTTAAATGATAACTTTGAGTGAAAGCCTTATTGCATACTTCACAAATGTGTGGCTTTTCGTTGGTATGAATACGTAGATGTACATTTAAGGCACCATTATGAGCGAAACACTTGTTGCATATTTCACAAACAAGAGGCTTTTCCCTTGTATGAATACGTAAATGTTTCTTTAAGGTACCCTTTAAAGAGAAACCCTTGTTGCATATTTCACAAACATGAGGCTTTTCCTTCGTATGAATACGTAAATGTTTCTTTAAGGAACCACTTTCAGAGAACGCCTTGTTGCATATTTCACAAACATAAGGCTTTTCCTTTGTATGAATACGTAAATGTTTCTTTAAGGTACCCTTTAAAGAGAAACCCTTGTTGCATATTTCACAAACATGAGGCTTTTCCTTCATATGAATACGTAAATGTTTGTTTAAGGTACCCTTGAAAGAGAAACCCTTGCTGCATATTTCACAAACATGAGGCTTTTCCTTTGTATGAATACGTAAATGTTTCTTTAAGGAACCACTTTCAGAGAACGCCTTGTTGCATATTTCACAAACATGAGGCTTTTCCTTTGTATGAATACGTAAATGTTTCTTTAAGGAACCACTTTCATAGAACGCCTTGTTGCATATTTCACAAACATAAGGCTTTTCCTTTGTATGAATACGTAAATGTTTCTTTAAGGTACCCTTTAAAGAGAAACCCTTGTTGCATATTTCACAAACATGAGGCTTTTCCTTTGTATGAATACGTAAATGTTTCTTTAAGGAACTACTTTCAGAAAACGCCTTGTTGCATATTTCACAAACATGAGGCTTTTCCTTTGTATGAATACGTAAATGTTTCTTTAAGGAACCACTTTCAGAGAACGCCTTGTTGCATATTTCACAAACATGAGGCTTTTCCTTTGCATGAATATGTAAATGTTTGTTTAAGTTACCCTTGAAAGAGAAACCCTTGCTGCATATTTCACAAACATGAGGCTTTTCCTTTGTATGAATACGTAAATGTTTCTTTAAGTAACCACTTTCAGAGAACGCCTTGTTGCATATTTCACAAACATGAGGCTTTTCCTTTGTATGAATACGTAAATGTTTCTTTAAGGAACCACTTTCAGAGAACGCCTTGTTGCATATTTCACAAACATGAGGCTTTTCCTTTGTATGAATACGTAAATGTTTGTTTAAGTTACCCTTGAAAGAGAAACCCTTGCTGCATATTTCACAAACATGAGGTTTTTCATTGGTATGAATACGCAAATGTTTAAATAAATTACTGCTTTGAGAGAATGCCTTGTTGCATACTTCACAAACATGAAGATTTTTCTTGATATGAATATGTGAATGTGAATTTAAATAACTATTGTTATGGAAATCCTTGCTGCATATTTGACGAACTTCAGGCTTTCTGTCGGGCAGATTACTCAAATGATGTTTTAAGATATCATTTTGAGAAGTAGCCATCTTTTTAGTTTATATTATCGCAAATCTCAATGCAAGATCATGTAAATCCTTATTTTATTTCAAGTGACCTAAAGACGGTGCATTCTTTCTGTGGAAAGCTGCTTATAATTACATAATTTTTTACGAGTCAAATGCAATACTGAAATCTAGTTGTATTTTAAATTCCTGCACAAAATAAAATACAGCTGAATATTGCATTTTTAAATTAAATAACGAGTCATCAAATCCTTTTCAGTTCAGAGAGTTTGCTGAAAATATTCTAAAATATAGTCAATGATTGCAAAAGTTGCAGATGAGTGAAAATTTTTAAAAAAATTATTAAATTACATTCTCTATTACAATTTAAATGAAACACATAGGCGGTATGTTCCAACACCTTTAATATATACTTTCTTATAGAAATTCAAAAAAGGACACGGACTAACTTATGTTTGTGTGAATGATAAATAGCATGCTGTCCTTTTATAATTGTATGAGACATTTATACAAAACTGTTTGGAAGTCAGCATCATTGAAATGAAAATATATTGACAATTTTTATGTAGAATGTCTTCAGTAATTTCTTCGCATAACTAATGATGTACTGTCTCATCTGAGCAAGAAAATAGGTTTTTCAAACCTAAAAACCTTAATTCCTAAGAATCTTTATAATTTCCACTGAAGAACCTTCCATGTTAAACATAGAAAACTTTGCCAAAACGCTCCATGATTACGTAGTTCGTTTTTCCTTTCAAAAATTTTATAAATCTTCTCACACACATCTTGGATTTTTACTACACCTCCGCTTTTCTTCCTTGTGTTGCTGATTTAATTTTGGATTTCTACAGTTGTCAAAATTCTTCTATTTTTCTGAAAATAAAAAAGACCATCAATATCAATATTGAAATTATGGAAAAACATAGTGTAAATAGACTATATGGTTAAACGAAATCAATACAACACAGTTTCCGATTTTCAGAGAAACAATATATCTTTCTACATTCTCTGCTATAATATACCATTCAAAACATTCATTAGCATCTTAAATTTTCCAATGCAAATAGTTACCTAAAGTTTCACAGGAACAATATTATATGTACACTGATTTCACAGTGTATTATGCTACATCTGAAAGACTCAAATAATTTCCATTAACAGCATTATTTCATTTGTCCTCTCCTTTTCCAAAAAAAATGATAAAACTCATTATCTAAACTATATTTCGTTTCACCTAAACTTGACTGGACTGGATAAGATAGAAAATTTACCAATTTACTTGAAAAATAGTTCTATCTTGATTTGAAATTTTAAATAAAGTGAATGCATAGCAATTCGTAAGATATATTTCCAAGTTATTATTGCATGTTTTTATATTTTTTTATTGAGAACATTTATAACCTTGTGCATCACAAAGTATCATACGAGAGCTTACATAGAAATAAGCGTGAAACACACATCACAAAAAAGAGATGGATTACAACACAAACATCTATGCCTTACCCGGGATTCAAACCCAGACCCTACAGCACGGCAGTCAGCGTCACTAACCACTATACCAGATAGGCGACTATACACAGTGACAAAACAGTCCAAACAAGTGATAAAATTAAAATTTGAATGCAAACATGTTTGGAGGTAACTTTTCAGAGGACTTTGTTACGTTTCCATGCCCATTATAAACTATTTGCTTTGCGACTTTGCTTTTGTTCAAAATTACAATGCTGATCTCGCACGCTATTTTCTTCCTTTTTGCTTGACATTGTAAACATGGCTGAAAAAGACATTTCACTGACTATGCTGTATGCCCCAGCGATGCAAGCAAAATGAATTAGAAGTAGAATACAGTAAAATATATTTATTTTTTATTATCAATTTGAAGAAGAAAACCCTCCAGAATCTATCAATCAACTCTTTGAAAAAGCTTCTCAATTTTAAAAGTTTCAACTAAAGTTCAAATCCTAAAAAAAGTTTTTCGTTTAAAGTTTAAAATAAAAATGATAATCAAGACAAAATGCAGCGTTTGCAAATTAAAGTAGATTTTGGTTTATATTTCTTTAAGGGGTCACATACCTTTCAAAATGTCGAAAATGATTAAAAATTATATACAGCTTTAAAGAGATAACCGGCTGGGTGGCAAAGTTGATTCTGCGCTGTACTCGTATGCCCAATCGATGGATTTTTGCAGTTTTGACCCCGGCCAAAGTCGGTGGATTTTTATGATGCAAAAAATCGACAGCAGCGTCCATGCGTCAGACCTTAGATGCCTCAGTCTGTGCAACATACATTTTTTCCACAGTCCAATAATTGACACAACTTAAAAGTTACCATAATTTCAGTAGGCGATTATATTTTATAAAGTTATCGACAAAAACAGCTCGTCCTAACTGCATCAAAACTAATTCAGAATGAGCATAAGATTAAAAAATAATAATTACTAAAGAGATAAAACATAAGTTTAGCTATTCAAAACAAAAGAGGGAAGTATACCTTTTTATATACTGTTTAATTCTACTCGAAGAAAATAAACTTTTTCCCGTTAAATGTTTTTTTTTCACTAATGAGGCTGCGTATTGGTATTTCTACCTTTGCAGACCTAGTACATTCCCCAGGAGCAGGTATCACTTATTAGTGCGGCACCATTTAGGCGATACCAATAACTGCAAGTAATTTTTATGCCCAGTTTCTTGCCCAGAGGGAGGAACCTGAGCTCTGCCCATGCAAAATTGGTACTTGGGCATTTTAATTTTGCCGAGAGAATTTAAGCCAAACTGACACTTAAGGGATCTTTTTCATGCCGTATAACCATACGACAAGGGCGCTGCCAATTTTCTGCGTCAGGGAAATCCACCTAATGGGCTGGGGTCGAACTCACCACCTTGGGTACAGAAAGACAGCGACAAACCAACTACTTCACCCAACAGGCTGAAAAGGATAGCGATTTGGAGGTGCTGGGGATCGAACCCCGGGTATTTGGCATTATCACGTCTTATATTTTAACATAGAAAATTCAAATTTCATTTTGCAATAAGGCAATAATAATTAATATTTTCTACAAAAATCACAATGAAAGCTATCCTTTAAACAAATATCTGCTTAAATCCCCAGCTATTTTTATGATTATTGAGGATTTTTCTTGCCTGTGCATGCCGTTCGATTCCTATCCTTTAGCATGGACAGATGACAGCCTTAGCAGTGTTTGCACATGCTTCTAAAATGACCCACATGAAGGGCAACCAAAACAACAATCACAATGGAAATTATGGGAAAGTGCATAATATCGTGTTAGACGATAGGTGAGTGGGACAATTGGGGCTGTGGGGATATCGGAAGAAGAAGGAATAAACATTTTGCACAAAGAATTAGGAATGTGAAAGCCCTGCGCAAGATAGGTGTGCCGCATTTACTGAATACTGATCAAAGCAAATAAACTATTTTCACAGCAATGTTTGGATTGATTCAATAAGGATCTGGCCGATTTTGTGTAGCAATTAGTCACCATAGATGAGACATTAGTCCACCACTATACGCCAAAAACGAAACAGTAGTCGAAGGACTGGGTAGAAGCCAGTGTTTCAGTGCCTAAGAAAGCGAAGTCGATCACTTATGCAGTAAAGGTCATGATCAGCGTGTTTTGGGAGGCCAAAGGTATCCTGTTAATTGATTACCTTGAAAAAAGAGGCCTGTATTGAAGAAGAAAAAAACATCTTTTCAATAGGGCAAGGCAACTGTACACAAATGTGCGTTGGCAATGGAAAAATTGCGTGATTCAGAGTACGATTTTCTCGACCATTCCTCTTATTCTCGTAATTTGGTTTCCTCAGATTTCTATCTGTACCAAAACTTTAAAAAATTTGTTTCTGGAAAGCGCTTTGCGTCCGATGAAGATGTTAAGAGGGCAATTGAAGAATATTTTTTCAGCTTTCCAGATTCAACTTCTGGGAAAGAATACTGATGTTGCAGAAAAGCTGGACCAAGTGCAATGAAGACAAGGGAGATTATGTAGAAAAATAAAAAAACATTTTTTAACCGAAACTCATAGTCTTTCACTGTCAGGCCGAGAACTTTTCACCTTAATTCGTAATGAAAAATATATCCTGTTTACCATAATATCTAATGAGTTTGACATGAAAGCTCTAGATCGGTGGTCTTCAAACTGTATTGCACAAAACCCTGGGGTTCATCAAGGCATACTTAGGGGTTCTACAATAAAAAAAATAAAATAAAAATAAAATAATAATAATAATAAACTAAAAAAATTGTATGTATATATAATAGTTTTATTTTGCGTCATGTTCGAATTTTAACTATAATATAATAAAAGAATATTATATACATATATATATATATATAAGACGTATTATCTTTATACATATGCACACACTCATGGACAAAAAAAATTAGCGCACTAAAAAGGAGTCGTCAAAATGAAACGAAATTTTACATACGTAATGACTACTTTGATATAAGTAAATGATTAGAAAATCAAAGAAAAAGGATCATTCATTTCAGAGAAAAAGGCATAAAAAAGGAGGACTTAATCCCCTGTTGAACCCCCTCCCCCTTCAGCGCAAATGCACGATGCGATGCGATCGGGCATTGAGTCATACAAGTTCTGTATGTCTTGAAACATTTCGTTCTCAATTTGCTGTAACTTTGCCTCTAGTTCATTCAAAGTCGTGGGATGCCCAAATGATCCTAGATATGCTCGATTGGAGACAAATCTGGGGATGGGGCAGGCCAAGGAAGGGTAGTATCAGTACGGAGACAATCTTGTGACACCCTTGCCGTGTGAGGCAGAGCACAGTCTTGTTGAAAACTGGCTCCTGGGAGCGGTTGCGTGTGTGGCAACGAATGTGGTTGCAAGGATGTCATGGATATACCAGGAGTGACCGTTTATTATAGGAAATGGCACCCCCATACCATCACACCAGCTGTGGGAGCGGTGTGTCGCTGTAAAGCAAATGCAGGATTGAGGCATTCACCACGGTGTCTCCACACACGAACATGGTTGTCATCACTGCTGATATTGAGTCTGGATTCGTCGCAAAAGACGACCTGGTTCCCTTCCGCTGCAGTTTAGGTTTCTCGTGCGTGGCACCACTCCAAACGGAGGCGTCGATGTGTGGGCATCAAGGGCAGCACACGTAATGGGCGCCGCGATCCCAAATATCCTTCAGCCAGGCACCTTCGTATGGTTCGAGAAGACACAGGGGCCTCTAGTGAAGGTGCTACCTGTGCCTGGATGGCGGCGGCCGATGAAGCAGTTGGCTGCACGTGTGCATTTCTTGCGATGTGGCGGTCTTTTCGACGACTGGTCTGTCAAGGGTGTCCTGAGCCTGGTCTTCGTGTAAATGACATCTCTCGGATCCTCTGGTCCCAACACTTCCTCACAACACAATCAGAGCGGCCTAATTCACGAGCTACTGCCTAGCTGACCACCCAGCTTCCATCATGCCTATGATTCTCCCCCTCTCAAACTGTGACCGCTGCTCCTATTGTCTTCGAAAACGGCGTAATGGCACATGTCTACCTCAGCTCTTACTTTGTAAACGATTCAGCACACTCAAAAAAGCTTTGGTTACCTGTTTTATATTCCACGGAGAACAACGTTAAACGTCCTCTACCGGCCATACATAATGCGCGATCACTCTGCATTTCTATTCATTTTTTGTCCATGAATGTATATACTTCCTGCTAGAGTGTAAATAGTCTATTTTTTATTATCTCCGGTTCCATGAGATGATTTTATACTCGTTAGTTAGCACAATGTCTTGCAAATCTAAATAGTTTTCTAATGGAAAATGCATCTTTTTGCATTTGAGGAAAAAAATTATAGTTTAAAAAAAAAAAAACTAAAAAACACGCTTTTATAGTGAATCGAACTAAAAAGTAAAAAAATACTTTTTAATATAAGAATTAAATGTTTAACGAGAAAATTAATGTGATAAAAGCGTGTGGTGCTTTGTACTACATTTTTACACGAACTCGGCATTTCAGAAAAGAGCTAGTAATAACTTAGAGCACCCCCCTTAATATAGAGCACCCTACGCTTTTATCCCAATGCCATTAATTTTCTCGCTAAACATATTATACTTATAAAGGGTGTTTTTTTGAGAGGTATAGAACTTTAACTTGCAATAAAAAAACGATGTATTATTCGATTGACATGAATTTTTTTTATTCGAAAGATAATCTTGTGGCATTACATTTTAAATATGATTTCTGGCATAGGACTGCCACGGCTGGCTCCGATGTAGTCCAATCAGGACATCCAATTTTCGATCATTTTTTCAACATTTGTGGCCGTATATCGGCAATAACATGGCGAATGTTGTCTTCCAAATGGTCAAGCGTTTGTGGCTTATCCGCATAGACCAATGACTTTACATAGCCCCACAGAAAATAGTCTAGTGGTGTTAAATCACAAGATCTTGGAGGCCAATTCACAGGTCCAAAACGTGAAATTAGGCGGTCACCAAACGTGTCTTTTAATAAATCGATTGTGGCACGAGCTGTGTGACATGTTGCGCCGTCTTGTTGGAACCACAGCTCCTGGACATCATGATTGTTCAATTCAGGAATGAAAAAGTTAGTAATCATGGCTCTATACCGATCACCATTGACTGTAACGTTGTGGCCTTCATCGTTTTTGAAGAAGGATTCCACCAGCCCATATAGCGCACCAAACAGTCAGTTTTTCTGGATGTAACGGTGTTTCGACATACACTTGTGGATTAGCTTCACTCCAAATGCGGCAGTTTTGTTTGTTGACGTAGCCATTCAACCAGAAGTGCGCTTCATCGCTAAACACAATTCGCTTATGAAAATCGACCATTATTTTCGAAATAAAATTGCACAATTTGAAAGCGTTGTTCAGGCGTGAGTCTATTCATGATGAATTGCCAAAACAAACTGAGAATAAATCACTTGACAGCTGTTAAATCGGTCGCCATCTTGGAAAGTGATGCCAACTTAAATTTCTATACCTGGAAAAAAAAACACTCTGTATTAAGAATTATTTTTTTACTTTTTAGTTGGATTCACTATAAAAGCCTGTTTTTTAGTTTTTTTAAAAAATTATAATTTATTTTTTATTTATTCTTTGTGCTTATGGAGCCTCAGATCAGTCCCGTATCGTTATATTTCAAAGATTACGTCTTTATAGATAAAGGTCAAACTAACGAAAGTGTGTTAAGAAGAAATATTAAATGTCAATCGTATTATCACCTTTTAAACGTATTGCTATAATGTTAATTCATATCATCACTTCTAAACGTGTATATCTTTATAAAAATAAATATTTAGCAGTTAGAACACAAATTATTTTTATTCACATGCACAAGTCTTTTTTTTTTCTTTCTCACATAAAGAACACTTTTTTTTCTTGTTTTATTTGTATTAATAACAAACGTTTTCATTTTTAGCGTTGCATCTTTTTAAGGGGTAGGGTCTTTTAGTCGCCATATCTGGAATTAGTCACAAAATTTGGAAACGGAGTATGGAATTAGTTGCCAAATTTGGAAATGGTACATGCAATTAGTCGCCAAATCTTGAAATAATTAAAATCGTTATTTTTGACTATCCTGATCAGGACAATGGAACAAAATTTTGAAATTATTATATCACCGGTCCTTGACAAGTGTGCAAAATTTCGAATTAATCTGACCTTTTAAAGTGGATAAAAATCGAGTCCAAAGGTTCCATTACATACAAGTGAAACTTATAAAAGCGTGTTAAAAACACCTACAATGAAGGAGAGGAAACAAACATATTTCCAGATTTGACGTTAAAATCTAAAATTAAGCAAGAACAGCTTCTAAATTTCAGGTTGCAAATTCATGCAAAATACACGATATTTCTCACACACACACACACAAAAACAGCTATAAACATTTTAAGGCCATTCAGAGCATTGTGTTGAAGTGAAATACATTTCCCAACGAAAATGGCTACAAAAACAAAGTATAAAAACGAATTAAACTCGTAATAAGTAATGCGATTGCATTTAATCTAAATTGACCTAGACATTGACAGTTTGTGTGAAGAAAAGCAAGCACATATACCAGTTACTAAATAAAATGTAAGTATAGGATCACATGCATGTATAGCACTTGGATCACAAATTATTATTACTGAGTAAATTATATTAAAACAATTAGATTAGAAATTTTTAATAAATGCAATACTTTTTTTAATTGCCTTTACATACGTGCCTATAACACGTTGATCTACTTTAAATAATATTTTTCGAAATATTCTTCGAAGTATGTGTATGAAATAGGGTTCCACGAAAACATTTTTTAGTTTTAGGGGTCCCACGAAAAAGCACCTTCAAATTCTAGGAGTTCTGTGAGGTGAAAAATATTGAAGACTACTGCTGTAAGTTGAACTTAAAATAAAGCATGTTTTGAAGTCAAAATTTTAATGTAGGCATTAAGTAAAGTTTGAATCGCAATAAAATAAATGAACTTTCGTAATCGTAAAAAATTATTAATAATGACCAGTAACACCTAATTTTTGGTGAATTTTTAACATAAACAAAAGTAAAAATAAATTTCAATTCTCCCATCATTATTAAACGTGAAGGAAATGGAAAAAACTTTCAATCCTTTTTTCTTAAGTTTCACGCGTTGGTTTGAAAACATGATTCAAGAACGGAGTAACTGAATTAGATTCATCAAATAAAATACAAAATTAATGGCTCTTTCAGACAAGGCAAAATCAATAACTATGTTTTGAGTAATAGCTGTTTTTATTGTTTTTTTCTATTTTTTCTCAGCATTTCAATGACGTATTACACACCTGTCACAAATTCAGCAAAACATATTAAACTCTAGACCATCACTACATTCCCTTTTTGCATAAGATACACTGTCTTAGTTTTTGTAAAGAAAGTTTAGAGTAATATTGAATGATTACTCTTACTTCTATAAATATATTAGTTTCAAAATTTTGTTGCAGAATCCGATTCACTTTCTTGTATGTTTTTCATAAAAAATACCAATATTTTTTGCTATTTTTTTCTCCTTTCGGTTCCTCCAAGAAAGTATTTTTTTAAAAGCAGGATAGTTTTGCTTTGAAAAATTTAAGTCAATAGAGAACAAAAGTAAACAAACCGTTTTGCAATTTGTAGTTTTTCATAAAATAAATAATATCATTACTTTTGAGCATTTTAATAATCAAATTGAATCAAGATAAAAATTTAGAATTGTAATAAGTGTTATCCTTTGAAAATGTCATCCTTTTTTCAGCAATTCCTTTCAAGAAAACTTTTTGTTTATTGCTAACTAGCTGGTATACCCGTTCTTCGCACGGGTGAACTGAAAAATCAAACAACACAGATTGAAGGATAAAGAAGTTTTTAATGAGTTAATTTTACGTGAATTGCAAATTAAACAAAAAAAGCTTTTGATGTAACTCAGGTAACAAAAAAAGAGAAATAAAACACCTTTGTTAAATTTTAAGTATGTAGGTCTAATAGCTGATAAAAAGGATTTTTTTTTATTTATAACTCCCCGTAACACTCTTGAGGATTGATTTTTGAAAATACCTTCCTAAGCTGATCTCTGCTCAGCAAAAGTAACACATTGTTAAAAGTTTTGTATAATGAACGCTTAAAATAGTGTAAATAATTTTTATCTGAAAGTATAATACATTAATATTACTTTCTGTAGTATTTATTTTATGTTAAAATTGTAATATTCGCAAGCAACGCCGTTTCTTAAATTATAATGACGATCCAATAAAAAACATAGCGAAATGTTAACGATAGAGTAAAGTTGGCAAATGCCTAGCTACTTTCATAACTCGAGCTTTATTAGAGCTTTGTAAGACCCACCCTGTAGGGGAGCGATGCACGTTAATACTTTATCCGCCGCATAATGATTTACAGCAGTTTTTTTCATACAATATTTTTTTGGATCACTACATTGAAAATTAAGGGATATACATAAACAAAATACTCCACTTTGGGAAATTTAATCCGTTAGAGCTAATAAATTAAATAAAGATATTCCACTGTAAAATTAATTATATATACCGTTCACTTAAAATAAGTAGTTAAATCACACATTTTCTAAGGTCTTCATTAACATACAAAAACATAAGACACTTAAATTTTGGCAAACTATTTTTTCCGCTAAAATACTCATCATGAAACCCGTGCTGCCATATATCTTGGAAGAGTGGATTTCAAAAAATATTCCTGCTAATTATTGGTAGAATATACCTTCTAAGTTGGTGTGGTGTGGTAGTTAGGAGAAAGGGGTGCCAGCTCAGATGTCATCCACGTTACTTGACTATGGTTCAAAATTACGTGATCCGTCGCCAAAAGCCCTCGTGTAGCTGAACAGTGCAACATTAATATTCACTCACTCTTACACTCCAAGAAATACAGAACAATAGTTATTGCGTTTTTAAGTGTAAAAATAATTATATCTGCCTATTCAATTAAAATTATAGCGTTATAATTAACTACTAACCACAAATAAATTTTGAAAATTTGTCCAAATGATGCAGTGTGAAAGAGAAAGCTTATTTACTTTAAGTATCAGAACTGATAAAAAAAGCATTTATTTGGAAAAAAGATCAAGATGTAATCATAATAAGATGTTAAAAAAAACATTAAAATAAAGAGAGATTCATAACAACCTCTCCCTTCAAAACTTAGTTTGATTCTGAAATAAAAAAAATAGGCATTATATCAGAGGAATTAATTAGAAGCGAGCACCTTGCGTAGCCAAAACAAAAAAGGTTTTTCACAAACAAAAGATAGATATATGCAGAAGTGGTTTTTTTTTTTGCAGCGCATGCCAGAATTGCTAGCAGAAGACAGAATTTTTTTCCTACTTACTTGACAAATATCGTTATATTTTGGACACTTCATACAATATATTTATAAATTATAGTCTATGCTATAAATTATAGCCTATGTGCTATTCTGATGTATAAGCTATATTACTGTAAAGTTTCATTAAAATCACACACACACAGTTCAGTAGTTTTTGCGTGAAAGACTAACAATGATTTTCACAAACTTTCACATTGATAATATATATTAGATTACCAATGTGCTTCTCTCTCTCTCCACATTATTAACAATTTCTTGAATCACTTTTTTTGCATCAAATCATTTCATCGGCTTTTCTTAGAATGTACCACATTCAGAAAAAAAAAAGTAGTGGAGGGAAAACTATAAAGTACATAAATTTACAATACATCTCTCTCTATACAATGAATACCATGCATTTAGCAGTCTAATGCCTTACAATGAAATGCATTCAACAAAAAATTACGATGCATTCAGAAAAAGACAAAAGTATAATTTTTATTATAATAATTTTAAATTTAATATATACAATAAAAAGAGGCAAAAAAGAAATAAAAGAGAAGGAGAGACAAATGATAGAGCTTTTAAAATTATGAAATTATGTTGCAACTTTTAAAGATATCTAATATTACATAAATCAAATATTCTATGTTTGGCATAAACAATAAAAGAAACACTTTGTAAGCTTATTCTAAGAAATGATAATTTTAAAAAATGCCCAGCTTTACGTAAAGTGAAGGACATAAATAATTTTTCAGTCATAAACTCAATATAAAAAAAATTAAATGTTCTACTGAATAATGTACTATTTTTTTCATAAATAAATCTCATAACATTAACATTTTACAAAAGTATTGAATGAATATGTTCAACATTTCCAATTAGAAATTTTAATATTAAAAGGCTTTTAAATATAATAAAAATTATGCAGATATATTTTAAAAATAGAACACATACTTTTACAACGAAAATAATGACTTGCAAAATAGTAACATTTTCAACTGTTCTTATTACTCTGAATATATAAATGGACACCATCTACGCTATTAAAATTCGAAGGTAAACAAACGTATCTATGCGACTATGCGTACGACTAGGTGTATCTTCTCACGAACCGCACGACGCAGAAACTCGCCGAAGGTACCAAAAGTTCGGGAATGGTCCGTGGAATCCGTTTTCACCATTTATATTCCGATTTTGCAATTAGTTAAAAAGATATTAATTAAAAACCTTAGAAGGCATAATAATTGCCATTTTTCCAATAATTCTAATTTTTCGACTTTCTTTTTATTCCAGACGTTTTTAAAACACCATCTAATTTTTTTTATGAGACTCAGAAAAAAATAATTACAGAATCGGAAAGATCGTTTACTTCGCCACGATACGCTACAATTTATTTTACAAAATAATGATACCTTCCATATGTTACAATTTTTTTAAAAATGAGTCAAAATCGATACGTTTTCATGAAAATGATTTCTATATCATTCCGCATGCATTTTCTTTCGCATAAATGAAATGATATTTAACACTAGAAAAGTTCACATGCATTTCTCTTTTAAACTAAGTCATTTAAAAAATTCAAATCATTCAACGCCTTATTCTCATTACAGATAAGGGAAACAACCAAGAACACGTAGTACAAAAACAGATTCTTCCATAACCATTGTATATTCTGAAGCTCTGTGTTGCTCAACTCATCTTTAAAAGATTTAAAGAAACCAATACAAACTCTCTCCGTGAAAAGATTACAGATCAAGACTGGTGAGGTTTTAACTAACGAAAATGTTTGGGAAAGAATGCCTGCTGAAGAAAGTGACCGTAAGAACAAATTCCATCAAGTAAATATAAATATGGATGTAAAAGATACAGAAAGTTTTAAAATAAAGCAAGGATCATGGGTAGAAAGGTTGAGTACTGGTCAAGAAGTCAATCACCTAAATTCATTGGACAAGTGATAGAAATTAACGAGTTCTATCACAGAAAATATCTGACCAAGACACCTTTGGGGGACTATTACACTTTTCCTGCTATTGATGATGAAGGTTATGTTGAGATATATGCTGCATACTACGTGATCCTAATTTTGATAGCCATGGTCATTGTTTCTTTAATTATAATTTATAAAAAAAAATTTCTTTACCCATTTGTACCATTAAATATAATCAAGGAACATTTATGTCAGGGTATTCTGTTTCAAAAAAGAATATCTACATATTTTTATTTAAATATACACCAATTTTAGAACTATCCCCAGCATGGGGTAAACTGGGGGTATCAAAACACGCTTTTTCAAGTGTATCACTGTCCAGTTTAATCTATATGAATCCAATGTATATAAAAAATGCATCAAAAGTTTTCATTAAAATTAATTTAATAGTTTGATTTTAGGGCCTTCAGTAAAAAAAAAGTTTGATTTTACCCCCACTTTCCTCCACCTGACCCTACCTAAACGCAGTGGAATGAAAAACTTTAAAATAAAAATAAAACATTAAAAATTTTTTTTATCAGATTGTTTTTTTTAATGCTTTTCTCAGCCCATGTATAAATATATATATCTAGTCTATTCCCCATACTATTTTTTTTATAAAATTACACACACACACACACATTTATATATTTAATCAAACATTCAAAAAAAAAGCAATCGTTTCAACAGTGATCTCTAAATTTTTCTTTTATTTATTACTTATTGAAATTTGATTTTAATATATATATATATATATATATATATAAATATATATTTTATATATATAGAGCTATATATATATATATATATATATATATATAAAGGGTTTTTTTAGAGGTATAGAGCTTTAAATTGCAATAAAACAACGATGTATTATTTGATTGACATGAATTTTTTTTTATTCGAAAGATAATCTTGTGGCATTACATTATAAATATGATTTCTGGCATATGACTGCCACCGCTGGCTCGGATGTAGTCCAATCTGGACGTCCAATTTTCGATGACTTTTCCCAACATTTGTGGCCGTATATCGGCAATAACACGGCGAATGTTGTCTTCCAAATGGTCAAGCGTTTGTGGCTTATCCGCACAGACCAATGACTTTACATAGCCCCACAGAAAATAGTCTAGCGGTGTTAAATCACAAGATCTTGGAGGCCAATTCACAGGTCCAAAACGTGAAATTAGGCGGTCACCAAACGTGTCTTTCAATAAATCGATTGTGGCACGAGCTGTGTGACATGCTGCGCCGTCTTGTTGGAACCACAGCTCCTGGACATCATGATTGTTCAATTCAGGAATGAAAAAGTTAGTAATCATGGCTCTATACCGATCACCATTGACTGTAACGTTGTGGCCTTCATCGTTTTTGAAGAAGTACGGACCAATGATTCCACCAGCCCATAAAGCGCACCAGTCAGTTTTTCTGGATGTAACGGTGTTTCGACATACACTTGTGGATTAGCTTCACTCCAAATGCGGCAGTTTTGTTTGTTGACGTAGCCATTCAACCAGAAGTGCGCTTCATCGCTAAACAAAATTCGCTTATGAAAATCGGGAACAACGGCAATCTCGTTTTGGGCCCCAAGACGAATCTACGCCTTGCTTGATGATCGTTTTGATGAATTGCCAAACCAAACTGAGAATAAATCACTTGACAGCTGTTAAATCGGTCGCAATCTTGGAAAGTAATGCCAACTTACACTTCAAAACCTGAAAAGAAAACACTCTTTATATATATTTTTTAAAAGGATTATTTCTATTATTTCATTACTAAATTAATTCTTTGTTAATTAAAAAGTACATCGTCTATTATTTTGGATCAAAACACATTTTAGAGACATTTTTAAGCTAACTATAAGTAACGATTGATTGATTCATGAAAATTAGAAATCTATTTTATCATTTTAGATTTATAGAAACTAAATATTATTAAAAAATGATGAAATTTTTTTTGTTTTACTCTTAGCATCTGAATCGTTTTCTTTTTATTGCTTCACATTAATAATATTTTAATTCTTGCGCGGTATTGTTTTTTATGTCATACATCGAAATTTGAAGCTATATCTTATCTGTTAGGAGGGGAAGATAGAACAATAATTTTACACTAAAAACACCGTGTTCTGGCTATAGAGAGGAGAGAGAAACCCCTCTTAAATCAAAAATAGTGGAATGGAACAAATTTCGAAAAAGGAAAATTTCTTGACGTAATTTTAGAAATCACTCACATAGTGCGCGTACAAACACACACACAGAAATGATGGTCTCATGAGAGAAAGGGAAAGCCCGTGCAACGCCGGACCATGCAGCTAGTCAACACGATTTAAGTTCGTACGTAAACAAACGTATCTGTCGAAGCGAATTAGCGACTAGGTGTATCTTTTCACGAACCGTACGACGCAGAAACTCGCCGAAGGTACCAAACGCTTGGGAATGATAAGAGGAATCTCCCCCTTTATAATTCCAATAGTGCAATTAGTTAAAAAGCTATTATATGAAAACCTTAAAAAGCATAATTATTATCATTTTTCCCCCCGGGCGGCGAAGTTCCAAGGTTTCGACTTTTTTTTCTTTATCCCAGACGTTTTTAAAATACGATCTAATTTTTTTTATGAGACTCAGACAAAAAATAATTACAGAATCGGAAAGATCGTTTACTTCGCCACGATACAGTGTAATCTCTCTCTATATAAGACGCATTTGTTGTCTGTTCTCTTATAACTCAAGATCCAGACAACCAAATAACGTGAAATTTGGTACAAGTATACAAAATTACATGGGGAAGGTTCTTAAACAAAATTCGCGTTCGTAATTCTTTCTAAATTTTTTAAAATTTAATTTTTAAGTGGTTTTCCAGATGTCACGTTTCTCACTAAGTGGAAAATTTATACTTGACACGCAGTTTTTCAAGATTGTTACATATTTTTAATTATAGCTATGTTTATCGGTTGGAATACTTATTCAATTTTTCTATTCTTTGATATTTAATTAGGATTATTTTTCGAACAAATCATTTCTTAAGGATTTTTCTTTTAACAACTAAACTTTTGTTTTGGCAACATTTAGGTATTATCGCGAGATGTTCACGTGTGTGATTTTGCTTACATATTACAACTTCTTTAGAATGCGGATTATAATTTTGACAAACTAAAACTTCTTATTCATAAGGGTTATATTTCAGTTTTATTACTGCAATTATAATGTAAGTATAGTATTTCCGTTATCTGTTTTAGTATAAAATTAATATTTTTCAATTTTTTTTTCATGTGCCTTTATCTTAACCTTTAAGGGAACCTATTGGCTTCAGTGCATAAAATTGCCTTGCAGAAAATCACACTTGGGTAATCATACAGCCCAAGTAAAAGCAGTGTTGGTAGTAATTACATATCAAACTGGAATAGGCATCAGAGAATGAGCAAATCAGACAAATGGCTTAAATACCTGTTGAGGAAGCAGGTAGTCGTAAGATAAATTATTTTTGGCACTTATGTACTATCCTAACAATCACCAGCGTTCAAAATAACTTGCCAAGTTGGCAGCCCCGATTTCGCATGTCATATATATGCTGAATTGTGAGTCGTGCTTCGTTTCATATATCGCCAATAGGTTGCGGTTATATGTAAGTAACTTATGTTTCAAATTATGCTTTTGCATTGATAAAGTTAGTTCAGTTCTTTTTATGTCAGTTAATGTTAGTATTGTACTTCATTTTTTAATTTATTTTTATGCTCGGGATATGCACTCATTAACATTGAAAATAGCGACCCAAGAAGGAAGCTAAGTACAATCGCGAAACTTTGCAAATAAGTACAGCGTAATGTGATATGCAAATTATCCAAGTTTTGTTCCAATACGCATGCTCATACACGCCGAGGTGGCGCTACAATCAGGAAGAGGGTGCTATATAAGCCAGCGCAAATTCGAAGATTCATAAACGTGAAGATTACTCGCCGATTGCAGGAACATTTTGGTAAGCGAAACATGCCAGGTAAACGTGCTAGAAGACATTTCTCACAGATATGGATCATTCAACGATGCGAGCAGACGTAGGCGTAGCAATTGTTCCACAAACAATTTCCAGACACCTTGCAGAAGCAAATCTTAAATCCGAACGCCCTTTCCGTGTACTCTTTTTAACACCGGAACATCGGCAACTGCGTCTACAGTGGTGCCAAGCTAGATCAATGTGGAATAGCACAGATTGGCAAAAGGTTGTGCTTAGTGTTGAATCCCGGTTTGTTTTGGGGACAGATGACAACCGTGTACGGGTGTGGAGGCGCCCTGGTGAGCGGTACAATTCCCCCACAGCTGGTGTAATGGTCTGGTGGTCATAGCCTATGATAGACGGTCCACTTTAATTGTGATGTGTGGAACCTTTACCGGCCAACGTTACGTTGGTGATATTCTTCGACCCCCTGTAGGACCTTTCTTAAATAGTCTCCCAGGGGCAATTTTCCAGCAAGATAAAGCTCGTCCACATACAGCAAGAGTTGCTCAAGACTTCCTGCGTCATTTTTAGACTCTTCCATGGCCGGCCCGCTACCCCGATTTGCCCCTGTAGAGCACGTGTGGGATCAGCTAAAACGGCAGATGCCATCGTGTCAATTTGTACATGATTTAGAGTAGGCTGTTCCAAGATTTGTTGGCCCATCTGCCTCAGGACAACATAAAGTGTCTACTCAGCTCAATGCCGGACCGTGTGGCGGCATGTATTGCAGCTGGAGGTGGTCCAACGCGCTATTGAAGTTGCCCAGTATTTGTGTCGTTGCACACCCTGTATTCGTTTAATTGTCTTGTTTTTGAGATCAAGTGAATCTCTCATCTGTGTCATTATGTGTATTAAATTTCATTTCAATCCAATGCTTTCTTCTTGGGTCGCTATTTTCAATGTTCCTGAGCGTATATACTTTGAATAATTTTTTTTATTTAGTACTTACGTATTATTGCACAGTTGCCAACGTTCAAGACAACTCGCCACTTTGGCAATCCCACTTTGTATGTGTTGAATTGGCAATCATGTGCTCCATTTTGTATAATGTCACCAATAGGTTGCGATAATACATAAGTCCCTCTAATTCTGTACATTACTATAACATTAGACTGGCCGCAACATACCAATTTGGTGTGATTTCAAAATCATGCCAAGAACGAGTATGTTGAGGAAGCAGGTAGTCGTAAGATAAATTATTTTTGTCACTTATGTACTATCCTAACAATCGCCAACGTTCAAAATAACTTGCCAAGTTGGCAACCCCGATTTTACATGTCCTACATATATGTTGAATTTTGAGTCTGCTTCGTTTCATATATCGCCAATAAGTTGCGGTTATATGTAAGTACCTTATTTTTTCAAATTATGCTTTTGCATTGATAAAGTTAGTTCAGTTCTTTTTATGTCAGTTAACGTTAGTATTGTACTTCCTTTTTGAATTTATTTTTATGCTCGAGATATATATATTTTGAATAAATTTTTTATTTAGTACTCACGTATTATTACACAATCGCCAACGTTCAAGACAACCCGCCACTTTGGCAATCCCAACTTTGTATGCATTGAATTGGCAATCATGTGCTTCATTTCGTATAATGTCACCAATAGATTGCTATAATACGTAAGTACCTCTAATTCTGTACATTACTATAACATTAGACTGGCCGCAACATACCAATTTGGCGTGATTTCAAAATCATGCCAAAAATGAGAAGCCTACCAATATGAAATTAATATTATGAGTATTATCTTAGCCTGTTTTATCTTTCCCTCGAGTAATCCTTAATTAATTCAATATATAATTTTTGCTTTTTTATATTTCAGTATTTACATTTTTTTGGCGATTATGTACTGCAAATATTTTTTTGCACATTGCGATGTCTTTGGCAAAATTAATCAGTGGTATTTTTCTTAAATATGTTTTTTTTTATCTGTTTTTGACAATTTTTAAAATTTTGTTTGATGTCTGTCTGAAATGCAAATAGCAAAATAAATATTTTACAATATATATAATATGTTTGTATGAAAATGTTTATACTGATTTATTCAAAATATTGAGCCTTTTTTTATTTTTGATATCCTTTTAAGATTTAATTTTATGTTATAACTAGCTATACCCAGCTAAATGTTGCTGTGGCTCAGTCAGCTTTAAAAGACTGGTACACCATAAAGTATGTCGTGAGTCTTACAAAAGTAATAATACACATGAGAGAATTCAAACAAATCTATATTTATATGCATATAAGACGCATTTGTTGTCTGTCTGAATAAACTTTCTCTTTCACACTACATCATTTAGAAAAATTTTCAAATTCTGTTTGTGTGGTTAGTAGTTAATTATAACGCTATAATTTTAATTGAATAGGCAGATATTGCATTTTTAAGTATAAAAACAATTATAACTACTGTACTGCATTTTTTGGAGTGAGTGAATATTAACATCACACTGTTCAGCTACATGAGGGCTTTTGGCGACGGACCACGTAATTTTGAACCATGATCAAGTTACGTGGACGACATCTGAGCTGGCACCCCCTTCTCCTAACTACCACGCCCCACCATTTAGCAGGAATATCCTTTGAAATTCACTCTTCCAAGGTATATGGCACCACAGGTTCTATGATGAGTATTTTAGCGGGGAAGGCGAATAGTTTTGTAGCAGATATTGCGTTTTCAGCGGATTGCAAAGATTATTATTTTTGTCCAAAAAAATAGTTAAAGTCAAAATTTAAGTGTCTTATGTTTTTGCATGTTTATGGATACCTTAGAAAACGATTTGACAATTTATTTTAAGTGAACGGTGTATGTAATTAATTTTGAAAGTTGAATATCTTTAATAATTTTATCAGCTCTAACGGATTAAATTTCCCTAAGTGGTGTATTTTGTTTATGTATGTCCCTTAATTTTCAATGTAGTGACCTAAAAAAATATTGCATGAAAAAAACTGCAGCAGTTAAAGCATTAACGTGCATCCCTCCCCGACACGGGGGGTCTTACAAAGCTTGAGCTATGAAAGAAGCTAGACATTTGGCAACTTGACTCTATCGTCAACTTTCGCTATGTGTTTCATAGAATCGCCATTGTTATTTAAGAAACGGCGTTGCTTGGGAATATTACAATTTTAACATAAAATAAATTCAACAGAAAGTAGTATTAATGTATGACACTTTCAGATATAAATTATTTGCAATATTTTAAGTGTCACAAAACTTTCAACAATGTGTTACTTTTGCTGAGCAGAGATCACCTTAGGGAGGTATTTTCAAAAATCGACCCTCAAGTGTGTTACGAGGAATTATAAACAAAAAAATCCTTTTTAGCAGCTATTAGATCTACAGATTTAATATTTAACAAAATGGCATTTTTTTCTTTCTTTTTTTTCTTCAGCTGAGATATGCGAAAAGCCTTTTTTGTTTAATTTGCAATTCACTTAAAATTAACTCATTAAAAACTTCTTTATCCTTCAATCTGTGTTGTTTAATTTTTCAGTTCACCCGTGAGAAGAACGGGTATACCAGCTAGTTTATTTTAAATATATCTTCTATTTGTTACGATTTTTTCTAAAATGAGTCAAAATCGATGTTTTTATTAAAATGATTTCTATATCGTTCCGATTGCATTTTCTTTCGCGTTAATGAAATGATATTCTACACTAAAAAAGTTCCTGCTTTTCTCTTTTAGAGAATCAGTTATTTAAAAAAATAGTCAAAAACACTTTTTTTTTATGATTCTTCAAAAAATACTCAAAATTTTATTTAAACACCTAATAATTTCTTTGTTTATAAAAATTATCTCACGAAACTTTTTTTCTGTGTGTAGAAAGATATTATCCGTTATCTGTACAAAGATTGAAATAATTGCTTAAAAATCACGGTTTAAAAAAAAAGTGTCGTTTTCGGTTTTTTTCTCATTTTTTGCGAGAAATATTTAAATATTATTTTTGTTACATTTTTTGTTTAAAAATTACCGTTGTTTGCAATCGATTATGAAGCTTGAAGCATTAACTTAAAAAAGAAGCCCGAAAAAAAATTAAAACATTAACACAAAAAACGCATTTTTCAGTAGCCGAGGGTTTGGTGGCAAAAACCTGTATTGCGCCAAACGAGTTTTTTCTCTATCCCCGTCACGTTTGGTGAAAGGTTACACTAGAAAAGAAGATGCGCTTTTTTTTAAATATTGGAAATTACAGGATTGACGAAATTGAATATGACTTCTATTTAGTTTAAAGGTCTTTTCACTCCTTCTTCCCTAAGATTTTACGGCCCGATCGTTTAAAGAGCTTCTTTATAAACGGTTGTGCACGGGTTCGAAACAAAATCATCGCTTAATGTTTACGATTTTTTAAAAAATACATGAAATTTTATTCGCGCATTTAATAACTTCGCCAGCAATTTTGTAATTGGAAACAATTTATTTTGTCACGATACAGTATTTTTTTTTCATATTTTAAGGTTTTTTTACTAAAATGAATCAATATCGATGCGTTTATATGAAAACGATTTTTAAAAAAACTCACACTTTGATCTTTTAGAGTTACTGATTTAAAAAATAAAATGCCGAAAACTTACGAATTTTTAAACAATACTCAAATTTTATGTATTTAATAACTACTTATCAAATTAGAAGTTTTTACAACTTCTTCATTTATAAAAATAATAGTATGAAACTTTTTTTTACCATGTATCCAACATTTCAAAAAATGCTCACAATTTTAATTCAACATTTAATAGTTGTGAAATTTTGTAAAAAAAAAAAATTCTACTTTTTTCAACATACAACTATTTTTTAAAAGGTCTATTTTCGTTTCCGGGGCCTAAAAAGTTGCAAAGTGAGTGAGTGAAGTCCCACAGTTTACTTACTCGAGAGCTCTGATAGCGAGATGGCAAGAGGAATTTCCATGACAATATGTTATCCATTTAAAATTGTTCGTGCAACGCCGGGGGAGGGGGGGAATAAACCCGTCTGACAAAGAAAGAATTTCGAAACAGGGAATTTTAAGTTATACACTTGGTAAAAGCCCGAGCATGCCGGGCAAAGCGGAGGAAGGGGGAGTTATTTTTTTGAAAAAGAGTATTAGAAGTGCTGATTTTGTTAAGGAAAGGGAACATTTATAAAAGTAGAGAAAGCCCGTGCAACACCGGGCCATGCAGCTAGTAAACATATAATAGGTTATTCTAATCTTACAATAAATAAAAATTCTAGAGAAATTAAGAATAAAAAGGTATAGGTTTTATATTAATGATTTTTAATAGTAATGCCATTAAAATCTAAGTTACAAAATATATTGAAAATTTGCTAAAAATTGCATAAAACTTTTAACACATTTCCTATCAAAACTTTTAACCTCTTATTGTTGGGATTTTGAGTGACTGTAATGAATTGACTCTTGCCCTTTGTTAAATAAAAATACTTAAAAAGTTAAGTATACTTGCAGGAGAGAAAATTAAAGCATTAAGTGCTTAAAAAATAGCTGTCGCCCAACCGGTATACACGGAGAAAAAAGATATACTCAAAAATGAACACAAAGACGTTCTTATTTTGAAACGAGCTCGTTTGAATCAGGTTTGATCGCCTATCTTAATCGAATACGAAACCTTACATGTACTCAAAATCCGAAAAAATGGTTATTTAACACTCTATAGGAAATTAATGTAAGTAATAGTATTATTATATTTCTCTTTATATACTAGCTAAGTATTGAAAAAATTTAAATTCAACAAACTTAGTCTTTTAAAATGTTTCGAACTATATTTCGTATATA
Source organism: Trichonephila clavipes (assembly GCA_019973935.1). Taxonomy (NCBI): domain Eukaryota; kingdom Metazoa; phylum Arthropoda; class Arachnida; order Araneae; family Nephilidae; genus Trichonephila; species Trichonephila clavipes. The sequence goes on along the minus strand of BMAU01017116.1, from coordinate 65,987 downwards.
CCGCGCTATACGCGGAAGAATACATGAGCATTAAAATTTGTTGACTACGATTCAATGTTTTAAGTTACGTATATTTTTGTGTTCTTTTTGAGATGAATATTTGGAAAAACTGAAAGTGCTTTATTTTTAATATTATATAGATTGAATTTGTTGGCAAAATATTACTTACATTATTTATGAATGACGCCAAATTGAGCGGCACGGTGAATGTGATAAATGTTTACTTTATTTTGGCGCGTTAATTGAAAAGGTAATGTTATAAATTTAATGTTAATAATTTAGTGTTTATAAGTCAAATTGTTTGATTCATTCAGGTCAAAAATAAACTTAACTTTAAGGAACATGTGCTGATACTAAAAACACACACACTGAAATTGATAAAATCATCAAAATGCGATATGGTGTGAGACATTACTCAATCTTCATTACTGATTCCAGCATTAAAAAAAATTGTAGTTCATTTATTTTGTTTGTTTCAAATTATTATTTTTTCGGAATCGCAAATCTTTTTCCTGAATCATCATGTGTAGTCAATTTAACATGTGTTTTTAGATATTCCTTTTCTGCTAGTGTACGTTTTAGAAACTTTTTTGGGCGATTTCGCGTCGGATCTTGACTACTGTGATTCCCCGTATTTCCGGTCGGATTGCGCGGGCTTTTCGATTTTATGGCTCATTTTCCAATAAGAGTTCTCGTTTCAACTAAGGCGCCGATTCATTTCTAGATCAATTAGTCTTTTTCCTTAAGATTTTCAACTGTTCAGACGTTTTCAGGAATCTCTCCAGAGTTTTATTTCAGGACAAGAATCCAGAATTCCTTTGCCGCGTTGCGTGGTTAAGCATTCTTCATCACAACACGGTTGAATTAAATAACAATAAACATTTATTAACTTTAGATTAAATATGCAATTAAGAGGTAAACTTCTAAAAACAACAACACATGGAACCAGGCACGCTACAATAATAACAGATCAATTCAGTTCAGTTTTGGAGTCGTTATGTTGAGCTGTAAGGTCGCTGCATACTCCCCTTCCAGTGTCAACGATACCTAGTTGGAAGATGAACTTTGCGACCAGAACGTGTAGATGGCTGGGTAGGCGTTGAAGCTGTTGGATCAGATTCCACAGTAGCAGGTGTTGAAGCTGTTGCATTAGGTTCCACAGTAGCAGGTGTTTCATTCTTGGTTTGAGGTAGTTGCAAGTCCTCAGTGTTAAGAAAGAAGGCAGGTTTGCATCTATCAATAGATACAGATACCCGTTTACCATTGATGTCAAGGAAAAACACTTTATCCTTCCTTTGTAAGACTTTGAAAGGGCCATCATAGGGTTGTTGAAGTGGACGACGTAACATGTCTCGGCGAAGAAAAACATGTGTTGCTTCCAACAGTCCTGGATGGATAAAAACTGGACGTTTGCCATGGTGTTTTGGTGGTTTAGGGTGAAGTGATTGCATGTGAGACTTAAGTTTCGAAACAAAATTCACAACATCATCGTCTGGTTTGGAAGAGTCAAACATCTCCCCTGGCAGTCGAATAGTGGTCCCAAAAACTAATTCAGCTGGGGTACACAGAATATCTTCTTTAAGAGAAGCTCGTAGACCTAGTAAGATGATAGGGAGTACTTCTGTCCAACGCTCAGTAGCATGGCACTTGATTGCACTTTTCAATGGGCGGTGCAATTCTTCGATCATCCCATTAGCTTGAGGGTGGTATCCAGTTGTACGACACTTCTGAACACCAAGTAGTTTGCTAAGAGCTTTGAAGAGCGAGGACTCAAACTGCCTGCCCCTGTCGGTTGTGAGAATTGCAGGAGTTCCAAAGCGAGACACCCAAGAGGAAAAGAAGGCCTCAGCCACAGTCTCAGCAGTTATGTCTTTGAGAGGTTGGGCCTCTGGCCATTTTCGAAAAACGGTCAATCATTGTCAGGCAATAGGTGTAGCCATTTGATGGAGGTAGAGGTCCAATGAGATCCAGATGAACATGATCAAAACGTTGGAAAGGTTCTTGAAATGATGAAAGAGGTGATCTAGTATGACGATGAATTTTGGATTTTTGGCAAGCTAGGCAGTGTCTTGCCCACTTAGCTACATCTGATGAGATTGATGGCCAAACAAAACGCTGCTTCATCAAATGCACTGATCGACGTATGCCAGGATGGGATAAATTATGCATAGCAGAGAAAACATCTTGGCGATGCTGTTTTGGGATGTAGGGTCTGGCTGTGCACGTTGATAGATCACACATAATTTCAGTAGACGAATTGGGAAAAGTTACCTTTTTGAGTTCCAAGGAAGTTCCAGATGCTATTAGGGTGTGAAGCTCCTGATCAGTCTGTTGTGTCTCAGCAATACAGTCATAGTCAATTTGACTTGGGAAGGTGATTGCAGAAACACGAGAGAGAACATCAGCAGCAATATTGTCAGATCCTGGAATGTTTACAATATTTGTGGTGAACTGAGAGATGAAATCCAGCTGACGGATCTGCCGTGGAGAACACTTGTCACTTTTTGCCTAAAAGCATAAGTGAGGGGCTTGTGGTCAGTAAACACTGTGAAATCTCTAGCTTCCAGCATATACCGAAAGTGTCGGATAGCCGAGTAGATAGCAAGGAGTTCACGGTCGTAGGCACTGTAAGACTTTTCAGATGAAGTAAGTTTTTCTGGAAAAGAAAGCCAATGGCTGTAGCTCAGAGTCCACAACTTGGTGAAGTGCACCTCCTATGGCATAATCAGAGGCATCCACATGAAGAGCAAGCGGGGCAGAAGGTGAAGGATGAGCAAGAAGTGCAGCATCAGCAAGAGCTTGTTTACACCTCTGAAATGCTGTAATTGCCTCAGAAGACCAGTTTAAAGGCTTTGAATCCTTCTTACCTTTAGAACCTTTTAAAAATTTACTTAGAAGATACTGTTGTTCAGCTGCTTTGGGCAAGAAACGTCTATAAAAATTTAACAGTCATAAAAATTTTCTCACAGAGCCAACAGTCTCTGGTTGTTTGTAATCAAGGCAATGGCTTAATGCCATCAGGAGTGATAAGGTGGCCAAGGAAAATGAGTTCAGTCCCACCAAATACACATTTAGAAATATTTAGTTTTAAATCATATGAGCTCAGTCTTTGGAATATAGTTCTTAAGTGAGAACGATGCTCCTCAGCATTTTCTGAGTAACACAAAATATCATCCAAGTAGACAAAACAAAAAGGAAGTCCTCTTAGTACTTCATGCATGAATCGCATGAAGGTTTGTGGTGCATTCACAAGGCCAAAACACAAATGGGTATATTCGTAAAGACCCCATGGAGTTGTTACAGCTGTCTTAGGAATATCACACTCAGCTATAGAGATTTGGTGGAATGCCTTAAAAATGTCTATTTTGGAAAATATCTTCTTGCCATGTAGTGCATGAGCAAAGTCATTCAAATAAGGCATGGGGTAGCTGTCGAACTCAGTAACAGAATTCAGCTGCCTGTAATCCCCAACAGGTCTAACTGTAGAGTCAGATTTGGGCACAACATGAAGAGGAGAACTCCAGGGACTTTTGGAAGGTCTAATAATGCCTTGAGCAAGAAGAAATTCAAATTCTACCTTCACTGCATCATACAGTTTAGGGTGTAGCCTTCTAGGCCTGGCAGTGACTGGTGGGCCAGTAGTAATAATATGGTGGACTGTGCCATGTGATGCTGATTTGGAAATTAAAGAAGGGTTGCTGAGGTCTGGATATTCCGATAAGATGTTTTTAAAACTGATGTTTGCATCTACAGTGAGGATTGAGGGCTGTACAATATTTGAAAAAACACAAGAAGTGAAAAGAGAAGTTTCCACATCCACCAACCTTTTTTTTCTTAAGGTCGATTAAAAGGTTGAAGTGCTTTAGAAAATCAGCACCAATTATAGGAGATGATACATCAGCAATTATGAAAGTCCAGATAAAAGGTCGCCTCAGACCCAGGTTCAGTTCTTTACGGACCATACCATAGGCTGGAATTTTGGTATTATTAGCAGCAAATAAGGAGAAGTTAGACTGAGGTGATTTATTCATAGTTGGAGAAGGTGGGATGACACAGATTTCACTTCCAGAGTCTATGAGAAATTTCTGGCCAGACTTGCGGTCTAATAAAAATAACCGGCTGGTATGTTTCGAGGGCTCTGCCATTCCAGCTATGACAGAGCTTACTCGTTTTTTTGCACAAATGCACAAGGTGAAACACACTTGCGGGCCTGCTCTTTATAACGGCGATGATAGTAGCAGATGCCACTTCCTCTATTTACACTCCTAGAGCGTGAATGTGATCTCCGGCGGTCAGAACTATATCGTTGGTGGCGAGAGGAATTGCGCTCTCTTGTCAGTTCAGCAACTTGTAGAGACAGCTCTTGGATCTGCCTGGCGAGAGAGTCCATGGTTGGCTGAGCATTGCATGAAGATGACTGGGATGGTGGAGGAACAGTTTTGGCCGCACAGATAGTCGAGGATGCACCAACAACCTCAGAAACCTTATCAGCGATGATAGCCAGTTTATCCAAAGGCTCTGAGGATGCAGAAAAAACAGTCTGGATATGTGGTGGCATTCTTTGAAGCCACAAACTTTGCAGAAAGTCATCCTGGAGTTGGCCATTAGACAGCTCTTTCATTTTTCGCAACAGGTGGCTGGGCTTCTCATCTCCTAGCTGAAGGTCAGTAAGCAGTTTCTTAATTTTTGAGTCTCCGAGTCGCTAAATTGGGTGATGAGCCGCTGCGAGAGAGTGTGATATTTGTCACTGTTCGGAGGGCTTAACACAATGTCCGACACGTAGGAGAGAGTTTCAGCATCCAGGTTCGCAACCAAAGCAGAATACTTAATATCATCACTGGAGATACCACTGAATGTGAATGCATGGTCGCATTGCGCAATCCATAGACGAACGTTGGATTTCCAAAACGGCGGCAGCCGCAACGCAATACGAGCGACTTCAACGGTTTCACTAGTCATATTGTAGAATAAGCAGGGAAGCGAAACGAATCTCCGAGCAGATGCTTCAAGTGGCCTTGAGGAGAAGGAGAAAAAAAAAAAATCTTTCGCTACGGGCTGATCCTCCGTAGTAGAAGAATTTGTATTGCATTCACCAGTAGAACAGAATAGCTTACGTGTTTTTAAGTCCAAAAAAGGGGTCACCACTGCCGCGTTGCGTGGTTAAGCATTCTTCATCACAACACGGTTGAATTAAATAACAATAAACATTTATTAACTTTAGATTAAATATGCAATTAAGAGGTAAACTTCTAAAAACAACAACACATGGAACCAGGCACGCTACAATAATAACAGATCAATTCAGTTCAGTTTTGGAGTCGTTATGTTGAGCTGTAAGGTCGCTGCACCTTGTTTTTTTCTTTCGTGTAAATTGTTATATAATTAGTATTTAATTATTAGTCTTTTAATACGTACTATAATATTAGTTTTAATTATCGATATTTTAATTGGTATTGAGTTAGTTATTAATTCTACCATTATTAATTCATACATTTAAATTTTATATATTTCCCAATAATTTGTTATTATTCATACTTAAGAGTTAAATTGATTTGAATATTATAATATATATTGAAATTTGTATAGCATATATATATTCTTATCTATGACATAGCCTATTACTGTTACTGATGTGTTAGGTTGTATATTTTTATATAGTTATATTTGTGTGTTGAATTTGCATATTTTTTACTTTGGCTGTAGTTTATAATATAAAAATAATTTATTTACGCTGTTTAAATTTATAATCTGTGAATATATAAATCTTTAATCTTTTCACATGTGCATACTGCTTTATGTTAAATGTGAATTTTAGCTGTAATTTAAAAATATTTGATTCTGTCCATGTATTAATTTAAGTAAAGGGACAGTGAAGATTTTTATCACACAATCTCTAGATAACAAGTGCTTTTGTCTTTGCAATTTTTTATGCATCCAATGCTGCATGAAGTTATGTGAATGCTTTATTTTTAATTTGAATTGATTTCATTTCTGCTTCTAAATTAAATCATTTTTAATATTTCCATTCATAATTTAAGTTTTGCACATATTTCTGAATCTTTCTCTTTTTATATTTCATAGATTCAATTAACAGAGTTCATACAATGTTTTGCACTTTCTGCCAAAGACAGTTCGATTCACATCGTAGTCTTTGTCGTCATATTCGAAATAGTCACACTGTTGTAGAACACTACATATGCTATGCTAAATTTTGTAGACAGTCATTTAAAAAACTATTTAATTATGAACGACACTTGCAGAAATTTCACTATAATGAGGAAACTTTAAATATCTCTCAGAACCAGCTATTTACAAATTCTTCAGTAATTAATTTAGATAACCCATGTATGTGAAGCATAAGGTCTTCTTTACCTAAATTTCAAGATACAGAAATGAATGCAAGAATAGAAATTCAAACTGATATTCTGCAATATTGCAGTGAAGTTTGTAGTAAAAGTAGCGTTCCTTTTAATAATATTATATCAACTATGAATAGTACATCAAATTTAATGTCAGGTACCATTAATTATTTAAAAACAGAAACAATAAAAAGTTTTACAAAATTTAGGAGAGAAAAATGAAGAGCAAACAAAGAGTCTCATTGAAAAGTTTGAGTTTTGCTCTAATTCAATGCAAAACTTTATATTCAAAATACAAAATTTTAGTCTTTCAAAGCAAATCATAGATATATTGATCCTGTAGAAGTGTTTCTTGGCTCTCGGTATGAGCAAAAATTAAGTAAAGATGGTATTCCTCAACAGATTCCTAGGAAAGACACTTGCCAATACATCAGTATTGCAGAGACGATGCGGCATATAATTTCTATTGATGGTTTTATTAATTTATTTCAAGCGTATAAACTTGATAAAAGCACTAGAGACTTTGCTTTGTGTTGTATTCAAGATGGATTTTATTACTACTCAAATCCAACTTTTACAGCTATAGATACAATAACCATTGAGTTATATATAGATGATGTTGAGTTAGTGAATCCACTGGGGTCACACACTGGTATACATAAATTAGGATTTGTCTATATATTTCACAATAAAAGATCTACCTGTGTCCCTGCAGTCATCTTTAGGTTCTATTTTCTTAACAAATGTTCATTATTCCCTAGATGTTGAAAAATATGGATATAAGGCAATTTTTGAACCACTTATTCAAGATTTGAAACAACTTTTAGACCACGGTATTGAATTTCGGGGAAATACATATAAAATTGCACTTTGGCAAATATTAGGTGATAATTTAGGGTTGAACAAGTTGTTTGGATTTGTAGAGTGTTTTTCTGCCAATTTTTGTTGTAGGTTCTGCCTTGTTCATAAAAACGAAATGCAGAAAATGTTCAAGGAGGATAATAGTTTATTGCGCCATAAAGTTGGACATGATGCACATGTTAGGGATGTCATAGATGAAAATATAACAACTGCAATGTGTGATGTTAAAAGCGACTGCCCTTTTAATGAATTAGGCTATTGGCAAGTAACTAATAATTTAGTTGTTGATATTATGCATGATTTGTTGGAAGGTTGGTGTGCTACTGAAATTTATTTAATCTTGCATCAATATATTTTTAAAGATAAGTTATTAACATTGTCTGTTTTAAATGATCAGATATCAAATTTTAACTATGGTAAATGTGATTCCCGTTGCAAACCTGTTCCGATAAAATGAGAGAAACTTTCAAATCTTGATGGTTCTAATGGCCAAAGTGCATCTCAAATGTGGGTATTAATGAGGATCTCGCCACTTTTAATAGGAGATAAAGTACCATACAACAATGATTTTTGGAACTTTTATCTTTTAATGTTAACGATCATTGATACTCTGATGGCTAAAGTCATTTCTTTGCCAGAAACTTATGCATTAGCAGAAAACATTGCTGACCATCATAAACTCTTTCTTATTCTTTTCCCCAACAGGCATCTCACTCCAAAGATGCATTTTGCACTAAACTATCCCAGGATTATTCGGCAACTTGGGCCTCCAGTTAGGTATTGGAGTATGAGATACGAAAGCAAACACTACAGCTCCAAAAAATGTGCAACATCAAGTGGGAATTTTTTAAATGTTGCTAAAACTGTAGCTGTTCGTCACCAATTAAAAATGACACATATATTTAATAAAAAGAACTTTAAAATGCCTTGTATAACAAATATTTTGGGATCTAAGTATGTCCAAGTTTGTAATTCAAAGCAGAAAGAACTACTTTGTACAATAGATGGTTTAACTGACCAAATGGAAGTTATTACATGTAATAGTTTATGTTATAATGGTACTGTATATTCTAAAAATATGGCTGTATTAATTGGTTGTGTAGATGACTTGCCTCTCTTTGGAAAAATTAAAGAATTGTTTCTACATGATAATATATGATGCATATTTAGCATGTAATTTATTTGAAACAACACTTTTTGAAAAGCATTTCCACTCATATGCATTAATCTCAAGAGATGTTGTTAATTTGATAAAAGTAAAAAATCTGTTTAATTATGTACCTTTACACATTAGAACTTCCTATAATTTAAATGATAATTCAATGTATGTCACATTAAAACATAATTTATGTTGTACAAATAAGGAGGGGTTTGGACTATAATATTGATTATAGATAGTGTTACTAAAAAAAAAACTAACAGATAAAGACATGTTTAACTAAGTACGATTCATAACTTTGTATATGCATATATATCTTAATTCTGTGTTCTCGTGTAGATTTTACCAAGTGATCATCTCAATGGATTTGGCTGAAAAAAAGCTCAAAGAGTGGAAACTGGAAGAATATTTGTCAAACTTTGAAAGTACGTGCTTTGTTTCTAATATTACATAAGTTTAATATGTTAGTAAAATTAATTGCACTCTATGTATGATTAATGGCCAATGTAATGATGTTAGATAACCCATTGTATCCAAATCAATATCAAACAGATTCAGGATTTACTTAAATTTGACTATTATTCCAAAAGCCATACAAATTAATTTATTTCTCCATAAAATATATTTTTGTGTGCCCCTAATGAACTTATTTATAGTTTTGAATTAACTGGACAAAAACTTCAAAATAAGAAATATTAATTAGTAAAGTTAAGCAATCTATGTCAAGAATGTTTTTACCCTTTCTACAAGTAGACATTATATATGAAAATATGTTCTTAAAAACTAATGCATAATGGATATTTTGTCTTTGATGAAAATGAATGAGACATACATATAATTGCTGTTATTACAACTGTATTAGGTAGAAAAATATATTTACTAAGATGTGCATATATTTTTTTTTAAACAGATGAATGCATTGATGAAGAAAGTTTCTTCTTGTTAGATGATGAGACGATGAAATTACTTATTCCTAAAGCTGGCCCTCGTTTAAAATTTAAAAAATATTTAAATTCTTTTATTGAAGCTTCTAATTTTTCTTCTGTACCTACTCCTGATTCCACTGTTCCTCCTTGTAATACCGATATCACTTATTCTTGTATTAATGATTCCCTTACTATTTTTCCACATCCTATTTGTGATATTTCTGACTTGGATGCATCGAATGTATGTAACACGAATAACCAAAATAACATTGGTCATGATATTTCCATGAATTATTCTGAGCCGCCTTGTTCTTCTACTCCTATATCAACATCTACTAAAAAAAATTAATATTAGGGAGATAATTAAATTAAAGCTCCCTGATATTTTTTCAAAATTAGAAAAGGGGGATCCATCCAGGATTAATATTTTACAGAAATATAGAATAAATCGGTTGTTAGTTCAGACCTACATTGGAAACTATGACTGTAAGCCTTCCACCAAAGATAAACTGGACCTGGCCAAAGATATTGTCAGTACATTTCCAGTTTTAAAAGGATCAGATGGGGAAGGTTATGTAAGTAATTTTTTTATTGTTATACTTCCTTTTCTAAAGTTTTTTCATACTTTGGAGGTGAGAATTGGAAGGTACTTTAACTGCTCCCAGCTGGGAAATTCATTTATATCTGTCTGTGAATGACTATTCAAGCATTTTTTTTAGGAACAATGGTTTAGTCCTGGTGTAAGAGGTGCACCAGCGACTGGTTTTATTGCTGATAGGTTTAAAAACTTCAGGGCAAGAAACCTCTCTGTTGTGGAAAAGGAAGAATTAGGCATTGGACAAATCAAGAAAAATATTAAAGAAAAGATTATAAAGTATCAGGGCACTGAAGATTCTTCTGTAGAATTTTTACAGAAGCAACAGTGGTTGAAGGAAAATACATCTCCTGAGGATAAGGTACTTCTACTAATGCAGGAAACCTTTGAAGGAAGGAGATTTGAAATCTCAAAAAAATGCCACTAATTTTGTATCCAATTGGCCTAGAATTCTGGACCCACATGTAGTAAGTAAATACAATTTGTTTCACATTGTGTATTCTAATATATTTTTGTACTCGCATTATTATGTAGAGTTAAGACATTTTTAAACATTAAAAAGGTATGAATAAGAAGAAATAATGTATAAAATAACTATTTTTCACAAAAGTGAAGTGTAGAGCAAGTTTTGAAAAATGTTGGTAACTTAATTTTCTTGAGTAAATTATTTTTAAAACTTGTTTAAAACCTTATCTAAAGCCATAAAATGTAACTGGTTTCTTTGATTTCTTACAGATAGAAGCAGAATTTAATACGCTGTATGGTGAACAAAAAGTGACAGTTTATGTCTAGGATTCGGAATGACGGCAAATTTGATCATTCACCAAGCGAAACATTGTGGGAGGAAGTGTGCAGAAGAATTTGCCAATAGCTTAAATTTTGACCTGAATTCAACTGAACCATCATCTGAAAGTAAAAATATTTTATTTATAAAGGTTTTTTTTTTTTTTTTAAAAAAAAAAAGAATGAATCTGATTTGTAAGATTGCAAAATTTTATTCCTTCTAAAATTGTATAAATTTCAATAAGGTATCCAAATGCAGTGGGATACCTTTTTTTTTAGTTTTCTAAAAAACCCTAATATTCTGACATTTTTAATTTCAATTTTATTTTGATGTGTCCTATGCACTCATATTTGGTGACATTAATGACGCCTTTAACTTTCAAGGATTAAAAATGTTTCATGTGCAAAAATAGTCTTAAGTGTTTTTTGGTAATATTTTATACCATCATGAAATATTTAATTTGAAGATATTTTTATTCTCAGAAATATATGCTGTGCTCTTACACTGTTACCACTGTTGCTTCCACAAAGAGTCTTCAGGAGAAACGGGCCCAAGAAACTAAAAATTCGCCCCACAAGTTCTCAAACGTTGGATCATTTCATTCAGTTTATCCCAGTAGGTAGCATTCTTTTACTTGAATGTCTTGCTAAATGTGATGTAAATATTTTCAACAAACAAAACTCAGCATATTAAAAACCCTCAGTATTTACTCAATCCAATTAAGAGTGATTACTACCCTCGTCTTAGTTTTCTACTGCTAATGTAATAATTCAATGGGGGAAATGTGAAATTAGACAGTTATTGATATAATATATTTTCATATATTAATACGCTTCTTTCCTTTTAATATCAAGTCCCCCCCAATGAATAACATAAGCAGAAAAATAAGGCGTTTAGTATAAACCATCCTTTAATGACTTATTTAATTTCAGGTTGGTGAAGGAATTGATAAGTTCATGAAAGATGATAGATTGCTTGGAGGAGAAAGAAGACAACCCTTTATTCTTGCTATTGGGGAGAAGTATAGACCCCAACAACTATTTTTAATTTTTGAAGAGAATTGTATTGAAGTAAATACAATACTTAAAGCAGTTGACTTGTGTTTTAAGTTAACATTTATATTAAACTTGGAGTTTTCTCCATATTGTTCGAATGTGTGGCATTTTTTAAATAACAGCTTCTATAAATGCGATTTACAGCAAGACATGCCTTCATGTGTGAGAGAGTTAAAAAGTAGAATTTTTTTAACTTGTAACCTTTTTAATAAATTATCTATAGTTGACTCAATTTCCTTTTATATATTTTCATATTTATAAGTGTGATTTTAAAAACATGCCTTCATCTGTAAGAATTTTTTTATGTCTGATATGTATATGTCCAAATTTTCAGAATAAATTCTTTTAAAACATGATTTGGTTTTATTTTTTTACAGTGAATCATTAATTATATAGGTGATAATTTTGTTTTACGAATTCAATGAAATATATGCTAGATATGCGCTTAGGATGTTATTTTTTCTTGTAAGTGGGTGCTGAAAACTTCTTGAAAGAACTCTCCACACACACACACAGTTTAACTATACTTTATGATTAAAGAGACTTAACATTTTAAATGTTTTGTAGATGTAAAAATCTGTTTTAATTTTTGATTTAAAAAAAGAGCATTAAAAAAGCTATATTTGTTTTCTTTGGTGATAGAAGAGTGTAAAATCAGTTAGTATGGACAAAAAGTGAGTAATGCACATTACAAATTAAACTCTTTAATTTGGAAGGGTAAAAAGGGAGGCATCAACCGCGGAGTATCAATTTATATTAAAAAATGCTTACAAACCTAATGAGTTATTTTAGTTTTTTCTTCAGATGATTGATAACATGTAAAAACATTGAAATTTTTACAATGAAAAATCTGATGTTATTTATCATAATATTGCCAATATATCTGCAATAACTTATTGAAAGGTTGAATTTAAATAAAAGTCAACTTTTTGCTTGTATAGGATTTTAACAAAACTATATAGATAGATTTTAAAAGCATATATATAACTTTTGATGAACCAAAATGTTATTGCATCAAATATTTTCAAAGATTTAAATTTGAGTGAAAGGTTCAAAAATACAGTTTATGATTACGTAACAGTTGAACTTTTTTTCTAAAAGTAATATCTTTTTTACACAGAAAATGCAAGAATTTTGATTTTCAAAGTTAAGTGGTAAAAAATTCTTAAAATGTAATTTAAATATGTAAGGCAAAAAAAAAAAAAAAAAAAAAAAAAAAAAAAAAATCAAACTTTTGAGACTTGGGTAACACATTTAGATCAATTAAAATTGATAGTTATTTTTCTGTTTAAAATTTATATTTGATACAACAGTATTGAAAATGAATGCTATACTTACTCAAATTTAACACAGTAACAAACTCAAAAATGAGTGCATTACATACTCATTTTGTTGTTTCATTCTCAAATTTGACACGGTAACAAACTCAAAAATGAGTGCATTACATACTCATTTTGTTGTTTCATTCTCAAATTTGACATGACAAACTCAAAAATGGTGCATTACATACTCATTTTGTTGTTTATTCTCAAATTTGACTCAAAAAAAATGAGTGCATTACATACTCATTTTGTTGTTTCATTCTCAAATTTGACACGGTAACAAACTCAAAAATGAGTGCATTACATACTCATTTTGTTGTTTCATTCTCAAATTTGACATGGTAACAAACTCAAAAATGAGTGCATTACATTCTCATTTTGTTGTTTCATTCTCAAATTTGACATGGTAACAAACTCAAAAATGAGTGCATTACATACTCATTTCGTTGTTTTATTCTCAAATTTGACACGATAACAAACTCAAAAATGAGTGCATTACATACTCATTTTGTTGTTTCATTCTCAAATTTGACATGGTAACAAACTCAAAAATGAGTGCATTACATACTCATTTTGTTGTTTCATTTGATGCAGTCACAAACTCAAAAATGAGTACATTACATACTCATTTTGTTGCTCATTCTCGCATTTCATCCAGTAACAGATTCAAAAATGAGTATGGGAAGTTTCAATTTTGAGTACGTACTCGTTGACAAAAGTGAGCATGCGCGATTCTCAAATTTGAGTATGTTTGCATCGGAGCCATTTTGAGTATGTGACGTATTCAAAAGTGAGTAAGTTGTACTCAATTCTGAAAACCGGTTTTTCGCAGTGTAGTGGTTAGTGACGCTGACTGCGGTGCCGTAGGGACTGGGTTCGAATCTTGGAGAAGGCATGGATGTTTGTAAATGTATAGTGTCTTTGCGGCATGGGGGTAGTCTAAATAGCAGTCAAGCCGCAAGCTCGTGGAGTTGGTGGAAGGGAAAGAGTTGGGAGACCCCTGGCTACCCCCCCCAGGGTTTTCTCCTTCTAAATTGGGGTGGAACCGAGCAAAATCGTATTTTCACCTGCATGGTGCTCAAAGCTAAGGATAACAACGACAGGCGTAAAAATTCTAGCCCTTAGCCGCGATGAATTTCGTGAGCCTCGATCGGTATTCGTCAGGCAGATGGCATTAGTCACAATAACATCACAACAAAAAATAACTTCAAAATCAGTGCAAGCACCGAAAATGAGAGCAAAACTAGATCAGTAGGTGGGCAGGGCAAATCCTGACCAATGGGAACGAAGTAAAGAAGTAAGTCATCGAAGCAAAAATAGAAATATTTAGTGATTGGAGATCAGAAAAACAGCTTTTTTTAAAAAAACTATTAAAAATACAATTTTAAAAATTTTTGAAAACTTGGAAAATAAATTAGATTAGAGGAGAAATTTTAGAAAAGTTGAAATTCTGGGAGTCGAACCTGGGTCCAATGGATTGCAAATTGCTAGTCTATCCACTAAGACGTGGAGGACTCGTGAAGAATATAATATATATATATATATATATATATATATATATATATATATATATATATATATATATATATATATATATATATATATATATATATATATATATATATATATAACATCTATTTCAATTCAGTATTCAATTTTCCTTTTCTTTCTTCCAACAAACAACTAAGGCATTATCCATACTTTAAAATATAATCTGCCCAGATGTATATCTCCACAAATAACCAATAAATTTTATCTGTACAGTAAAAGGACAATTATACTTATAGTGGCTCACCAAAACTCTGCTAAAGAAGAATCTCAGATTTTTTGCTCTAAAACAAAGATAATAAGAGCATACATAACATCTATAATAAGAGTAAAATTCAATATATTTACAAAATATCTGAATAATATTTTAATTCTGTTATTGTGCAAAATATTTATCAAATAATTAGACATTTTATTAATTTGAAAACTATTCAACCTTTTAAACACAAGAATATTGCCTGTAATGTCATTGTTTTGATGCAACTTGAGATTATGCTTATAATGCCTATCTTTATAACTGGATTTTTTTCAAATGTTCCAATAGTCAATAATGCTTTCTTATTTTGACAATTTAATCAGATGCAACCAAATTGTTAAATTTATTGCCATATGGAGCAATGATATGCAAAGAAAAATTCCGTCCCTACACAAAACCTCTATTATTATATTGCATGTTACATCTGAGAACAATAAAATGTAATGAATGTGAATGTAGGGTTTTATGGCGCAAGATCCAATTTTGGCTAAGTTGCGCCAAACAACGTTTTGAATATTCAAAGTAAAAAATTTGTTAAGAATGTTATAAAAACATTTTATGAGTAAAACAGTAAAATCACACAGTATAAAAAGTTTTAAAAGTTACATTAAAAATGGAGAGAAGTAGACAACGGTATAAAAGCGATATACATTTTGAAATAAAAGTAACGGTGTAAAGTAATCGCAATACATCACGTTTTTGTAACATGTTGGGATTATTATATGGGAATATTCCCCAATATTATTATGTTATTTTTATACATTTATCCGCGTCATATTCGTCGGGATCGTATTCAATCATTTCCTCGTCTGGGGAGTCCTGTTCAGATGTGATTTCTTGCGGTTTGTGCTGTTTCTTCTTTATTTCAAATATGGTATTATTCATTTTTTTAATTAGCTCTTTCCTCTTTCATTTTAATCGGGTTATTGCTTTTTGTTTAGTATCCTGTATTGAAAAAGATTCAGAAGAGGGTCTAACACCGGAGCTGGATGGGAAAGCGGATATATTGGATGTGGAAGGGTCGTTGTTGGGTATAGGATTCATTGGTGAAATTGCAGATATGGAAGGAAGTAGTTGTGCTTGAGTTGACGAGGATGATGTGGAAATAGCCGGAGTGGATATTGATGTATTTGGTTTAGGAAGGGATGCAAGTGGTTGGAGTAATTTTAAAGGTGGACATTTTACTTTTGTGATATTTTCATCTGTCTGAGTAGCAGCAGATATTGATGAAGATTTAGCAGTCTGAACATATGTTTGAGATATCTGAGGGGATACTAATTTTCTAGCTTCTAAATGAAATATTTTTGTATGTTTTGATTTCCTGTATTTGTTTCTCTATTTTTCATTTGGGACATAATTTAGAATCTTCAGAGTGAAACAATGAACAATTAATACATTTTGGCTCTAGACCGCAATCCGTGGAAGAAAGCCCAACGGATGAACATCTAAAACACGTTAATTGACCGCGGCAGGAAGTTTGGGAGTGTCCGAACCTCTGCCACTTAAAACAGCACAGGGGATTCGGTAAGTAGGGACGGATCTTGTAGTTTAAATAACTAGCCTTTCTTATTGTTGGAAGTTTTAGATTATTGAATGTTAAGATTAAATGTTTCGTAGGAATAACTTCAGCATCTTTTTTTATAGTGATTCTCCTGACCTGAATTACACCCTCTCTTGAAAATCCCTCAACGATTTCAGCCTCAGAAGTGCACTTCAGGTCAGGTTCAGAGATGACACCTCGGCTTGAGTTAAGAGATTTTGAGGACTCGCTGTCAAAGGGCAATCTAAAAATGTTTTTGCCAACAAAAAAGATTTTGTTTGCAAAGCAGATACAGTTTCAATTAACAAATCACCCGAACGTAGTTTTTTAACGGATTTAGGTTCTCTGCCTTGGAAAATTCCTTGAATAGCTTTTTGAATTGCAAAAGAAGATTTTCTTGTCATGTCATTATTAGGTATCGTTAAAATCAAAAATCGGCAATACGTAGCAATCTGGTCAATGTTATTATTGGGTAAAACAAGGTCTTTACCCGGGCACAGCAGCATTGTATCCATAAGTGCGCAAAAACAACTTCACTCTGGCGTGCCTCCACCAACCACGGAGTTCAACAAGGCAGGCAGTGTGCCGTTCACCTGGCAAAAACCAGACACGGCGCTTACCTGGAGTACACCCAGAATATAATGCTACAGCATCAGGGCGAGGATCCAACGGGTAAACCCGACACCCCTTATCTGCAGCACTAACCCTACAGCAGTGTCTCTTCGGGGACACCGAAGAGAGGTACCACTAGCCGATTGACAGGAGCGGGCTCACTCCTGCCACACGTCTACAGTGATGCGTGGGTCAAAGGAAACACAGAGATATCCCTAGACCACCAATCTCCTCCATATGGAAGAAGTGTGGGCAAAGGGAACGCAAAGGATCCCCAAAACACCATTTTTCTCCTTACGGGACGCCGCACACGGCAAACATGCGGGTTGAAAAAACCAACGGTGTTAGTCGAAAAAATAAATAAAGCAACATAATCAATGTATTTAAACAAACATACGAAAAAGAAACTGAATTAACGCAATACAAAATGTAAACCAAAATATGTTACTAAAAAATAGCAAGTTTTTTCATGAGAAAAAACTAAATTTCAACTATGTTCATTTTGTAATATAGGTCTGTGGTCCGGACGGGAAAAGAATTGTATGACAAGAGAAAGGGTCGAAAACAGAGAAGGGTCACTAGGGTACCCCGGGTTCGTGAAGCCCGTGTTTACCCAAGATAGTAAACCCCTTGGGAAAAGATCACTAGGGCACCTCGGGATTGTGACACCCGTACTCACCTAAAGAAGGTGACCCCCCTGAGGGGTAAAAATGTAATGAGAACTCCTACTACTAATAATAAATGTCATAAGTCAAAGCAAACGCATTTCAAAATAATTAAGTCTTTGATTAACTTCTACTGCATAATTCTTAATCTAAAGTAATTTACATTATAAAAACAAAGATACACATAATACAAGATATGTCTAAAATTTGACAAACTTTGGTACATAAAAAAAACTTTGTTATGTTATTGAAACAAATTTAGTCAGAATTATTTTTATAGATACCTTTTCTCCCCTAAGAACTCTAATAATGTATATTTATTTGATATCATATTCTCGAAGCTTAAAAGATAAAGAAATAGTAAAGATAGTAAAATAAATAAAGACTATATTCTTAATAGAAACAAGCAAATATATATATATATATATACTAGTTGGTATACCCGTTCTTCGCACGGGTGAATTGAAAAATTTAAGCAATACAAACTGAAGGATAAAGAAGTTTTTAATGTGTTAATTTTACGTGTATTGTAAATTAAACAAAAAAAAAAAGCTTTTTTGCATATCTCAACTGAACAAAAAACCATGTTCGCTAAATTTTAAGTCTGTAGATATAATAGCTAAAAAAAGAAGTTTTTTTTACTTCTAACGCCCGTAACTCTCTTATGGATCGATTTTTGAAAACACCTTCCTTCTGCTCAGCAAAATTAACACATTGTTACAAATTTTGTGTAATAAACGCATTAAAATAATGTAAATAATTTGTATCTGGATTGTGCAATACGTTAATATTACTTTCTGATGCATTTATTTTATGTTAAATAGCTGTTACCCGCGACTTCGTCCACATGGAATTTAACAAAAAGTGTATTCAATTCGCAGAGTTTACGAAAACTTAATAATTATATATTTCACGTAAAGAAATACCTATGCTATAAGTATAATGTCATTCTTCTACTTTGTGAATCAATGTTTCTTCTTTGTTTACTTTTTTTTCTTTGTTTTTTGTTGAGCAAAGTGTGAGAGGGACGCATGACCTTTGATACTGTCGATGGGGTGACGACTGTAAAATCATTGCAGTGTTTGGCAATGAAATAAACAATAGAGGTATGAAATTGGTTTACCTCTATTTAAATGTGGAGCCTTGTGAGAAGTCAAATGACGTAAAACCCAAAAGCTTCCCAATTTAAGATTAAATGCTGTCTATGTTATGGAAAAATTGATGTTGCTCAGTGTTCTTGAGAGAGAATGAAATCATTGGACTGATTAAAAGCGTTGAATGCAACAGTTCAAAACAGGTCTAAGTAGCAGTAGGGTGAAACGAATCTGCAAGCAGGAGAGGGGGGGTCGCGTGACCTTTGACACTTTCGATGGGGTGAGGACTGGGTAGGGTGAAACGAACACAAACGAAGCCGCAAGCAAGGGGTAAGAAAGATGCATGACCTTTGACAGTGTCGATGGTGTGAAGACTGTTAAAATCATTAGAATCAGACATAAACGGGAAAAATCGTGAGTGTCAGTAACCTAATTAAACAAAAAAAGTTTGATATAACTGCTAGAAACGTTGAGACAGAAGGCTCGCGAAATAAATAATCCCTATTTGAAACGGATATTGTTCCCCATTTCATTCGTTTTAATTTTATTTTCGCGGAACTCTCTTTTTTCTTCTATAATTAAAGTAGCCTAAGTTATTCCATATACACTGCTGGACAATTGCTAAGGACGGATAACACTATCATCCATAGCAACCACAAAATGAAAGGAAGCAAAATGTGGAAAATTAGAATAAGTGCGGGATATTAGTAAGAAAGTATGAGTATGCAAATTTTTTTTCCACGTCTGTTCATCACGTGATAGCGTTCATAAGAGCTTTAAAGGTTTTGACGCGTGTGGACTGTTGTTGTTCCAAGTCAAAGTTTTACAGGAAAGATTTAATAGACGAACTTAAAATTTTTGGCATGTCTTCCCGATATCACATAGATGATTTTATGCGTGGCCGAATTATTGGAAAGATCGAAGAAGGGCGAAAAATAACAGATGTTGCCAGGGGGTTCGACATCGCTCACAGCGTTGTTTCACGGCTGTGGAAGTCATTTAAAACTACTGGAATGTGTAGTAGACGGCACGGGGGAGGTCGTGTTAGAAGTACGACGCCTGCAGAAGACAGATATATCGTCCTATCATCAAAAAGGAACAGGCGCACCACAGCTCAGCAGGTGGCAAATCAGTTTCTTGCTGCCTCAGGAAAGCAGATCTTCCGAAAAACTGTTGCCAGACGTTTGAGGGAGGAGGACTATACGCACGCAGACCTGTTGTGTGTGTCCCATTGACCAGACAGCACCGTACTGCCCGTTTGCAATGGTGTCGTGAGCATCACAATTGGACTGAACAGGACTGGGCATGCGTACTATTCTCAGATGAGTAGGTTCAGTCTGTCATGGGATTGTAGACGCCAACTGATCTGGCGCGAGAGTGGTACTACTTATCGTCCAGAAAATATCCAGGAAAGGACCGATATCCGACATGCAGTATCATGGTGTGGGCCGGCGTCATGATCAATGGCCGCACGCGCCTACATGTGTTTGCTAATGGGACTATGACGGGCCAACGATACATTGATGAAGTTCTACTTCCTCATGTTCGTCTTTTCCGTGGTGCTGTCGGTGATAAATTTGTTTTTATGGACGACAAAGCAACATGTCATCGAACACTCGCTGTTCAGGATTGTCTAGACAGCGAGGGTATTCAACGTCTCGTATGGCTAGCGCGGTCTCCAGATCTAAACCCCTTTGAAAATGTGTGGGATGCTTAGGGGAGGCAAGTTGCTGGTCGAAACTATCCTCCGACAAACAAGAACACCCTCATCCGTGCACTCACGGAGGAATGGGATAAATTGCCTCAATGGCTGCTGGATAATGTTGTGCAAAGTATGGTACGACGTGTGGAATGTTGCATCACACTCCACGGTGGACATATCAAGTACCGATACCTTTCTTTAAGGTGCCTGCTGACTTTTAGATGCATTGTTCCATTTCTCCGTACGCAGATCAAATGAACATTTTTTTTCTTTCAGATGTTTCACAGCTTTTGTACTTTCCAGAACAATAAATATTCTTTATTCTAATGTCTGAACAGTGTGGCAACTATATTTTATCCTACTAGACCTCATGTCTTGCTTAATGTTATGCTACATAGCAATTTGTGATCCGTCCTTAGCAATTGTCCAGCAGTGTAACATTAACTATCTGCCAGTGAAAGTTTCGTCAAAATTGGTCCAGCCGTTTCAGAGATTAGCCGAAACAAACAGACTGACAGAAAGACAGACAAAAATTTTAAAAATTGATTTTTTTCATATAAGTACCGTGTATACTTTTAAATGCATTTAGTAAAAAGCTGTTAATTTCATTTTACAAACAGACAGTTCATTTTTATTTATATGCATAGATAATAAAAGGATCTGTTGCACCAAAAAGAGGAAGGGATTTTAATATACATTTTGCAACTATTAACACAATTTTTTCTTAAAGCATAAGAGTGAATTATTATACCATTGCACAAATTTAATAATAGTTCCTCACATTTCAAACAAATACTCAACTAATGCATTGGTACATTATGTAAGGAAAAAATTCATACCGTTCAAATTTATTATAACAAATTCATTGTTAAATTTATTTGGACATTATTCATTAGCATTCTAACCATATAAAACCAATGGTCCCATTCAATTTTCAGACTTTTTTGACTTTGTTCACTTTAACATATAATTTTTATTGCCTTGCACCCACTTGAAATATAGAATCATGTCCCAGTAAAAAAGTCACTATTTTTAAGAACCTTATATAATCTGATTCTTTTTGAATGTCAACTTTTAAATTGAATAAGGACAATTTTTTATGTTTCCTTACCTAATGATGGATGAAAACTATTTGATTTACTCAGAATTAAAGTGCACTGATCCACATTCAGCATTTTTCTTCGAGAATTTTACATTTTTTAAAAAAAACATAATGTAATGATGCCCCAAAACAGGATTTGTAAAACTTTGATGAAACATGAAATGAGATATTTCAAAAGAATCCAACAAAACGGAAGTCTATTGAGGATATATATGCACAGTAAATTCTAATTTAAACACGGTAAAATTCAGCTAATTACTTTTCTCTTAAAACTTATATGTGCTGACAGTTATATCTATATATATATAAGACGCATTTGTTGTCTGTTCCCTCATAACTCGAGATCCAGACACCCAAATAACATGAAACTTGGTACACATACACAAAATTACACGAGAAAGGTTCTTAAATAGGTTTGGCGTTCATAATTCCTTCCAAATTTTTTAAAATTTAATTTTTAAGTGATTTTCCAGTGTTATGACGTCATATGTAGTCACGTTTTTCACTAAATGGACACTTTATACTTTACATGCAGTTTTTCAAGATTATTACATATTTTTACTGTAGCTATGTTTATCGGTTGGAATATTTATTCAAATTTTTCTATTCTTTGATATTTAATTAGGATTATTTTTGGAATAAATAATTTTTTTAAGGATTATTCTTTCAAAAACTAAAATTTTGTTTTGTTGCTTTGGCAACATTTAGGTATTATCGCGGGATGTTTATGTGTGTGTGATTTTCCTTGCAAATTACAACTTATTTATTTATTTCTTTAAAATGCGAAGATTATAATTGTGACAAACTAAAACTTCTCATTGATAAGGGTTATATTTCAGTTCGGTTCAAATGTAGTATGGGGGCACTTTGGATTTGGCGATTTTTATCTAAATGTCATGGTGAGAAATCGAATTCATTCTAAGATAAATAATAGCGAAGAAAGTACCTTGGGGACCACTTTTAGAAACCAAAATAAAGGACTGCGCCAAGTAGCCCCCTATACTACACTTGATCCAAGAATATGGTTCTTTGCAATTTCATGTGTCTTTATTTTAGCCTTTAAGGGTATACTATTGGCTTCAGTGCATAAAATTGCCATGCAGAAAATCATACTGCCCAAGTAAAAGCAGTGTTGGTAGTAATTACATATCAAACTGGAATAGGCATCAGAGAATGAGCAAAACAGACAAATGGCTTAAATACCTGTTGAGGAAGCAGGTGGTCATAAGATATATTATTTTTGGAACTTATGTACGATCCTGACAATCGCACACATTCAAAATAACTTGCTAAGTTGGCATCCCCGATTTTACATGTCATACATATATGTTGAAATTTGAGTCGTGCTTCGTTTCATATATCGCCAATAGGTTGCGGTTATATGTACCTTATTTTTTCAAATTATGCTTTTGCATTGATAAAGTTAGTTCAGTTCTTTTTATGTCGGTTAATGTTAGTATTGTACTTCCTTTTTGAATTTATTTTTATGCTCGAGATATATATATTTTGAATAAATTTTTTATTTAGTACTCACGTATTATTACACAATCGCCAACGTTCAAGACAACCCGCCACTTTGGCAATCCCAACTTTGTATGCATTGAATTGGCAATCATGTGCTTCATTTCGTATAATGTCACCAATAGATTGCTATAATACGTAAGTACCTCTAATTCTGTACATTACTATAACATTAGACTGGCCGCAATATACCAATTTGGCGTGATTTCAAAATCATGCCAAAAATGAGTAGCCAACCAATATGAAATTAATATTATGAGTATTATCTTAGCCTGTTTTATCTTTCCCTCCAGTAATCATTAATTAATTCAATATATTATTTTTTTTTATATTTCAGTATTTACATTTTTTTTGGCGATTATGTACTGCAAATATTTTTTTGCCCATTGCGATGTCTTTGGCAAAATTAATCAGTGGTATTTTTCTTAAATATGTTTTTTTTATCTGTTTTTGACAATTTTTAAAATTTTGTTTGATGTCTGTCTGAAATGCAAATAGCAAAAAAAATATTTTACAATATGTATATTGTGTTTGTATGAAAATGTTTATACTGATTTATTCAAAATATTGAGTCGTCTTTTATTTTTGATATCTTTTTAAGATTTAATTTTATGTTATAACCAGCTATACCCAGCTAAATGTTGCTGTGGCTCAGTCAGCTTTAAAATACTGGTACACCATAAAGTATGTCATGAAGCTTACAAAAGTAATAAAACACAAGAATTCAAACAAATCTATATGCATATAAGACGTATTTGTTGTCTGTCTGAATAAACTTTCTCTTTTACACTACATCATTTGGGAAAATTTTCAAATTTTGTTTGTGTGGTTAGTAGTAATGCTATAATTTTAATTGAATAGGCAGATATTGCATTTTTAAGTATAAAAATAATCATAACTACTGTACTGCATTTTTTGGAGTGAGTGAATATTAACATCGCACTGTTCAGCTACATGAGGGCTTTTGGCGACGGACCACGCAATTTTGAACCATGGTCAAGTGACGTGGACGACACCTGAGCTGGAACCCCCTTCTCCTAACTACCACGCCACACCAATTTAGCAGGAATATATATATTTTACCAATACTTAGCTGGAATATTCTTTGAAATTCACTCTTCCAAGATATATGACAGCACGGGTTCTATGAAGAGTATTTTAGCGGGGAAGGCAAATAGTTTTGTAGCAGATATTATATTTTCAGCTGCCAGCGTTTTCAGCGGATTGCAAAGATTATCATTTTTGTCCCCCAAAAATAGTTAATGTCAAAATCTAAGTGTCTTATGTTTATGGAGACCTTAGAAAACGATTTGACTATTTATTTTAAGTGAATGGTGTATATAATTAATTTTACAGTGGAATATATTTAATTAATTTATTAGCTCAAACGGATTAAATTTCCCTAAGTGGAGTATTTTGTTTATGTATGTCCCTTAATTTTCAATGTAGTGACCTAAAAAAATATTGCATGAAAAAAATTTCAGTAAATCATAATGCGGTAGATAAAGCATTAACGTGCATCGCTCTCCTACACTTCGGGTCTTGCAAAGCTCTAATAAAGTTTGAGCTATGAAAGTAGCTAGACATTTGCCAACTTGACTCTATTGTCAACATTTCGCTATTTTTTTTCTATTGAATCACCATTGTTATTTAGGAAACGGTGTTGCTTGCGAGTATTACAATTTTAACATAAAATAAATTCAACAGAAAGTTATATTAATGTATGACACTTTCAGTTATAAATTATTTACAATATTTTAAGCGTCACAAAACTTTTAACAATGTGTTACTTTTGCTGAGCAGAGATCAGCTTAGGGAGGTATTTTCAAAAATCAACCCTCAAGAGTTTTACGGGGAGTTATAAACAAAAAAAAAAAAAAAAAAAAATCCTTTTTATCAGCTATTAGATCTACAGACTTAAAATTTAACAAAGGTATTTTTCTTTCTTTTTTTCTTCAGCTGAGATATGTGAAAAGCTTTTTTTGTTTAATTTGGTAATTCACTTAAAATTAACTCATTAAAAACTTCTTTATCCTTCAATATGTGTTGTTTCACTTTCCAGTTCACCCGTGCGAAGAACGGGTATACCAGCTAGTATACAAATAAACTTAAAATGGAAATAAAAGAAAAAAAAATCAATATGTATCATTGCTCAAGCTTGCTTTTAACACTAATGAACCCATTTAAAGAAATTGCTCCAAGCAAAGTTTTGCAAACAGTTAAAGCCATCGAAGAAATATTATTTATTTTTTTAGATATTACTGATGATAAAAGATATGTATGTGTTAATAAACCTAACTAGTCGTTACGTTGTGTGTTTTTGAATACGTTTTTTCTTTCTGTTTTGATCAACGGTTCTGATGTTGTAATTTTTTGTGGCTTTGAGGACGGTCGCTTGGAAGAAACGAAGAAGATATTCGTGAATTATCTCTGTTCTTGCTTCTGAAATTGGTGAAAAAAAAATTTTTCCTTTAAGTTTATATTCTTACAAGGACTTGGTAAGCATTGTTTTTTTTTTTTTATTTTATGAACGCAAATAGACTCAAGGTGAGTCTTTGAAAGTCTGACTATCCCATGTTAAAAAACAAATAACAATACAGATGGAAGATAGCATGGACGCAGGGAATGCAAAATACTTTCGCACTCCTATGTCTATAAAGGAACTCGTCTTACGAGCCGGTCAAAGAAAAATATCTGAGATAAATATGTTTTTAGAAAATAAACAAAAACCGTCATCTATCCCCAAAATAAACCCACAGTTGTTATATATGGAGATAAAAAGTAAAATCCCCAAATTTGATCAAATTTCTAACATGTCATTCACTAGAAATGGAAAATTACGTTTTGCCACCTCGGATCCAGTATGTGCAATACAAATTCTATCTTTAGATCAATTATTCAATATTTCGGTTAATGCAAGTGTCATATGGGAGGGTATTACTTCCCGCTTCTTACTGTATGAAGTTCCTACTAATGTATCATTGGAAGAATTATCTGCGGAATTACAAGACAGTAATAATTTTGAGATTGTAGAGATTCGCAGATTTATAAAATCGGGTACAAATCCTGAAATATCCCCCGTTCTGATAACCATACTTGGAACTGTATTACTAGATAATGTTAAGCTTTGGTTTATCAATCATACGATTCAATTATTCATTGACAAACCTAGACAATGCACCAAATGTTTCAGTTTTTCTCATCCATCTCGATTTTGTCAGAGTCCAGCTATATGTTGTATTTGTGGTTCTTCTCACTCAGGAGAGTGCACTGTAAATGCGAACTGCATATATATATAAACTGTAAGGGTAATCATCCGGCAAATTTTTCTCTCTGTTCTTCGTTCTTAGCAGAAAAACAAATTATGGAATTAAAATGTAGACAGCACGTAACATTAAGTGAGGCGCGACGACGATTTCGTGCATCTAATTCCGAAAATCTTTCGACAGTACTTAAATCTAAATGTCAAGAAAATAACATACAAGAGTTAGACAAGTTTGAGAAGATGATGACTGCTTTCCAAACAGTTGTGGAGAAACAAACGGCATTCCTAATGGAAATTTTACAAAAATCAATGGAAACAATGCTCTCTCAAGTATGTAGCATAGTGGATTTGACTACGCGATCTTCTCCCCCAGGCAGGAAAAAAAGAGCATCCGACATGTTAAAAACATCCATAAGCCCAGTTCAAGTTTTTTCTGGGAATAGTGGAAAACTTAACACTGAACTTGCATAAAAAAAATACTGTATATATGTTCTTGATTTTTGTATATATCTTATCATTCAGTATATTTTACTACATATATATATATAATTTTTTTTCTTTCCTCAAAAGGGAGGAAATTTTTGAAAATTCAGTGAAATAATTTTTTTTCCCTTTTTTATGAACTTTTTACAATGGAACTGTAGAAGCTTAAAAAATAAAAACATATGGTTAAATATCCCTCCCTTTTCTCAAGCAGATATCTTGATTTTTCAAGAAACCTTTTTAACCAGTGAAGATACATTTAATTTATCAGGGAAAAAGATTTTCAGAAAAGATAGACAAAATAGATCAGGAGGTGGCTTGTTAATAGCTGTACCTTTAAATGTTTCTGCTCAACAAATCCCTCTACAGATATCACAAATAGACGATTTAGAAATACTTATTGTCAAAATACATATTGAAGATATTTCTTTTTATGTTATAAATATCTACGCATCACGTGGACTAAATATTAACTTAATAAAATCTTTTTTTGAATTATTAACAGATCCTTTCTTCATTTTTGGTGATTTTAACCTGCATCACACCCGATGTGGGGATCGGATCACAGCTCAAGGAATAGTGATATTTTTATTGACTGGTTGACTGATTCTAATTCAATACTTCTAAACACAACTGTTCCTACTTATAGAAATTCCACGGGTAAAACTTCTTTAATTGATCTCACAATTTGCTCCTCGAATCTCTATGGACATACTAACTGTTACGTTTCAGATTGTTTCTTTGACAGTGACCATTCTCCAGTAATTACCGAGTTTTCATTAACAAGACCCAGTAAAAGGTTAATCAAAAAAATTGACTGGCAAAGGGTGAAAAATGAAGTGCAGATTATATTAAGCAACCCAGAGAAGAATATAGATAATTTTACTGATACAATTTCAAAAATTATTTACAGTAATACCAGAGTTGTTCAAATTTCTAATAAATCTTTCCCTCCATGGTGGAATGGTACTTGCCATAATTTTTATAAATTAAAAAAGAAGTTCAGAAAAAAGGCTATCCGTAGCATTTCTCCGCAATTATGGATCAAATACAAACAATACGCTAGTAAACTCAGATTTCATATAAAAATGCCAAAAGATTGTATTGGGATAATATTTGCAATAATGTTTCTAATCCAAAGATATTTTTTAATATTCTGTGTGAAAAAGCTCTCTAATACTAAGAAAATAGAACCCAAGTATAATATTCTACAAGTTATAATAATAGATATATTACTCAACCTCAAATTCAAGCAAATATTTTTGCGGACTTCTTTGCATCTAAAAACGCTTACCATGAACCAATTCTTTTGGACTTTTTCCACAAAGAGGACAACAATCTTAATAAACCTTTTCATATTTTTGAAATCCATAGAGCAATCAAACTTTCTAAAAATTCAACTCCTGGAGCTGATCATATTACAGCATCTTTTTTAAAAAATCTGGATCGTAATGGTTGTGAAATAATATTAAGATATTTTCAAGATTTATTTGATAATGCAATAGTTCCAAACTCTTGGAAACATGCATTCTCCCGATTCCTAAACAATGTAAAGACAAAACTCGCATATCCTCCTATAGACCAATAGCACTGACTTCCATCTTTTCAAAAACATTTGAAAGAGTTCTCACCAATAGATTAAGCTATTTTCTAACCACAGAACGAAAACTTCATCCTCAACATTACGGTTTCGTCCTTTTAAAGATAGCAGAAGTGCTACCTATCTCATTCATAAAGCAATAATGGATGCAAATTAAAAAAGAAATACTTTGTTGGAGTAAGTTTGGATATAAAAATGCATACGATTCAGTTTTATGTAGATGGTCTTCTTTATAAATGCCTACAAATCGGTATTACAGGAAAAACAGCTATTTGGATCCACAAATTTCTCACTTATTGATCTTTTCAAATCAAATGGAGGGGCTATCTTTCCTCCATAAGGATATTTCCCCAAGGTCTGCCACAAGGAAGTGTTCTATCCCCCATTTTATATACTATTTATATGTATGATTTTTTTGAAGCTCTGGAAAATGACATCGAATGCTCTGTTTATGCGGACGACGTTTTTCTTTACTGTTCTCATCATTCTCTTGATTATATTTGCAAAAAAATGCAAAACACGCTGAACAGAATTTCTCAATGGTGTAAATATTGGAAGCTTTCTCTTAGTCCAGATAAAAGTACAATATCAGAGTTATCAAACAAAAGAATTACTACGTTTCCTAATATTTTATTGGAGGGACTTTCTCTCCCTTGGCAATCCTCTATCAAATATTTAGGAGTTCATTTTTCCAAGCGGATCCAGAATATTTCATTAAGAAACCAATTAAATAACAAAGCCTTGAAAAAATTAATAGCTTTAAGGCTATGGCATATAAGCATCATGGACCAAGAACAGCATATCTAATCAAAATAGTAAATAATAGTATATGCAGTATTTTCTACTACTTTAGTCATATAATAAACAAATGGTCTGATAACCAACTGAAATCTTTTAATATCATTCACACCAAAGCACTTCGAATTGCACTGGGACTTCCACAATGGACCCCAAACATCGTACTTTTAAAATTGGCTGGACAAGAAATTCTGTCGGACAAAATACGAAGATTGGCAAATAAGTTTTTCCTTTCTCAAATTTCTAGCCAAACCTTTTCTCCATTATATAGCAATAACCCTGAGTTTCTGAATCTCAATATTATGGAAGAAGATAAAAATTCTATTATAAATATACTAAACCCTTTGAATGCCGTTAGTAGTCACATTATCTCAATCCCCAGAATAACATCGTTTTCAATTCTCCCATGCAATATATATATATCAATAATTTCGCATTTCAGGATAAAAGCTTACCAGTTCAAATTATAAGGGGCTTATTTGATGAAACGGTAAACCGTAACTTCCAGGGGACTTTTATATAATAGCTACTGATGCCTCAAAAAATGAGCAAATTACATCTATTGCAGGTATTACGGCAAATTCCCATTTTGCTTATAGAATAAATCACAATAATTCTATTTTTACAGCTGAAGCTCTGGCTATTTGCCAAGCTCTAGATGATCTATTATAAACAAGAATTTGTTAATTTTGTCTGATAGTCTCTCTGTTCTTCAAAATTACTCAATTAAATCCCATAGTGTCATCCATAAATTAGCTAGCAAGATTTACATTCTATCACTTTATAATAACCAGTTGATTTTACTTTGGACTCCGGGACACTCAAATATATTGTGGAATGAACAGGCAGATAATCTCGCAAGAACTGTCACAGAGTTTAATGTTTACATCGACTGGGTTTCCTCAGAAGACATCAATAAAAAAATATATCAAGAGAGTTTTAAAAAAGCCAATGATAATTTCTATTCAAGCAAATATTTTGTAAACTTGGGAAATATTCCTAACATAAGCACCATCTCTAAATGGACAAGAAACAGAAGAGAAGAAATCCTATGTACTCGAATCTTCAGCAAAATGATCATCACTCCAGGACTTCTGCATAAATTCAATTTATCGGATAACGCAAATTGTAGATCTTGTAATTGCTTAAACGATTTGGACCACATCTTGTTAAACTGCAATAGATATATTCATCCTCGAAATCATCTAAAACATTTTCTCAAAATCGATCCACATCACAACCTGACTTTCAAAGAATTATTGGAGAAAGCTATGTCTAACAGATTAACATTCAGATTTTTTATCCAGAAACTGAAATATTTTGACATCTACTAATTTTTAAGAAACATCTGTCTTTTAGGGGATCATAGCCTTTGTTGCTCCATATCCCACAAAACCTGAACTGAACTGATGATAAAATTTTGAAAAGTAGTTAGATACCTTTATATAGTGGCTAAAACAATACTCTTAAGTGATTAATAATTTAATAAATTTAAGTATAATTCTTTAATTACATACAATATTTCATGGAGGAAATCACATAGGTGAAAAGTTTTTCACATTAATACATGGTAAAAAATTAATTATTTTTCTTTTGTGTAGTATACAAAGATCAACTGAAACACAGTTACAGATATATTTCTATTTTAGGCATTGTTCATTTTATTTGAATTTATGTATTAATAACTTTGGTAAAAACCTTTTCGAATTTTTAAACTTATCCAAAGATGGAAAGTTTTCTTATGTAGTTAATCATGTCAATAATGTGTAATTATATACACATTTTTTTTACCATTTTACTTTTAAGTTCCACAAAAATATTAAGATTTACGGCTCAAGTGTAGTATGGGGGGTGCTCTTTGGATTTTTATTTAGATATAGTGAGATTATGAATTCATTATGGCTTCCGTACACCTATCGCTAAATGAAGTAGCTTGGTGACTGATTTTGGTCGCCAAAAGAAATCGACAATATACTACACTTTAACAGATTTCTGTTTCAAAGGAAATTGGCTTTTTATATCTCGATTATATTGTGATCCTTTTTATGAAGTGATTTCGCTACTGATATATTATACTGTCAACCTACAATGAGGTCAATTCATGTGACGTCACAATCACGTGATGAGGATAGCACGTGAATATGTTTTGGTTTGTTTCCCGCTTAACTACTAGCGTCTCAAATAAAACACAGCTTTCAATGGGCGTTTGGACGAGTCTATTCTGAAACGCAGGAGAAATGGGTATCTCCGAGCCGTGTTGGATTTGAGACCATACAGTGTTGTGAATGAAAGCCACGTTGTTTTGAATAAGCTTTGTTTACAAAGTGAAAATAACTTGATGTGTATTCAGAAGAAATGTCGTGTTTTTAGTTGAAAAACTATATTGTTTGTGAATTTTATTTTTTTGTAGAAATTATCTATATTTGCAATCAATAGTTTTGAAAAGAATTAGTTTCTGCGTAACAAAATTTGTACTTTACTTTGAAGAGGTTGGGAAAAATAATAGTTCATCGGCATGTGACATTCGTTAAAAAATTCTAACAATGAATTAGCTTTTTTCTTTATCTGAGAATAATCTTCAAAGAAATACTGGATGTACGATTATTTTAAGTGTATCTAATATATTTAAAGAATTTTGATTTTCTAGAAATTGAATGAAAATTGGCTTCTCTACCAATTTTTGTGATATGATTCAGAAATATATGTTTGAACTTTTTTAAAAAAAGTCAAAGACAAAAATTTTACTGCTTGGGAACAAAATTTCATTTTATCGGACGCATACCGACACAATAAAAATGACTTAATATTATTTTATAGTAGTTTAGTGAGAAGAACATTTTGAATGTGTGTGTGTGAAATACGGGCTCGCGTTAGACCTTCCATTATTTTTTTATATTCATACAATGAAAATTTATTTAGCTTATGATAAACTTTAATTTAATTAATATTGAGACATGTTATATTCTAAAAATTGGAGAAATGTATTTTGTTCAACAAATAGTATTGTTAAAACATTTTTTAAAAATTTGTATTTTATTTTATGCAAGCTAAGTACTTTAAAGTTTAAATTTTTATTTCCTAATGCTTTTTTAAATTGAATATTTTCTAATAAATTTCTTTTTTCAAGTACCTCATGTTATATTAATTATAATGAGTTTCATTCGAAGTCTCTCCAATTCAGGGTTTTTTTAGCTTTGAGATGGTCTGACAAAAGGGGATACCAGCAAACATTGTAATGTTGACATTGTGGATATGGGGGAAAAGAGGAAGTTGGAGAATGTTTTAAAAACAGGTTGTGTGATTGAGTACAATAATGGAATAAGAGGCATATATATAAAAAAATAAGCAACAGTTGGTTTGTTTTCCAGAAATGCAAAAATATTCTGTTGCATGACTCATTAATCCTTATTTCCCACATGGAATTTCAACTTTTAAAATTTTCATTATTGAACTTATATAACT
Source organism: Trichonephila clavipes (assembly GCA_019973935.1). NCBI lineage: Eukaryota > Metazoa > Arthropoda > Arachnida > Araneae > Nephilidae > Trichonephila > Trichonephila clavipes. The sequence goes on along the minus strand of BMAU01017116.1, from coordinate 33,278 downwards.
TTCGAAAGAGTAAAATTTTTATTTTATCTATCAGTGTTCATTACAGAAGTATTTGTGTTCTACACTACTCACTTTGAGAGTTTCAACTAACACCCAATGTCTTTTCCTCAAAAAACCAGTGTGAAATTTTTTTTTGAATTGTAAAAGAGAAATACGTTTCCGTTAACGAAAGGCCCGCACACTGCAATAAACTAATTTGGATAAAAAATCATGCTGGAATTTCAACTGTGTAAGTTTTTTTAAATGTCTTTGCAGTTTTATATATATTTAACTTAATATTTAGCATTCACATTAACATTTTTAAATCTCATCTATACTAGACAGATACAACTAATCTTCATTCTAATGAAAATGGTATGATCCAATGCTACTTTAAAAATTAAATAAGGGATAAAAACATGTGCTCACAGCATGTCTCAAGATTAAATAATGCAATGCTAGATACTCACGATAGAGTAAAAAATTACATACATTGCTTAGAAATCTAAAGCAAAATGTAGAATGAGTCAACAGATGTAATGGAATGTATGTGTCCTAAATTAATAGAATTTTAGACTTTGCTCCAAACTTTCTAACAATATTTCAAAGATTTGAGCATTTAGAGTATCACCATGAAGTTGGGAAGGATTTTTAATCACTCTGTGTTACAAAAACTGTAGATAATTTGTTTGAAACATTTATGAAAACAGCACCATTTCATTAAAAAATTCTACATTTTTTTCCATACATGTATTTTCTATAATATGGAAATTTTACAACTGAATTTACTTTTCTCTTACCGAAGTATACATTACAATTTTTTTTAAAGAAAGAAAAAGAATTTTATGTGCATAATATTTAAATAGTTATTTAATAAAAAATTATTATTAATAGAAAATTTATCAATATTTTCACTCAGAATTTTGTTGCTAATGTAAAAGGGTAACTTACATAAAACAATCTGTTGAATATTGTGAATAGGTATTAATATCAGGAAGATATTAACAATATGGATAGAATATTTGTTACTCTGAAAGTAACTGGATAAAAGTTGGATATTGGCAGTTAGAGCCTCAATTTGTTCTCTATTTGTCCTTATAGTATTCATAGAGTCTGATTTATACAGCAGATCATGAACTGCTTTATTTACTTATAGTGAATTCATGTAATGTTTAAATTAAGTGTCAATAAATAATGTATATTAAAATGAGTATGATTATTAAATAAAACTGTCCGATAAGAATTTTCTTAATAAGCCTATTTCTTTAAACAAGTTTCTTAATTTATTTTTAAAAATTCAAATTCATTTCTTTCTGAATGTTGAAGATGGGCATTTCTAAAAAAAATTCAAACCTTTTGAATGGTAATATTTACAAAGGAAGTCAAACAATAAAACATTAAATGTTTGTTTATAATTAAATTATTTCAGATATCCCAAACCCCTTTAAATCATAGTTTCCCAAACTTTTCTGTCTCATAGACTCCTTGTCATGTTTTCAGGTTTGGAGTAGACCCCCTGCTTACTTAATATTGAATTTTTTTCAAATTCATCAACTTTAAAGCATAGAAAACTAATTTTAATTTTAAACATTTATTAATGTAATTAAAATCACAATTAATGTAATTAAAATCACAATTAATTAAATAGAGATTACAATTAGGTTGAAATCACAATTAATTTAATTTACGTCAAATAATTTGTTACATAAAATAACTCAGCAAAAAACAAATGCTTTTAATGGGATGAATGAACCTGAGGCTGTGTAATAACAATTTTTGAACATTTGGCATCAATTTAGTCAGGTTTAGTCTTAGCTTTCCTCGATTAGTAATGTCCAGTCAATTTCTTTTCTTTTGTTAGGAGATTGGCAACCACGTTGAAACCTCTTTTTACTAAGTACGAGGATGGAAAAGCAATTAAAAATTTTCTCGCGATATTATTTAATATAGGATAAGTAAAAGGTATATCTTTTTGAAGCCAGGATTTTTGAAATCCATTTTTAAGCTGTACTTTGAGTTCTTCGTTTGTACTTATTCCAATCAGTTCATCTTGTAGTACGTCATCCGTCTCTTCAATGCCAGCATATGGATTAATTAACCACTGTGGTATTACCACATAGTAAAAATATCTTTATACTGAATTTCAAAATCTGAACAGAGGGCATTCAAATACCCAATGTAGGTTAAAATGTCATCTTCTTTCTAGTTTGTCTGAGACAAATTGAGAAACTGAAAATATTCACATTGTCCAATATTTTGATCCATTAGCTTAATTCTGGCAAGAAACACTTAAATGATGGACTTTGTTTTAATCAAATTTAAGCTACCACCTTATATATAAATATATATATATATATATATATATATATATATATATATATATATATATATATATATATATATATATATATAACTGCAAGCTAACATTATTAAATTTACTAAACAAATCTACTAAGTAGGCAATGCTTGTTTTTTCTGGCTGATTAAATTTCCTCTTAAAATTTTATCTTTAGAATACAAAAACTAAAATAGTCTCAAAAAGTGCAAAAACTCTTATCAAACACAAGCCTTTCAACAGCCACAGGACTTCCGTGTGAAGGAGTAATTGATGAAAATACTCGTCATTTTCTTCACATTACTAAAATTGAAAATATCAGTAGCACAAATTTTTTTGAATGCCTACGTATGGTGTCAGCTTTAACTCGCATTTTATTTCTCATGTAAATCCAAAGAAAAAGCGCACCACCACAAAGTGCAACCGCTTTATTATCGTTTCTGTTAGACATTTAAAAAAGTCGGATCCAAATTTTTATGATCTGCTTGTGTTGTTTTTCCAATCCCGTTCCATGATCTCAATGAAAGTAAGCACACCGATTCGAACCCGATCTTTTTGAGTTTCGTGATTTGAGGTTGGCAGCAACTGCCATGCAAATCGAGCTAGTATTTAAACTCGGCTCATGTTAGTTTTTGAAAAGGAAGGAGAAACGGAAATATAAGAAGTATGTGAGTGGTTTAACTCTTAGAGGGAGAGAACAACTGGTTGGCAATGCAACTGCAGGTTGCATCACCATTTTAGATTAGAAATTAATTTTATAATATTAGAAGACGGTTCGAATCGGATGTCTCTGGTAATGTTGCTTTTTGAACTTATTGTTTTTATCGCTCCAGTAACGAGCAGAGTGACTTTATGATTGATTATTAAAGGCCAATTTTAAGAAACTGTTTTTCGTCTTCATGCCTCCTCGACACATAAATTTCACTGCTAGCTTTGCAAAATTTAAATTGGTTTACCTATAAGTGTAACAAATTTGGTTATGGGCCCAGTCCATGTACTGTGTCGAGGCAGGCTAAGCAGTTGAACCAGGCCATGAACTTTGTCTATTTAAATACTGTTCCAGTCTAGAACTATTTTTATGAACTCTGTTGCTAGTACGCTAAATCGAGTAACAGATATGGAGTTTAACAACCAGATATCAGTGTTGACTCAAAACAACTGGAACACGTGGAAGCATGATATGCAAGTACTCTTAATGCATTATGGTTGCTGGCAGTTTATAATACAGACCAAGCCAGAGCAACCTGATGAAGAGGCAACATACAAGGAAAAATTAGATCTACAACTTCGTAAGGATAGATGTTACACGTTGATCTATACTAACATCAGTTCAGATTTGAAAAATCTGATAACGGAAACAACTGACGGAGTAGCGGCATGGAAGATATTAAAAGATCACTTCGAACCAGTCACAAGAGCAAGAGTAATTCAACTATTAGATCAATTTTTGGAACAAAATACCAACCAGGGAAGATGTTGGAATCTTCATATCTCGTGTAAAGACAGCGGCAACCAGACTACAAGAAGCGGGTCATAAATTGGACGACCTGTACATAGGATTTCAATTAATAAGGTGGCTTCCTCAGGAAATCCAGTCTACCGTGCAACAAATCTACAGATGGAAAGAAGACTTCAGAGTTGTCAAAATTGAAGCAGAGCTGATATTAGAAGCCAATCGTCTTCAGTTGATGAAACAAGATTTGGAGAAAGCGGAGAATGCTTACTTGAGCAGTTTCACTTCGAAGAAGTCGAAGACGTTACCTGGTGCTACGGCTGCAGCTCATGGAGATCCAAATGGCAAGAATGATTACCAAAAGAAAAGTGGTAAGGTATTTAACTGTAAAACTATTAAAAATGTTAAACAATCTATTAAGACTATAGGTCCGTGTTATGTATGTAATAAGTACGGACATCTTAAAGTAAACTGTAAAGAGAAAAAGTCTCTACAAAAATCTCCTTCAACTGTAAATGAAACTTTTAACACAGAGTTTAATATAAATTTAAGATTTTGTGAAGCTGAATGTAGTCTTTTAGAACTAGATAAACAACTCGTAACTAGTTGTATCTTATTTGAGGAAAACTCTGATAAAGGTGTTTGGGTAATAGATACTGCTGCCACGAGTCATTTTTGTAATGACAAGAGTTTATTTTTAGATCTTAAACCGATAACTAACATGAAAATGTCGTTAGCAACGGAGGATAAAAGTTGTCCCGTAGAAGGAATCGGTACACTTAGATTTCGGGTAAAATATAAGGGGAGTTTTCATGAAATAACTTTGACTAATGTATTATTTAATCCTAAGTTGAGGAGAAATTTATTATCCGTTTCCAGATTAGAAAGTAAAGGTGCGCATTTTGTGGGTACTAAAGGTAAAATTAATGTTTTTAATAAAGACTGGATAAAATTGTTCTCGGCGACACGCCATGAACATTTGTATTTTTTTAAGCCAGATCATTATATTATACCAAAGAGTAAAGAAATTAGTTTTTTTAGTGATGTAACCGCTAAACAAAAAACGGATCAATAGAAATATGGCATCAACGCTTTTGTCATGTTAATAACGATTACTTGGTAAAAACTAGTAAAAATGATAGTGTAAAAGGTCTCCCACGCTTAACTGATAATGGTAAGACTCATTGTATACCGTGTAAATTAGCCAAGAGAGTTTCATTCAAAAAGACGGGGGCCGTAAGATCAAAACGTCCATTGGAATTGTTGCATATGGACCTCTGTGGTCCAATGCCAACTGAAAGCCAAGGCGGTAATAAATATTTCTTGAGTATAATTGACGATTATTCAAGAAAGGTGACTGTATTTCCCATCCGAAATAAATCTGACGTATTTCATACGTTTATAAGATTTCAGAAACGAGCAGAACGTTTTCTAAGTAAAAAAGGTAATAGCAGTTAGAACTGATGGCGGACTAGAATTTTGTAATAAGGATATGGATAATTTCTTGACAGAACTGGGTATAAAGCATGAGGTAACAAATTCATATACGCCAGAAATGAATGGGGTCGCGGAGAGATTCAATTTGACCGCTCTAGATGGCATCAAAACATTGCTTAAGTCTAGTGAAGTTCCCCATAAGTTTTGGGGAGAAGCATTACTTTGTTTCACTTATGCGTGGAATCGAATTTGTCACAAAGACAGTAACAAAAACGCCTTTCGAAAAATATTCAGGTAGAAAACTATCGGTATTGCATCTAAAACCTTTTGGATGTTTGGCATACGCTGGTGTGCCAAAACAAATTAGAAAAAAATTCGATATGCGTGCGAAAATAGGAATTATGATGGGATACGCACAACGTACTAAGGGTTATAGAATATGGTTGATAGTTGAAAATAAATTAGTCGAGACTATTAATGTAAGATTCGATGAAAATAAGAGGGGAATTAATTTTAGACAAAAAGTTAATAGTAACCTTGGATATAATTTAAACCTTCCTGATTATTATGATGATGAGGATGATTTTGATAAAGTAAAAGATTCATTAACGAGTCGTTTAGTTTCAAAGACAAGTACGGAAATGTCCTCAACATCTGAAAAGCCAGGTGTATCTTCCGATAATCGTAGCTTGATCCCATGTACAGAGGTTAAGTGGATTCGAAATATAGGTAGGAAAGTAACTGGATCTAACGTATATTATAGTATAGAAGGGGAAGCAACCCGATTGAAATCTTTTAACGAAATAGAGAGATACTGTAAGAGGCATAATATTGAGTATGATCCTAGTTTATTTAATTTTAGAAAAGACAATACCGAATCCCATTGATTTTCAGATTTGTCAGAGCAACAAGAAGCTCTTATGGTTGAAGTAACTATTCCTAACGGTTACAAACAGGCAATAAGATCCAGAGACGCATCTAAATGGCATGATGCAATGGATAAAGAAATTAACGTAATGATGGAACGTAAAGTTTGGGATTTAGTTGATCATCCGGATAATATAAAAATTTTAGAAAACCGTTGGGTTTATACCATTAAATATGATGAAAATAATAAAATTGTTAGATACAAGGCCCGCTTAGTTGCGCGAGGTAACACACAATTACGAGGTGAGTCATTTGACGAGGTATTTCAAGAATACAAATTAGAACTTTCGAAAGTTAAATCATTAAAACTAAGATGTTATTCAGACTCAGATTTTGCTACAGATAGGGATGATCGAGTGTCAATGGGAGGGTTCATAACTTTTATAGACGAAACTCCAATTTCATGGCGAACCTTCAAGCAAAAATCCGTTAGTCTGTCGACCATGGAAGCTGAGTATGTTAGTTTAACAGAAGCAGCTAAGGAATTCATTTGGCTAAAGAATGTAATTGATAATAAAAGTTTAAATTTGGAATTAAGTGAAAATGTAATGTTTTGTGATAATCAAGCTGCTATAAGTTTTTCAAAGTCACCGGTAGAAAATTGTAGAACAAAACATATCGATGTTCGTTATCATTTTTTAAGGATTTTGATATACGACAAGGTTTTCCAAATTAAATATATAGGTACCAAAAATAATTTGGCGGACATTTTTACCAAACCCATGGTAAAGGAAAAATTGTTAGAATTTTGTAGAAAATTATTTCTTTTAGAGAATAAGACTTTGTTTCTTTAAGATTAAAATATTAGTTTGTTTATTACAATAAAGATTGTGAATAAAATGTATTTTTTTGTGTTAAATTGTATAACATGTGATTATAGATTAAAATTAATTTACTGATTTGTAAGAGATAATGGTACGAGAGATTGGAAAAAGGGGGCCGATTGTTAGACATTTAAAAAAGTCGGATCCAAATTTTTATGATCTGCTTGTGTTGTTTTTCCAATCCCGTTCCATGATCTCAATGAAAGTAAGCACACCGATTCGAACCCGATCTTTTGAGTTTCGTGATTTGAGGTTGGCAGCAACTGCCATGCAAATCGAGCTAGTATTTAAACTCGGCTCATGTTTGTTTTTGAAAAGGAAGGAGAAACGGAAATATAAGAAGTATGTGAGTGGTTTAACTCTTAGAGGGAGAGAACAACTGGTTGGCAATGCAACTGCAGGTTGCATCACCATTTTAGATTAGAAATTAATTTTATAATATTAGAAGACGGTTCGAATCGGATGTCTCTGGTAATGTTGCTTTTTGAACTTATTGTTTTTATCGCTCCAGTAACGAGCAGAGTGACTTTATGATTGATTATTAAAGGCCAATTTTAAGAAACTGTTTTTCGTCTTCATGCCTCCTCGACACATAAATTTCACTGCTAGCTTTGCAAAATTTAAATTGGTTTACCTATAAGTGTAACAGTTTCGTCTATAAATTGAAGAGTCGAACCGATTGTGTTGTACTCTTATTTTGTCTGTTTCTTTTCTCTTTCGAAGTTACTTTGATTTATCAGGTCATCAATATATTTGATTCATTTAAAGATAAACACAAAGTTATCTTAGAAATCTTAAAATATTACTATTAAAAAATACAAAATAACGAAAAATTAAAAACATAATAACCTGTGGCTATTTCAAGTGAGTAAATTGTAAAAGATGGAACTGTGTACTATATATATCTTTCCTCAGGCCTATATATTTGAAATTGAAATCACAATAGTTTATTTTACAGTACCCTCAGGAGTAAAATGAAGTATCTACTGTGTGGGCCTCTACTTCCGAAAACTCCCTCTCGTCCCTTTTTAGTTATATAACACCGGACATACTGTGGGTGTTAGGAATGTCTGTTGTGACCCCACCCTAGAAATGGGAGAAAGTTGCAAAAAAAAAAGTGCAAACACGTAAACCGGTAATATTTCAATGCCCATGTAAATAAAAAAGAAACAAAAAAAAAAAACCTAGATGATGCTATTGTAGACCCCTATTTAACCTTCATGGACCCCGATTTATTTTTTCGCTGGCGTAGACCCCTTGTAAGTAGTCATCGAACCCTTGGGGTCCATATAGACCACTTTGGGAATCACTGCTTTAAATGATGTTAAAAACAATTTCAATTCCATCACAGAAGAATTCCTAATTATTAATCAAAAAATTTCATTAATAACCAACTGTTATTTTATACACTCTGCTCTCAAAAAGTATAAATCTCTTGTTAAACATTAAAAATAGGCATGAAAATTTTTAAATAAACAAAAATATCCATGTTATTGACAAATCTTATTATAAATTCATTTCCAAAATTATATTTACTTGCATTTCATGTTTCTGAATGTTCCATACTCTTTTCTATGAGAAATCATACATAGTATTTCGAAAAACATTAAACATTTATAGCAGGTAATTACTAAGGGAATCAGACAATGAAAGGTATAAACATTAACATTTCAAAATGGGACCATTTCATTCTACACATGTTTCTTATAAATTACACTATTTTATGAATTTATATGGAGTGATACACTACGTACCAATAAGTAATTGGACACATATGAGAAGTTTTTCCAAATTCAATGGTCTCAATTCTATACTGTAAATAATTCTTCTGCGTAAATAAACATAATTAACTACATAAAAACAAAGGACTTATTATAAGGATGCTAAAAAATAATCTAGAACTATTAATAAATATATAAACAAACACTGCAAGTAACCGCCGGCTTCGCACACTAACACCAAATGACAAATATACTAAACTGACACAAAGAGATTATGCTAAAAAATTATTAAAAATACTTCATACCTAATTATTAAACAAGGGTAATGCAAAATTATAATAAAAATTAATAAAATTTCTGAAATAAGCTTCATACGCAAGAAGTAAACATATCAAGCATACGAAATTTACACATTGATGCAAAACGCTGGGAAAAGTTAGTATCCTCGTCACGCGATTCCAACTTGGCGCCTCATTGTCGTGAATCAGCCTCATTCGAAATATGTATTTTGCCAAATGAAAAGACATCCGCTGCTGTGTAAAACGTGTAACCAAATACTCACTTCATTATTTTTCTGTGCCTGAATGTGCATTTGAACGGCTTTCACTATTGGCTGTATATTGTTTCATTTCGCGGAATGTTTCGATTTTATGAAATTTTTTGACAAGATAATACTTAAATGCTGAGATTTCTTTTACAAGAATCACTGCAATTGAGTAATTGTGAAAAATGTTATGTAATACTCAGCAAGCCAAAACTTTCATGGGGTATCTCATTATTTTAATTAAGATTTTTCATAGATGATATACAGAAAACCCATAAATGTATTGTTTTGTTTTAAGTAGATACGGGAAACCTGTGTACCTAGGGCCACTTTTTTTTCAATGCTTAAAAACAGAGCTACTGGCCTCTTCAAAAATGTGAAACTGATAAGCATTCATCATTATACAAACTACTATCCAATTGTAGTTAATATAAGTACTAAAAATAATAAATTCTGTGAAATAAAGGGATTTTAAAAAAGTTCACTACTGGCCCTAGGTAAATTGATATCATTGTACCAAGGGCCATTGTTTGGAAGTTAGGTTTCACTCTGTAATGAATAGAAAACAAACATACACACATGAATTTAATAAAAGAAACAATATCAGCTAATACATTGATTTATCATGTAACTATCTAAATTGTGATGCTCCAAATTATTAATGAATTACCCATATTTTAATTCAACATTATAGTTTTAAGAAACTGGTTCCAAAAGAGAGCTACATACATTGTTCATAAGAACCAAACGAAGAACTAGTTTGATATTCGGGGGCATAGCACAAAATGCCCCTTGACTCAATAAAGGAATCACGCCAAACAGCGCTCTTGTTCTTGTTGGAATGGAATCCAAGATGGCAACCTAGCAGTAATTTAAGGATACACAATAATTTTTAAGAATTGTTTGCAAATATATTAAAATGTATTTCAAATGAAGGATATAGGAAGAGGCTGAGAAAAACCAAGATCAATCAATAAATAATGAATATCAATATAATTTAGTAAAAAGTAACATGTAATAATAACAGCATGATATGCAGTATATAATAATGTTAAATATAATTTAATAATAATTATATATAATATTCATATAGTAAGATTTAATAACAATTATTATATATAATAATCATAATATAATTTAATAGTAATTATAAAAAAGAATAATCATCGTATTGTAAAAAAATATAAATAACGTATACGAATACTCATTTTACATAATAATTAAATAAATAACATTAAAATTATAAATAAATAACATAACAATTATAAATAAATATAGAAAAGTTTTTAAAAAAAACAATACATTATATGATTAATTATTACCAAGAGTAATAATTGCGTTTTTATTAATTATTAATAAAATAATTACATAATATATATTAAAGTTAGTAATGAATATCAATTACAAAGTACTGAAAGCTAGTTCCTTCAACAAATTTCATTGAACAAGGAACATTAAAAAAAAGCATGCAACTAATTTGATATTGGGAGTAATTGCGCCAAGCGCTCTAGTTACAGCGTTTGCTGTAACAGGAGTGGAATCCAATATGGTGGCCTAACGTTAATTTAATGATACACAATAATTTTAAAGAATTGTTTAGAAATACATTGAAATGTATTTCAAATAAAGGATATAGAAAGAGACTAAGAATAACCTAAATCAATCAATAAATAATTAATATCAATAATAGGTAATAAAAAGTAATATGTAGTAATAACAGTATTATAAGCAGCATATAATAATCTTATAATATTATTTTATCGTATTTATATATAATATTCATACAGTACGATTTAATAACAGTTATTAGAAATAATAATCATGTAATATAATTTAATCTAATATATATTATAAAAGTGAAAGTTTGTGAAAATCTTTGTTAGTCTTTCACGCAAAGACTACTGAATGGATTTTAATGAAACTTTACAGTAGTATAGCTTATACATCAGAATAGCACATAGGCTATAATTTATAGCATAGACTATAATTTATAAATATTTGGGAAAAGTGTCAAAAATATAACGATATTTGTCAAGTAAGTAGGAAAAAATTCTGTCTTCTGCTAGCAATTCTGGCATGCACTGCAAAAAAAACCCACGTCTGCATATATCTATCTTTTGTTTGTGAAAAGCATTTTTTGTTTTGGCGACGCAAGGTGCTCGCTTCTATATAATTATTTCCTCTGATATAATGCCTATTTTTTTTATTTCAGAATCAAACTAAGTTTTGAAGGGAGAGGTTGTTATAAATCTCTATTTTAATGTTTTTTTAAACATCTGATTATGCATATTTGGTAGTAAGAAATTGATCTTTTTTCCAAATAAATGCTTTTATCAGTTCTGATACTTAAAGTAAATAAGCTTTCTCTTTCACATTGCATCATTTGGACAAATTTTCAAAATTTATTTGTGGTTAGTAGTTAATTATAATGCTATAATTTTAATTGAATAGGCAGATATTGCATTTTTAAGTATAAAAATAATTATAACTACTGTACTGTATTTTTTGGAGTGAGTGAATATACGAACTGTCGCACTGTTCAGCTACACGAGAGCTTTTTGGCAACGGATCACGTAATTTTTAACCATGGTCAAGTGACGAGGACGACACCTGAGCTGGAACCACTTCTCCTAACTACCACACCATACCAACTTAGAAGGAATATTCTACCAATACTTAGCAGGAATATTCTTTGAAATCCACTCTTCCAAGATATATGGCAGCACGGGTTCTATGATGAGTATTTTAGCGGGGAAGACGAATAGTGTTGAAGCAGATATTGTGTTTTCAGCTGACGGCGTTTTCAGCGGATTGCAAATATTATTATTTTTGTCCCGAAAAAATAGTTTATGTCAAAATTTAAGTGCCTTATGTTTTTGTATGTTAATGAAGACCTTAGAAAATGATTTGACTACTTATTTTAAGTGAACGGTATATATAATTAATTTTACAGTGGAATATCTTTATTTAGTTTATTAGCTCTAATGGATGAAATTTCCCAAAGTGGAGTATTTGGTTTATGTATATCCCTTAATTTTCCATGTAGTGATCCAAAAAAATATAGTATGAAAAAAACTGCAGTAAATCATTATGCGGTGGATAAAGTATTAACGTGCATCGCTCCCCTACAGGGTGGGACTTGCAAAGCTCTAATAAAGCTCGAGTTATGAAAGTAGCTAGGCATTTGCCAACTTGACTCTATCGTTAACATTTCGCTATGTTTTTCATTGGATCGTCATTATAATTTAAGAAACGACGTTGCTTGCGAATATTACAATTTTAACATAAAATAAATACTACAGAAAGTAATATTAATGTATTATACTTTCAGATAAAAAATATTTACACTATTTTAAGCGTTCATTACACAAAACTTTTAACAATGTGTTACTTTTGCTGAGCAGAGATCAGCTTAGAAGGTATTTTCAAAATCAACCCTCAAGAGTGTTACGGGGGAGTTATAAATAAAAAAAAAATCATTTTTATGAGTTATTAGACCTACATACTTAAAATTTAACAAAGGTGTTTTATTTCACTCTTTTTTTTTGTTACCTGAGTTACGCCAAAACCTTTTTTTGTTTAATTTGCAATTCACGTAAAATTAACTCATTAAAAACTTCTTTATCCTTCAATCTGTGTTGTTTAATTTAAAAATGTTGTGTTGGTTTGTGTATGCGCGCATAACTCAAAAAGTTCTGCATGGATTAATCTGAAATATTGACACAACGTTGCATTTGTCTCTGGTCAGGATCTTATGTACTTTTTATTTCGAAATTCTCTCTAAATTTTTTTTAAATTTAATTTTTAAGTGATTTTTGGTGTTATGACGTCATACGACGTCACGATTCGCTCTGAATGCGAAAATTTAAACTTTACGCTTAGATTTTTCCAAATTATTGTATAACTCTTCTATGGTTATGTTTATGCGTTGTCATATTTATCTATTTATTGTCCTTTGATATGTAATTGGGATTATTTTTCGAATAAATCTTTTTTAAAAATTATTCTTTCAAGAACTCAAATTTTGTTTTGTAGGTTTGGCAACAGTTGGATAGCATTATCGCGGGATGTTTACGACTTTGATTAAATTCTACATCGTGTTTTTTCTGTAATTTTAAGCTAAATTTATTTCTCTTTATTAAGCGAAAATGAAACTAACATAATTGACTTCTGTACGCTACTTATTTTTCTACCAAATAATTTCCGTCAACCATTTACCTGAAATAAACAGACGTAGCCAAATGCCGCGATATAACATTCAATGTTTGGAAACAATCTTTTTTTCCCACTTGGAGATATTTTAATGTGACGAAATTAATCGACGCAGTTTTTAATAGGAATGTTTTTTCTTTTTTAAATAACTTTTTAAACTTCTTTTGATTCTTACGTATTATCGCAAAAATCGCCAGCTTTAATGATAACTCGCAAAGTTGGCCATTGTTGTACGCGCGGAATTGGCAATCATGCTTCGTTTTATGCAATATCGCTAATAGGTTGCGATAATACGTAAGTACCTTTCATTTGATGTTAGTATTGAAATACAAATGTTAAAACTAAGATTTTTTGATTTTGAGTCATCAAAATATTGCACCTTATTTTGTTTTTCATTGCTTTATAAGATTATTACTTTCTAAAACAGATTCCATTAGTAATTTGTTAAAAAAATACTGGAAGTTATTATGGTTTGTTTTTGTCAGGGACGTAGAGCTACCGCTGTATCAATGATGCAGGAGCCCCAACGAATGTTATTACAATTCCACTTACATGGTGCTCATATCTGAAAAAAGGGCCACAAAGGAATTCGGATACAAGGCCCACTCAGAGCTGTTTTGTAATTTCATATGTTTTTCTTTAAACCTTCACTTTAACTGCAGTCAATCGGCTTGAGTACATAAAATTGTATTGCAGAAACTCGAACTTAGGTCATCATACTGGCCAAGCAAACGCAGTGCGAGGGATAAATGCTGATCAAATTAGAGTAAGCATCAGTGAATGAGCAAAACAGACAGAGGGCTCAAATACATGTTGAGGAAGCAGGTTGTCATAAGATTGTAATTATTTTTTCAAATTTTACTTTCGCGTTGATAAAGATAGTTCAGCTCTTTTTATGTCAATTACTGTTCGTATTGTATATCATTTTTCAATTTATTTTTAAGCACAGAATATTTACTTTGGATAATTTTTATATATAAAATACTAAATTTAATTCTGTACACTATGTATGTGTTTAGCGAGTAGTATACCGATTAAAATCTTCCACCTACCGTAAAATCCGGCGTTATAACGCGCACTTTGAACACAAAAAATAAGATCGAAATTTACAGGTGTGAGTTATACGCTGGGTATAAAAATGAGGGCTTTAAAAATTAAAAAATAAATGAGCATAAAAAAGTTAAACTTCTAAATATTTCGAAATACTATTTATTTAAAAGACATGACATTCTTATTGAACTTAAAAGGTGGTAGTTCTAAAAGTATACTATTTTTGCAATTGCTTAGATAAACACCTTGAATAAATCGCTTCTAAACATAACAGCATTGCATTTGTACATTTCAGGTTTCTTCGTAAAAAAGGGGTGCACATTATATAGCGAATATACCTAAAATTTAAAAATTGCAGCTTGAAAGTATGGGTGTGCGTTATATGCCGGACTTTACGGTATTTTATCTTTCTCCAATGAATCTAAATTAAATTAATATATAATTTTTTATGGTACTTATATTTTTTCTTTAGTCGGCCATTTACCTAAAATCAAAAGACATCGCCAAATACTGCAATATGCATTCAATAAGGGAAGAACATTCTATGCCTGTTTGTGCACAATAATAATACTTTTTTGCACTTGGTAGTGAATTTTTCCACGAAATAGTTATTGTAGTTTTTAATAGTTGGGGCAATAACATTAGACTCACGAAATATCTATTTTGTGTAATTTCAAAATTTTATTTGGTGTTACTGTGAAATATAAATGGAAAAATTAAGATTTTCTGATGTATATTTTGTGTTTGTTTTGATATTTATGTATTATCGCAACCATATTGGCAACATTAGCACTTAATTGCCAATTCACCGTGTATGATGCGAACAAAATCGGGGTTGATATAGTTGCAACAGTACCCAAGAACCTTTGTTTGCAACTTTTTTTTTTGGTGATTTTATCAAAATGATAATTTGTTGTTAATAATTGGTTTTTGATAGCTTTTTATCATTTAAGTTTGTTATAGCTAGCTAGCTGTACCCAATCATGTTTTCCTGTGGCTCAGTCTGGTTAAAAAGAAAGAAAAGAGAAAGCACACATTTCTAATATCTTTAACTGCTTGCACTTGAGGTATGATTTTTTTTTAAAAAATGTGGAAATATACATTAACAAAACTTTTCTAAACAGATTTATTTCATTTGTAATTTGTTAACAGAATACTCCCAAGTTATTATGGGTTTTTTTTGTCATGGTATGAATCTAAAATTATTTGCATTGTCTCCATAGAAGAGGTGCCAAGTTTGAAAACAAATTAAATGACTCTTCTTGAGGTGAAAGGGTTAATTTTACAATGCTTATGAGTAGACATTTTGTGTTGCTTCATTGTCTGTATATATACAGAAATTGTCTGCTGTGCCTGCTTTAGAGCAGTAGTTGCCATTTTTCAACACTTCATGAACCACTTAATGTATAACTTTATAATTAGCGTTTCACTAATAGGATTGACCTCTATGTGGTGGAGCACTATAGCTATATTTACGTCTTTATTTAATCTTCTATGCCCTGAAAATAAGCGGTAAAATCCTAGGAGAGCCCACACCCTTGGCGACAAACCAAAAAAGGCGCCAAGCCAGAACAAGATGGTGCCAAGCGAAAGCGACAATGGTGGCAAGGAAATATAGCGGGATAAGGTGGATGCATAATGAAAATATATGTAAGCAATACAGAAATTAAACATTTGAGATAAAAAATATAAAAACAGCACTTACTTTCTTACTGCTGATCTTTTCCGAGTGGAGGGGACAGCGTAACAACAGATTTTAAAAAAGTCTTAAAGGTCTCATCGCTAAGCGAATGATCGTGTGAACGCCGCCATATTTATTCTGCAAGGTAATGGTCGAACATACATTCGGCGTGGCTGGCACGATTTCGAAGAAAGCGTTTTATTGCCGACCATGTTACATCATGCTGATCATTACATTTAGGACATTCATAACTCGAAGCAATCAATCCTTCCTTCATACACCATTCAATCAATTCTTTCTTACCTTTCGCATTCAACAAAGTAAAAAATTCTAAAGTAGATTCCCTCACGCACGCAACCAGCCCGGAGACCAACAACAAAATGAAATTCGAAATGCGCGCCCACAAAATACGAAAATGCTAGAAATAGTTAGGGTTGTCGTATGTAGTGTTTAAAAAAGTAGGGTTACCAAGATGGCGCAATTATCGCCAACCAAAGTAATTCGCGCCAAGGGTGTGGGCTCTTCTAGGAGTGAACCAAATAAGCTTCATGAAAAGCAACAATCAACAAACTGAAGTGTTTTGCCTACAATTTTCCAAAAAATGGTTGAGGTTACCAAAAATCGCTAACCTCAGGAATTATGTTTTTTTGTTTAGTTATTTCAGTAACTAAAAGCTTTTAGTAAAGAATAATTCGTGTTCCGTAATATGTTGTTTTGTTGTTCATCTTTTTTTAAACTGAATCTTCATAAAAGTATAAATAATTTCCCAATTTTTCTGCATACCATCCAAAATTTTTCACGCATCACCAATTGGTGACTGCTGCTCTGTAACACACATCAGTAATTATGTATTAGCATCACTGTAACAAAATTGGTGCCATGTATATCGTACCTTAATATCTAAACAATAAAGATTCTAACATTTTTTTATGAAAAAGAAATGGAGGGAAAATGTTGCGATTTGCATGGCGGTAATTTGGCTGTGGTGATGCTAATATTTAAGTACACAGATAACAAATAATTGTCCATGTGAAAAGCTGTCTGTGTCTAGATATAAGCCACTCTGTTTTTAAGATAGGCCCTTAACTTTGTTGATAACAATTGCTAATACTAATCGAATTGTGAATTGCAAAAATACTCCCATCATTATCAACACTTTGTCGTAGTTTTCTGCTGCAAAATCCGTGTTTATATTGGAATTTTCCTGGCGTATTCGATTAAAAATACCTTCAGCCTCTCATTGCGTTGAATTTCAGCTGTGTCAATTGATGCACGTTTAAAGTTAAATATTTCATTAGCATTTTTTATTTTTTCCTTTTCTTTTTTTTCTGATTTTTCTTTTTTTTTTTTTTTTTTTTCATTTTGAAATTTTATATGTTTTTGTTTTAATTTTCTTTTATTTTTAAGTGTAGTTTTAAGTTTTTAAGAAATTTTATATGCTTTGTTTGAATTTTTTTTTCTTTTAAGTGCAGTCAATTGGCTTCACTAGATAAAAATAATGCCTTGCGGGAAATCAAACTTAGGTTGTCATACTTGCAAGGCAAAAGTACTACAATGAGTGTAATTGCACATCAAACTGAGAAAGAATGGATATCAGCAAACGAGAAAAGCAGACAAAGAATGTCACAAACACAGGCTGAGGGCGCAGCAAAGCAACATGCAGCCAGACTTGAGGAAGCTCATTTGCGAGCACATCATTCGTGTTTTACAACATCAGAAAGATGTTAACCAAAAACAGCACATCTGCGTCAAACATGACTTTGTGGTGAGCAATCACACAATAACAGTCAACTTGCATTCCGGTACAACCCAGTGGAAGATTCTAGGTTCAGGCAGCATGTTCTCATTTACACAATGATGGAAGTGTATCCTTATTGCAATGTTCTGGAATTTAAGGGAGAAACCAAAGGAATGTTTTGTACCACTGAAAAAATTAAACTGCCTCAACTCAGAGAACAGAGCCATTACAAATTTTGCTTGCTAGATATACTGCGGAATCAAAACATTTCCTATATGACATCAGGAAATACAATTCATGTTTCCAAGTGACATTGTTTGGATAAATGTGCATTTGTGAACACACCTCTGATTTAATAAAAATATCCATAAGCATTGTAAAACTAACCCAATTCCCTCAATGAATCCAGAGTGGAGCCATTTAAAATTTATCTTCAAACTTGAGGTCGCCACTTTAAAGACAATGTAAATAAATTTAGAGTTCATAACATGACATAAGGACAAAAATAAGCTGTAATAACTTCAAGCATTTGGTTAACAAATTATAAATATCAGTTTAGGAAAGTTTTTCGTATATATATTTATACATTTTTTTTTAAAAGATCATACGTGCAATGCAAATTATTTAACATACTGAAAATATGTCCTTTCTGTTAAACAAGACTGAGCCACAGCAACGCGTGGCAGGGTACAGCTAGTATCTATATATAAAAATGTTGTGTTGGTTTGTGTATGCGCGCATAACTCAAAAAAGTTCTGCATGGATTAATCTGAAATATTGACACAACGTTGCATTTGTCTCTGGTCAGGATCTTATGTACTTTTTATTTCGAAATTCTCTCTAAATTTTTTAAAATTTAATTTTTAAGTGATTTTTTGGTTATGACGTCATACGACGTCACGATTCGCTCTGAATGCGAAAATTTAAACTTTACGCTTAGATTTTTCCAAATTATTGTATAACTCTTCTATGGTTATGTTTATGCGTTGTCATATTTATCTATTTATTGTCCTTTGATACGTAATTGGGATTATTTTTTTCGAATAAATCTTTTTTAAAAAGTTATTTTTTCAAGAACTCAAATTTTGTTTTGTAGGTTTGGCAACAGTTGGATAGCATATCGCGGGATGTTAACGACTTTGATTAAATTCTACATCGTGTTTTTTCTGTGATTTTAAGCTAAATTTATTTCTCTTTATTAAGCGAAAATGAAACTAACATAATTGACTTCTGTTCGTTACTTATTTTTCTACCAAATAGTTTCCGTCAACCATTTACCTGAAATAAACAGACGTAGCCAAATGCCGCGATATAACATTCAATGTTTGGAAACAATATTTTTTCCCACTTGGAGATATTTTAATGTGACGAAATTAATCAACGGAGTTTTTAATAGGAATGTTTTTTTTTTTTTTTTTTAGACAACTTTTTAAACTTCATTTGATTCTTACGTATTATCGCAACAATCGCCAACTTTAATGATAACTCGCAAAGTTGGCCATTCCATTTCGCAGATGTTGTACACGCGGAATTGGCAATCATGTGTTTCGTTTTATACAATATCGCTAATAGGTTGCGAGGATATGTCAGTACCTTTCATTTGATGTTAGTATTGAAATACAAATGTTAAAATTAAGATTTTCTGATTTTGAGTCATCAAAATATTGCACGTTATTTTTTTTCATTGCTTTATAAGATTATTACCTTCTTAAACAGATTCCATTAGTAATTTGTTAAAAAAATACTGGAAGTTATTATGGTTTGTTTTTGTCAGGGACGTAGAGCTACCGCTGTATCAATGATGCAGGAGCCCCAACGAATGTTATTACAATTCCACTTACATGGTGCTCATATCTGAAAAAGGGCCACAAAGGAATTCGGATACAAGGCCCACTCAGAGCTGTTTTGTAATTTCATATGTTTTTCTTTAAACCTTCACTTTAACTGCAGTCAATCGGCTTGAGTACATAAAATTGTATTGCAGAAACTCGAACTTAGGTCATCAAGCAAACGCAGTGCGAGGGATAAATGCTGATCAAATTAGAGTAAGCATCAGTGAATGAGCAAAACAGACAGAGGGCTCAAATACATGTTGAGGAAGCAGGTTGTCATAAGATTGTAATTATTTTTTCAAATTTTACTTTCGCTTTGATAAAGATAGTTCAGCTCTTTTTATGTCAATTACTGTTCGTATTGTATATCATTTTTCAATTTATTTTTAAGCACAGAATATTTACTTTGGATAATTTTTATATATAAAATACTAAATTTAATTCTGTACACTATGTATGTGTTTAGCGAGTAGTATACTGATTAAAAAATCTTCCACCTACTGTAAAATCCGGCGTATAATGCGCACTTTGAACACAAAAAATAAGATCGAAATTTACAGGTGTGAGTTATATGCTGGGTATAAAAATGAGGACTTTAAAAATTAAAAAATAAATGAGCATAAAAAAGTTAAACTTCTAAATATTTCGAAATACTATTTATTTAAAAGACATGACATTCTTATTGAACTTAAAAGGTGGTAGTTCTAAAAGTATACTATTTTTGCAATTGCTTAGATAAACACCTTGAATAAATCGCTTCTAAACATAACAGCATTGCATTTGTACATTTCAGGTTTCTTCGTAAAAAAGGGATGCACATTATATAGCAAATATACCTAAAATTTAAAAATTGCACCTTGAAAGTATGGGTGTGCGTTATATGCAGGACTTTACGCTATATATATATATTTTATCTTTCTCCAATGAATCTAAATTAATGTATAACTTTTTATGGCACTTATATTTTTTCTTTAGTCAGCCATTTACCTAAAATCAAAAGACATCGCCAAATACTGCAATATGCATTCAATAAGGGAAGAACATTCTAAGCCAGTTTGTGCACAATATTAATACTTTTTTGCACTTGGTAGTGAATTTTTCCACGAAATAGTTACTGTAGTTTTTAATAGTTGGGACAATAACATTAGACTCACGAAATATCTATTTTGTGTAATTTCAAAATTTTATTTGGTGTTACTGTGAAATATAAATGGAAAAATTAAGAATTTTCTGATGTATATTTTGTGTTTGTTTTGATATTTATGTATTATCACAACCATATTGGACACTTTAGCACTTAATTGCCAATTCACCGTGTATGATGCGAACAAAATCAGTGTTGGTATAATTGCAACAGTACCCAAGAACCTTTGTTTGCAACTTTTTTTGGTGATTTTATCAAAATGATAATTTGTTGTTGATAATTGGTTTTTGATAGCTTTTTATCATTTAAGTTTGTTATAGCTATCTAGCTGTACCCAATCATGTTTTCCTGTGGCTCAGTTTGATGGAAAAGAAAGAAAAGAGAAAGCACACATTTCTAATATCTTTAACTGCTTGCACTTGAGGTATGATTTTTTTTATTAAAAAATGTGGAAATATACATTAACAAAAGTTTTCTAAACAGATTGATTTCATTTGTAATTTGTTAACAGAATACTCCCAAGTTATTATGGGTTTTTTTTGTCATGGTATGAATATAAAATTATTTGCATTGTCTCCATAGAAGAGGTGCCAAGTTTGAAAACAAATTAAATGACTCTTCTTAAGGTGAAAGGGTTAATTTTACAATGCTTATGAGTAGACATTTTGTGTTGCTTCATTGTCTGTATATATACAGAAATTGTCTGCTGTGCCTGCTTTTTCAACACTTCATGAACCACTTAATGTATAACTTTATAATTAGTGTTTCACTAATAGGATTGACCTCTATGTGGTGGAGCACTATAGCTATATTTAAGTCTATATTTAATCTTCTATGCCCTGAAAATAAGCGGTAAAATCCTAGGAGAGCCCACACCCTTGGCGACAAACCAAAAAAGGCGCCAAGCCAGAACAAGATGGTGCCAAGCGAAAGCGACAATGGTGGCAAGGAAATATAGCGGGATAAGGTGGATGCATAATGAAAATATATGTAAACAATACAGAAATTAAACATTTGAGATAAAAAAATATAAAAACAGCACTTTCTTACTGCTGGAGGGGGCATCGTAACAACAGATTTTAAAAAAGTCTTAAAGGTCTCATCGCTAAGCGAATGATCGTGTGAACGCCGCCATATTTAATCTGCGAGGTAATGGTCGAACATACATTCGGCGTGGCTGGCACGATTTCGAAGAAAGCGTTTTATTGCCGACCATGTTACATCATACTGATCATTACATTTAGGACATTCATAACTCGAAGCAATCAATCCTTCCTTCATACACCATTCAATCAATTCTTTCTTACCTTTCGCAATCAACAAAGTAAAAAATTCTAAAGTAGATTCCTCACACACGCAACCAGCCCGAGACCAACAACAAAATGAAATTCGAAATGCGCGCCCACAAAATACAAAAATGCTAGAAATAGGGTGTGTCGTATGTAGTGTTTAAAAGTAGGGTTACCAAGATGGCGCAATTATCGCCAACCAAAGTAATTTGCCCCAAGGGTGTGGGCTCTTCTAGGAGTGAACCAAATAAGCTTCATGAAAAGCAACAATCAACAAACTGAAGTGTTTTGCCTACAATTTTCCAAAAATGGTTAAGGTTACCAAAAATCGCTAACCTCAGGAATTATGTTTTTTTTTTTTGTTTAGTTATTTCAGTAACTAAAAGCTTTTAGTAAAGAATAATTCGTGTTCCGTAATATGTTGTTTTGTTGTTCTTCTTTTTTTAAACTTAATCTCTTCATAAAAGTATAAATAATTTCCCAATTTTTCTGCATACCATCGAAAATTTTTCACACATCACCAATTGGTGACTGCTGCTCTGTAACACACATCAGTAATTATGTATTAGCATGACTGTAACAAAATTGGTGCCATGTATATCGTACCTTAATATCTAAACATTAAAGATTCTAACATTTTTTTTTTTTTTATGAAAAAAGAAATGGAGGGAAAATGTTGCGATTTGCATGGCGGTAATTTGGCTGTGGTGATGCTAATATTTAAGTACACAGATAACAAATAATTGTCCATGTGAAAAGCTGTCTGTGTCTAGATATAAACCACTCTGTTTTTAAGATAGGCCCTTAACTTTGTTGATAACAATTGCTAATACTAATTGAATTGTGAATTGCAAAAATACTCTCATCATTATCAACACTTTGTCATAGTTTTTTGCTGCAAAATCCGTGTTTATATTGGAATTTTCCTGGCGTATTCGATTAAAAATACCTTCAGCCTCTCATTGCATTGAATTTCAGCTGTGTCAATTGATGCCCGTTTAAAGTTAAATATTTCATTAGCATTTTTTATTTTTTCCTTTTCTTTTTGTTTGATTTTTCTTTTTTTTTCATGTTTTGAAATTTTATATGTTTTTGTTTTAATTTTCTTTTCAAGTGTAGTTTTAAGTTTTTAAGAAATTTTATATGCTTTGTTTGAATTTTTTTTCGTTTTAAGTGCAGTCAATTGGCTTTACTAGATAAAAATAATGCCTTGCGGGAAATCAAGCTTAGGTTGTCATACTTGCAAGGCAAAAGTACTACAATGAGTGTAATTGCACATCAAATTGAGAAAGAATGGATATCAGCAAACAAGAAAAGCAGACAAAGAATGTCACAAACACAGGCTGAGGGTGCAGCAAAGCAACATGCAGCCAGACTTGAGGAAGCTCATTTGCGAGCACATCATTCGTGTTTTACAACATCAGAAATATGTTAACCAAAAACAGCACATCTGCATCAAACATGACTTTTGTGGTGAGCAATCACACAATAACAGTCAACTTGCATTCCGGTACAACCCAGTGGAAGATTCTAGGTTCAGGCAGCATGTTCTCATTTACACAATGATGGAAGTGTATCCTTATTGCAATGTTCTAGACTTTAAGGGAGAAACCAAAGGAATGTTTTGTACCACTGAAAAAATTAAACTGCCTCAACTCGGAGAACAGAGCCATTACAAATTTTACTTGCTAGATATACTGCGGAATCAAAACATTTCCTATATGACATTTGGAAATACAATTCATGTTTCCAAGTGACATTGTTTGGATAAATGTGCATTTGTGAACACACCTCTGATTTAATAAAAATATCCATAAGCATTGTAAAACTAACCCAATTCCCTCAATTAATCCAGAGTGGAGCCATTTAAAAATTATCTTCAAACTTGAGGTCGCCACTTTAAAGACAATGTAAATAAATTTAGGTTCATAACATGACATAAGGACAAAAATAAGCTGTAATAACTTCAAGCATTTGGTTAACAAATTATAAATATCAGTTTAGGAAAGTTTTTCGTATTTATATTTTACATTTTTTTTATAAAAGATCATACGTGCAATGCAAATTATTTAACATACTGAAAATATGTCCTTTCTGTCAAACATGACTGAGCCACAGCAACGCGTGGCAGGGTACAGCTAGTTATAAATAAAAAAACACTATTAATTACAAGTAAACAAGAAAATATGTAATAAAATTTATAAATAAATGTTAAAAGAAGCTATTATAAATAACGAATATTAGATGATTATTAAAAAAGTAATAATTGCATTTTTGTATTACATTATGAATATAATAATTACATAATGTATGTTAAAATTAATTAAGAATTCTACGTAGTGGAAGCTTGCAATATGCAACTTGCACTGTAAGTTCCGTCAATGAATTGCATCAAACAAAGAACGTAAATTTTTTTTTAAACGTAAAATAAAATGAAAATAAACGATTTATAGCAATAAATGAAAGCACAACACTTATTCTTCTGAGAAAAAATATTCTAGTATTCACTCATTTCAGAAATATCCATATTCGAAAATAGCACAGAATTAAATAGAAGATGCAAAACAGTAGAAAAATTACATTGAAAATGGTTAAATTTTTAAGGAACTTAGAAATCTTTATTAAAATCGTCTGAAATTAATAGGGTTACAGTGGGAAAAAACCAATAAGTTATTTCTTATTTATGTTATCCCCATGGCAACTACATCGACAGACGATAAAAATATTAAGGTAACCATATTGTAATGTTATCGCCCATCTTGGCGAACATAAACAACAACTTGGTACTATGCATTTTTACAGCGTAAAATAAAGTATATTTTGCAATAATTAAAAGTACAACACTCAATCCTTTAAAAAAAAATATCCTAGTACTCTCCAATATTAGAAATATCCAAATTCGATAATAGCACAAAATAAAACAGACTGAAATAATAGAAGAATCACACTGAAAATGGTTAAATTTTTAAAGAAATCGAACTAAAATCATCTGAAATTACTAGGGTACCGCAAGTAAAAAACCAATAAAAGTTATTTCTAATATACATTATACCCATTGCAACCACATCCCCAGATGATAAAAATTTCAAGGTAACCATATTGTAATGTGATCGCCCATCTTCGTGAACATAAACAACAACGGCGCTTGCCCCCGGATATCAAACTACCACCACATAAAATCTCATTGGACATAAATTAGTTAATGCATACTTATGACATGAAAATTTCATAGCTATGAAGCATACTAATGAGTAGTACATTTGGCTTCAGCGTAGTATGGGGCGGGGGTCTATTTGGATTTGGCGATTTTTTTTTAGATATCATGGTGAGATAATGAATTCATACTAGCTTCTATATATCTATCGCTAAATGAAGTAGCTTAGTGACCAATTTTCGTCGACAACAGAAATTGACATCGTCAAGGCCCCCCTCCAACTACACTTTGACCTTGATGGAACTAATTTGATATCGGGGGTAATTGCGCCTAGCAACATTTGCTGTAATTGGAATGAAATCCAATATGGCAGTCTAACGGTAATTTAATGGTACACAATAATTTTAAAGAATTGTTTTGAAATACATGGAAATGTATTTCAAATAAAGGATATAGGAAGAGATTGAGAATAACCTAGATCAATCAACAATGAATATCAATAATATGTAATAAAATTGTATTATTTTATCGTAATTATATATAATAATGGTTATGTAGTTTGATTTAATAACAGTTATCAGAAATAATAGTCATATAATATAATTTAATAGGAATTATAAAAAAAATAATCGGCGAATTGTAAAAAAATAAAAATGCATAAGATTACTTGTATTACATAATTATAAATAAATAATATTAATTATAAATAAATAAGTAAATATGTAATAATATTTTTAAATAAATATAAAAAACAATTATAAATAACGAATATTAGATGATTATTAAAAAAAGTAATTGCATTTTTGTATTAAATCATGGATGAAATAATTACATAATGTATGTTAATATTAATTAAGAATTCTAATTACAAAGTAGTGAAAGCTTGCAATATGAAACTTGCACAGCAAGTTCCTTCAACGAATTGCATCGAAAAATGAATGAAAAAAAAAATTTTTAAATGTAAAATAAAATGAAAGTAAACGATTTATAGTGATAATTAAAAGCACAACACTTATTCTTCTAAGAAAAGAATATTCTAGTACTTTCACTCATTTTAGAAATATCCATATTCGAAAATAGCACAGAATTATACAGAAGATGCAAATACTAGAAAATTACACTGAAAATGGTTCACAATTTTTACAAAAATTAGAAATTTTTATTTAAATTGTCTGAAATTAAAAGGGGTACAGCGGGGAAAAAACCAATAAAAGTTATTTCTAATATACGTTATCCCCCTGGCAACCACATCGACAAACGATAAAAATATTAAGAACAGCCAGTCAGGTGGAAACCTTTCAGAAATCGATTTTGAGTTTTTGATATTCGTAAAATCTCCAAATCATGACCTTTCCAATGATATAACCATGCAAGCCATTATATGAATTAGAAGTATTTTAAAATGATTTTTAAAAATTAATCAGCTGATTTACCATGCCCATTTTGACAGAAAGAAATGTAAACATTGTCTTTTTAAAACTTGGTAAAGGTTGCAAAGCCTCGATTAATTTTTATTTTTTAATACCCAAATTAACTTTAGATAATTGTTTAACTGCAATTGTTAGATTTGCTAAAAAACTTTGGAGGCAATTTCAGATTTTCATGTGGGTTTTAGTAATTGTTATACTTAAAATGTAGTCCTTTTTTACTGAAATTTATGTCTTTTCTTTAGTTGAAATTCATTTTTAATTAGTAATTCTTAATTATTACTAAATCTTCGTGTGTTTAAGTAAAATGTTAAAAGAAACCAAATTAAGATTTAGGATTGTGACCAGGTGAGAAATATACTCGTAATAAATCTTAATTTAATAACTACATAAGGCATAATGAAGATAATCTGTCATCAGAAAAAAAGGATTATACTTTTACAAGGTAAGATTTTTTTTTTATAAAAATTATTTTCTAAATAATTTATAAAATTTTGTAAATTAAATGTATGCATGCACTATGTTTCTTAAATGCAATTGTGTATACTAAAGTGACATTTTTTAAATATTTTTAAGCAGATATCATAACAAAAAATGACAATTTTCAATAAATTCATAATAATCACATTTGCTCTCTCAACTAAAAGTTTGTTTTTGAAAAAACTAATATATTTAAAAAATTTCACTTCAGTTTAAATATAAGTGTATAATTAACACATGTAGTCAAAATCTTAAGTCTTTATGTTTAATAGTTTCTGAGATAAAGGTATGAGATGATACATTAAATGTGATGTTTGTTGTCTTTGCGAGAAGCTTGTTACATACTTAAAAATACATAAATTTCATGTTTAAAAACTGTTTTATTTTGTCTGTTTTAGAAATCATTTGTCCAGTTTAGAGTAACTTTTGAAGTTTAAAACTTAGAGACTGTCTGCAACAACAAAACCTAATTATAACGTTATGAAAACCTAAGAAAAACTTACGAAATGTATAAAACATTTTAAATACCATCTTAAATTCACACCATATTGACCAAAACCATATTGATACATTTTCACATTATATTTATGATGCTTTCTGTTCAAATTTTATATCTGTAATGCATGAAAGCTACAAATTCTTTAAAAGTTGATACAGAATGTGATAAAATTTTGATGTTTTCTCGTTAAAAAAACTGAAAAATGCTGTTCTGGGCAAATTCGAACTTTTTTTTTGTTTACTATTTTATGCAAAATAAATTGCAAAGATGCTAATAATAAAATGGGACAAATACATGTCGTAATTTATTATTTTTGTGATAAAGTGGAACTTTATAGAGAAAATTCAATTTTCTCAAAAATGATGTTTTTAAAACTGTATTCATGTTTTTCTCAAAATATAATGTATGAATGTAATGAATTATTTCCCCTCATGTTACTCCATATATCGTGACAAAAAATGTCAATTTTTTAAAAAGTTCATAGTGATATTTTTATGTTACATGTTTTTGAGAAAACTAAACAATATATTTTAAATATTTCACTTAATTGCAAATATTAATGTTTATTTATTGTTCAGACAAGTTTTTATGCTTTAATAATTCAAAAGTTTTTCAATAATAGGTAACTAACAACAATTCAGGTGTGTAATGCTTTTTGTCGTTGCGAGAAGTTTGTTACATGCATAAAAATACACAAATTTCATGTTCAAAAACATAAAAACAGTTTTATTTTTGACTTTTTTTAGAAATTCTTTGTACAGTTTAGAGAAAATTTTGAAACTTTTAGAAATTGTGTTTGCATGGAAACATGCAAATCCATAATAAAATTTTTCTAACGTTGTAAAATCACGCATTCCCAAATCATGACTTTTACATATTGATACATGTTTACATTATATTTATGATGTTATAAGGTCAAATTTGATATTTATAATGCATTTAAGTTAAAAATTCTTCACAGATTGTTACATAATTTGTGAAAATTGATGCAAAATGCTAAAAAAAAATCTTGAACAAAAACTGAAAATTACTATATATGTATTTTCTGAACATTTTAAGGCTTTTTGTTTCATATTTTATGTTTAAAAAACTAAGAAGATACTAATGTTTAATAAAATAGGGCAAATACATGTTGTATAATTCATTATTTTTTGTAATTAAGTGCATTTTTACACTTAAAATGCAATTATCTCAAAATGATTTTCAAAGTTCGTGCACCTTTTTCATAGAAAATAATGAATGAAACTACTTGCAATTTTTAATGCACATAAATATGTAACTATATATAATAGAGCTACTTTCTTGGAGAATTTTCTAAAATATTTTGCTCAGAAGCAGTTATCGTAAAAAAAATGACAATTTTCACAAATTTCAAAGCTATACTTTTATGATGAAATGTTTTTGAAAAAAGTAAACACTATATTTGAAACATTTTACCATTATTTAAATTAAAAAGCCTTCTTATTATGCAGCCAAAATTTGAAGTTTCTATATTTAACAATTTCTGAGAAACAGGTTCCTAAAATGGCTCAATTTAACATCGTCGGTATAGAACCTTTAGACTATTCTTAAGGTAACAATATTGTAATGTTATCGCCCATCTTGGCGAACATAAACAACTCGGCGCTATTACCCCCGATATCAAACTAGCACCCAAGTTTATATGAGGATATTTTTAACATCTCTAAGGATGTGATATAACTGAGCAAAAAAAAAAAAAACATGTCAGATTTCTGCATTGTGAGAGGTATAGCTAGTTTTATTCATTTGAGCACATAGCACGTTAAGGCTTTTATCTCTTCTATCTAGAAGTGAAATAGCATGACTTTGAAAAACTTGCCCATTTTAAAAAAAGTTTCATAATTATTCAAAGGAACATAAAGGATGAAAAAATTACCTGAGAATTTTGAAATTATAACTGAATACTTTTGACAATGATAAAAATATAGGCATTAATAAAAGGTATACTTACTGTTATATAGTTGTGTAGATGACATAGTCACAAATAATATATGGGATAAATGAAATAATTATTGAGAATTAATTCGTCCTTTTTAAACGATTAAAAACAACAGAAGAAACCAATTTTAGATCATTAAGCATTTTTATTAACGTCTAGAACCGCCCTACAATGTTAAGCGTAGCGTTAAATAAAGAGCACTTTTTGAGTTCCTTACACCCTCGGGCATTCCTCTTCGGCACGGTCAAAGGAAAAGAGGTTGCTTGTCATTGGTAGATGTGCAATGACGTCATTATTCCGGGTTGCCTGGTTTGGCGTTATAGCATTTTCTATGCCGTTGTGGTTCATTGAAACATAAAAGTTTTGTCCCAATTTGGGAGATTGTTTTTCAGGCAGTTTTTTCTTCCGTGTCTTGAGTATAACAGCTAAATTCCCTTGCGTATGAAATTTTCACTGTAAAAATAACAATCGGTTCTTTTTTTCATTCACGTAAATCAAAATATTTTTAATGGATTCAATTTTGTAGAAGAAATATATATTTGAGCTTAGTAAATGAGGAACTCAATTACAAATAAAAAAATTGTTATATAATTTTTAATAATCCATTTACTGTGATTAATAATACTTTGTAAATGAATTACATGTTTCGAGTTTTATCCTTATGTAAGAAAAAAGAAGTCACTTATAAATAAAGAAAATTTATGTTTTTTTTTATAATATATATTTATTGGTAATATCAATGTACATTTTAAAGGTAAATGAATTCGTTCTTATATCAGAATGAATTTGTACAGGCAAGTGATATTTTTAATTATTAGCTTAAGTTCATTTTTGTAATTAGTGATTTGTTTTTTTCTGTATGTGTGAAAGACTCATTTATTCACATTTCTAAAAAAAAAAATTCGTCTAATACTCTGTTTCCTTTTAAATTTTAGAATTAAATTTACTGCAAAAATTTTAGCTATTATAAACTTAACTATATAAATAAACTTATACATAAATTTTTATTTTCTATCTTTAGTAAAGTACTATAAATAAAGTGATTCGTGGCTATTGTATAAGAAACACCTCACTGTTCTAACTTCCATATCACATCCATATTATTCGCTCAAGTTATCATCAACACATTTATTCACATAATTCTCAATTTTTTGCAATTATTTTAGAGGTTTCCTCTTCTAACATGCTCACACATACAAATCTTCATTCAGGGTTTAAATCAAAAGTCCTGAAATAGAGTACCACTTGAATCCCTTCATCAGGGGTTTGTTATAGAGAATAGTTTGTTTTTATAACAGGCAAGTATAATGAAGATATAGTCATTAATGGAATTTGGATTCATCTTAAGAAATATTTACTGATCGATGTTGTGTCACTCGAAGCACATCAATTTTCTCCTTTCCTAAAGTATGTTTCCTCCTGTAAAGCTACTGCTCGAGAATTAATACGAAAATATGACATAAAATAATACGTTTTCGAGCAAAAATAAAAATTAGCCATTAAATTATAATTTCAAAAACTTATTTAGATTTTGCATGTTATTTTACAAGAATTTTCACACACTAATTATTGACTTTCTTATGGTTACAATAAGAGATAATCAAGAAAGTATAAAACGTAGCAGAAATTATTTAAACGAAATCTCTCTCTCTCTCTCTCATTTAGAAAAATTTCTTTTTCCAACATTTTCATTCTTAGAATATATATATATATATAGTAGTAATTTAAAGTTTATTTTAAAATATCCAGAAATGGGCTTAATTTTCGAGAAATATATATCTTCATATTCACGTGTGTTCTGTGGTATCGTTTTAAAATGTATCTGTACTTTCTTTCCATTTTATTTCGTTATTTATGAGCACAATGGCGTTGGAAGTATAAAGTACGCACTCAGTAAATTTTCGAAACGCCACTAATATTATACGGAAAAAAATGTAAGAATTTGTTTAAAAAAAATGATTATTTGTCAGTTAACCCAACAAACTAAACATATATGTCTGAAATAAAATAACCGTAACAGTTATAGAAACAATTAATTACCGTAAAAGCCGGCGTATAACGCACTATTTGAACACAGAAAATAAGATCGAAATTCATGAGTGCGCATTATACTCTGGGGAAAAAAATGTTAACTTTAAAAATAAGAAAAAGCTCCTGGAAAAAATTAGACTTCTACATATATCGAAATATTGTTCAGTTAAAAGAAATCAAATTCTTTATCCAAATGTATATCTGAAGAGTACACTATTTTTTCTAATTTTTTTCTTGGAATAATACCTTGAATAAGTGATTTCTAAATATATAGAGCCAGGACTTCGAACCGTAATTTTTTTGTTCCAGTTCAACTATAAAAATATATATATCGTTTCTCTTCCGGTTTCCGTTCTGCCAAAAATAATGGTTTTCGGTTCAGATCTGAATGAATAATTTTACTTTACGTATATTCTTATATTTGTACTACAAATATAATTCTAAAAAAACGGCAGATACCAATATCTGATATTCAAAGGATTTGATATTTTATGCTAACGAAAGCAGTACATTACAGTTGGAAAATTTTTTAATTTTACATTTATTAACTTGTGTATTTAAAGGATTTATTTTTAAGAACATGCAAATAAATCGATAGTTTATTAATGTCTCATTCAGAGGAAACATGAGGGATATCGCCCAATGAGACGGACCTCATTATTTGAATAACAATCAAGTAACGAGGATGATATCCGACCTGGAACCCAGTCGATTATGTTATGACGGAAATGAAAGTACTTTAAGCATTTAGAAAGTTAACGTGTATTAGAGCCCTGCTAGATGATGGAATCAATTGTGATCACTCGGCTACCACAGCTGTAAAAACATGTGGAATCTACAATGTGATAATGTTTAACAAGTGACATTTATTTATGATTTTGAGATAAAGTATTAAGTTAACGCCACATTCGTGCCATTTATCACATTTACCTGTCATTGTTAATCGATTATCATAATTTTCAGCATACATAGGAACAATTAGATCAAAGATGAACATTATCATATAATTTTAATCCTTGAAAAATGCTTGTGTAAAAATGTAAACTTAATCTTAAGATTCAATAATTATTATGAAATCTAATGCATCAAAACAGAATGAATTATCGAGGCAATAAAAATAGACATTTATCAATGTTTTTATTCTTTAAGAAAGTAAGTATACAAAAATTTTTAACAGAGTGTTGTATAAATAACCAATTAATTCTCAGAGAAACAATTATAAATTGATTAACCACAATATAGCTTAGTTGAATATTAACATGTCTATAGGTATACAGATGTTCAATAGTTATAAGATTTTTTAACTCCCATATAGTTAATGTAATTTTGTTATTTGTTAAAGAATTATATATGTGTCTTAAAAAGCAAATATTTTCCATTATAAAAATATAGAGAGCTTCAGAGTACTATATGATTATAAAATAGCCCATTATCGATTTGAGATTTTTACATTATGACATAGAGAGACAGGTAAAAATTTTGCTTTTTCTTTCCATTTTTTTAAATTCATTGTATGTATCTAAATGTTCAAATAATTATATTATTATTTGTCTTTCAAAAT